>CM073762.1:58225421-58825421 GCA_037127475.1 Arma custos | reverse complement strand
TGAAAAGCTTAGACTTTCTAATACTTCTAGTATGAATGAAAGGCGCAATGTAATGTAGATCCCAAGAAATTTTGATTATTTATATTAAAAGATGATTTTTGAAATAAATTAAATTTTAGTAGAAGACTTCAATTTAGTCATAGAAATCTAACAATATTGATTCGTACTCTTTTTGTTTGGGGGTTTGTTTTTTAGTTTTCATAAGAGTTTACATATGTAATGTGAATCAAATTAGTCTTCATTTGACTGAAATAGTGGAAGTAATGGAATATATTCATGTTTAAATATAATATATTCATATATTTATAGGGTGCGGTAGACCTCAGGTTCTAGAGTTGCTATGTTGAAGGTTCTGGACCCAAATCCCGCTATGGGGGATAATTTATTTAATGTGTTGACAACCGGAGGTTATCTCTGTGGGATCTAAAGACCTTCTAGGGTTCATCTAGTCCTCTTACTAAGGGAAAATCAACTCTATGCACATCCATTGTCCTTGAAACGGTAAAGTCTCTACCACGTTCTGAACCGCAGACCCTTCATGGATTTTTTGCGGCACAGGTCTTTTTTTTATATTCTTATTTAGGTATGAATACATATATACAATTTTATCAACTTCTTTCGCAGTGTCTTGAATAGAAAAATGAATCAATGAAATGAATCGTATGTTGCCTCCACGATTCGATTTTTCGTGCAGCCTAATAATTAATAACGTCACTTAGAATATATGATTCTAAAGTAATCTAAAGTCATCGCATGATATTGGATTATACTTTCATGACTTTATAATATCAAGGGCAGCATCAATAGCAATTTTTTTTCAAGAAGGTTTTGCATATACAGTTAAATAAAATATACTTTACACAAACAAACTTTTCTTGAATGTCAGAAACTTCACATATGACAAAAGACAAATCTATATATATTTTTTATTTCAATTTCAATGCGATCTAATCGAATAGGCTCACATTTTACTCACCACTATAATTGTAGTATACCATATGATTTCTATATGATTAACTACATTCAACTTCGGAATTTTTTTATTAAAGATTCACATATATATGATATATTACACATGTATTTCATGACATATGTGTAATATATCATGTTACAGCATATATGTAACATTGTTATTCTTATTATTATTAATTATGTAATAGCATTATGTTATCCTTTGCACTATCACAAACTTTATGATTGTTGTAAAGCTTTTTATATTCTTTCTATAATAGGAGATAAATTCCGACAGTTCGATTATGGTAAGGTTGGGAATTTAAAAAGATATCACTCACCAGAGCCACCAGATTACGACTTGGGCAAGATCTCTACGCCAGTTATGCTCCACTACGCCCGCAATGACTGGTTAGCTGGAATTGGAGTAAGTGAACAAATATTATTATTTTTTATTTTTTCATACGCTGGACTGATTAGGTACATAATACAGAGTTACCATACTAATATTTTATTTTAAAAATTGTTTACAAGTTTATTATTTATCGTTGCCAATATGGGACTGAGCTTTCTGGAATGAAAGTAGTCTCATTTTAAAGAAACTTCTTCTTTCTTTATTATGTTTAATGTAAAATTCTTATCTTGTGAGATGTTTAAAATAATTTTAGTAACTATGTTTAAGATTTTTTTTTCTCGCTAGTTGTCTTCGAGAGACATCGGCTCGAACAAAAAAATAGTCTTGAAATTTCATTACTTTGTTTAATCTGTTCAAAAAAGAAAAAAAAACAAAGTAACCCAAATCCTTGGAAATTTTCGAGTAGGAGAAATAATCGAAAATACTCGAAAATATAACTATATAAAATACGAAAATCGACTACAAGTCTGAAACTAACAAATTTCATTCTTCTCTAAATATTCTAGAATTTAAATGAGGGCAGATGATTTGGGACCTTTTATACATACACATATTTTAATATACAAGTATGAATTAAATCTAAATCAGTTTTATTACTATCGGATGAAGGGGTAACAAATTAATATTTATAATAAATAATAAGTCACTAGTTTAACTTCTTTGTAACTGTTTTCATATTTACGCTCATAAAACAAAATTTAACTAATTAATAACTCTAATGTTATTATAGTTAATAAGAACAGAGGTAATTATAATCTAATCTTTGATTTACATTTAAACTCATTTAAAAATAATATAAAACATTAATTAAAATAAAATAGTATCAAAAAAAACATTAAATAACTACAAATTACGATATTTACCAATAAAATGAATGTAACTTAATAATGGTGGACTTGAAAAAATTATTATTATTTTTATTTTATAACATTTAATTTTAATACCATTACTTTAAATCCTCTTCTGCATAATAGAAAAAAAATGAAATAAATATACTTGGTTTATCCTCGAAGTGCAAAAACGTTCTAGTTGAATTGGCTGATCTGCATAGTACGACTGTATCAGAGGAAGCCAAGGTCTATTTGCTGAGCAAGGACTGAATGAACTTCTTGTCCGCCGGTGAAATAATAATGATCAGCAAACTGCTCTCCCTAGGAATTAAGGATGAGGACGTTCCACAAGTTTTCTTTCCTTGTACGTTGGCCGACCCACTACATGCCTTTCGATCGATGATAAAAAAGAGCTATATGTTAATAATGACCATGGAGTACATTACAAACTCCAAGTATTCAAAGACAATTTTTAATTAATTGACAATCTATTAAAAGGTTAATAATGTACAAATTTATGAGTAAAAATATTTAAATTAAATAAAAATAGACTTATAAGAAAAGAAAAAAAAAAGTGACTGAATAAGTCGTATAAACGTATTTTTAAATACAGAAATTTTTTTTTGACTGGATAAAGGTTTTTTACTCACTTGGATGAATGATTCAAAAAGAGCTATTTAATCTAGATATACATATGTCTAAATAGTTAACTTATTACTTAACGTTGTATAATAAAATATAAATCAATTAATCTTATGCTGTGATCAATACTTATCACTCCTTCATCAAAGAACATTATCATAACTCATAAAACCTAATTTTTCAATAGGGGTATTTGAAAGTTCCATGTGAGTTAAAACAATAAAAATCTGGGTATTGATAAAGCAAAGCATTCCTATTGTAGTGATGGTATTGAAATTCTTCAATTGAACATTCGAAAATTTTAAGAACTTGAATTTCTTTAAATGTTTACTTATGCTATTATTCCCATAAAACTTCAAAGTAAAAAATGATACAACTCAAAATATGATATTATTAAATCATAAAGCTGAAAAAATGTTGAATTTTATCAAATATGACGTTTCCGAATTAAAATACTTAAACCACTATAATTGCTGCGGAAGGCTTTATTCAAACATGCCAATTTTTTATATATTAACTGAATTTCCTATTCGTTACATTTTAAAAACTGTGTTTGCTTCGGAAATAATTTCTTGTGCATATATACTATACGTACATTTATAATATATCTTTATTTAAAGCTTCATTATAAGAACTGTATGAATTTACTGAAGTATATTTATCAATACTTTGCGGTATAGATCCATTTTTGTTTATCCGAAATATTGTCGCTTTGAAGATTTTAGAGACCAACTGCATACTGGCATAACGGAAGTTATCGTATGTGAGGCGTTTTGGATCAAAAACGAATAACTCCAAAATTTCAAAACCTGGATGTTTCCCCTTTTTTTTCGCTTGTTAAGTAAGTCAAGAAATTTTTTCTCACAAAACACTTTGCCGCCTAATTTCTTAAGGTTTTGGGCCCAGCTCTGAACCTGAAGATTCGGGAGCATAAAATTGTTCCACTCAAAAGACAATATTTGAACTTCCAATTAACTAATAATAATTGGTAATTTAATTATTTTGTTAATATCGATATGTAAATGTGAATCAGGAGCTAGTAGATTGAAAAATACTATCGCTTTCGGAAAAGTTTATTGCTTTTACAATTAATATATTTATTTTTATATTATTTATTTTTTTTATTATAAAATTGTACTTGTTTTATTTAGCCTTTTTTATTATTTTTTTTTATTCTCACTTATTCATTTAATACTCATGACCAACAAAGATAAAACAAATTCAATGAAAAATAAATAAACCAGCTGAAAAGATTGAAACAATTAAAGTTTTGACGTCATTATAAAATTAAAATTCCTAAACAATATACCACTACATATTTGAATAAAATAAATTTAGAAAATTACAATTATTACATTCATTTATTTATTTTTAGGACGTTATGAAGCTGAAATCCAAGTTAAAACACAGCGATTCAAGATTAGTACCCTTCTACTACTTTAACCATTGTGACTTCATGTGGGCCACGGATGTAAGGACACTCGTGTATGACGATATGATAAAGATCATGAGAAAATACTGGAAAAATTAGAAAAAAATAGAAATTTATGGATTAGGCTAAAAAAAAATTGAATATCCTTATTTACGAAATTAAACTACGATAATGCGTTAAATATTATAATAATACAGGGGTGAGCGATATACGTTTCGACATTTTGAAATACACATCACTGATGCAGAATCAAACCTAAATATCAGCGGTTTAAAGATGCCACGCTGTGATCCATGGAAATACTTAAAGGTAAATATAAAATTTAAATTAATGATAAGATAATATGTAATTGAAATATAATTGTTTTACAATAAATTAATATTTATTTATAGAAACTTGTATTTCTCTAACCCTGCTTAGTATTAAAATCAGCCTACAGAAATATAATAAGATTGATGACGATAATAATTAATGCATACTCTAATTAATTAATATACCTTAAAGAAATTAAATATAATCAGAATAATAATAAAAAAATACATATGGAAACGTAGCATGTATATCTAAACTTTCACTATTGTCTTTTTCATATTCAAGTAATTATTTAAGGGTCAATATATATTTATGTGTGTGTGAGTTTGTTTTATATACTTCATATAGACATGTCATTTTTATATTATATAACGCATTCCACTTAATTTATCATCAATAAACACTTTATATGTATATATAAATATATCTTTAGAGAGGTGTTAATGAAAACTGAGGAGAAATTCATGAAATTTTCATTTATACACCAATATATCATTGGAACAATGCTACCATGAAAACATTCTCAAATGAAAAAATTGAACCTAATACAAAAGATATCATGAAAGGAATACCACTTTATTATGGGCAGATATTGCACAAGAATGAAATATTGTATATTTTACTAAAAACTGGAATAAGATGAATTTTCGCTATAGTAATTATCGTAAAAAATATGTATGCCTATATGTAATAATTACATAGTATGTAATAACGTGTACGTAACTGGGTTCTATACATTTTATATAACAAGCACTGTTAATAATATAACTAGTAAACAAGCCGGTGGATTTCCATAGTTACTGTCCTGCCAATGAAATATTCAAGATTTCACTTGAAGTTCTCAACCGTGATAATTGAAATATTAGGTTTCCAATATTAGTGTTGATTCTACCAGTCATTTTAAATAACAATATAAATAATTTTATTCTGGGAATGGTCATCAATTATTTAATAACGGTAAATTCAAAATCGGGAGAGGAGTGGCTCAGTGGTAGAGTGCTGTGTCGCCATGCCAAAGGCCTCGGGTTCAAATCCCGCAAGACCTTTATTTAATCTGATAGCAGCCAGAGATGGATCTCATGGATCAAGGACCCTCCTGGGACACACCCAGCCTCTATAAAGTGTGTACTCAAAATAAGGGGGAAAATCTGGCGGTTGAGCGAGATCTAGGACAAATCACTTCCCTGCACCAAAGTTGTACATGAAACAGTAAAGTCTCTACTATGTAATAGAACCCAGCCTCTTCACGGGTTGTAGTGGTGTAGGTCATTATTCGTAATTCAAAATATTACGATTCTTTCTGTATGCTTAGTGCATCGTGGAACCTTTATGTTTTATAAATACTCCATCCTCCCGTAGGCTTACTATCAGGGAAAAAGGAAGATTTAGACCTAAAAATCGTAATATAAATAATCTTATGAATACTAACTGCTGTTAACATTTTATAGCAACTTTAGATTTAATTGAATAACATATGTTGTTCGTTCTTCCACTGTTTTTTCCGAAATGAAGAATTAAAAATTTAAGCTTCAAATCGAGTTTGCAATGGTTTCTTTGTCTGTTTTGTCCCCAACTCAAATATACTCAATGCTCTTCTGTTTTTAATTGAACAAAATAGAAACTTTTTTCATTATTTTTTTATTACATATATGTAATTAAAATATAGTAATTCATTTAATAAGAAATAAAAATATATAAAAATGAATTTTAATTCAAAAGTTGTTCCAGCTGTCAAAAGCAACATTTTATTAAAACTTCAGCTTATTGTAATTTGTCGTGTTAAACTAACTTATTAAAGAATACTAAGAAATGAGGATGGATAATAAAAAAGGAAGAACTTAAATCTTTGGTCAAAAAATGGGATTCATATATTCTGGTAGGTTTTCCTCATAAATAAAAAGGAAGCTTATAGAACAATAAAAATATGTTATGGAGATCGCTGTTTTTTAAAAGTCAACAACGAGCTGCTTAGAAGAAATAATTCATTGTAAATTGGACAAGAACAGTTATAAAGTGAATAAAAAATGGTATAGACTTTTACGAAGAATTAGTAGATTGTTTTTAAATAACTAACTGTGGATAATATAATTAATGGATTAATAAGTGGTATTGATAACTCCAATCTTTATATCATTAACTGTCCCTCAGTTTATAATCTTGTAATGTTTGCCAATAAAAAAAAAAAAAATACACTTATTTATTTAAGTGTAAATAAAAATATGTAATTATTTAATTACATAAAATTGGGTATGTATGATTAAACTATTAATCATAATTCCACTATTCAACGAGCTTTTTCATTTATTAAAATATAATAATATATTAGAACAAGCAAAGGCAGTTAGAAAATTAGCAAGGCTGAAGGTCGAAAATAACAATTATAAAATATGTAAACACGTAATTAAAAAAAATTAATAATTCATTTAATAAGAAGTAAAAATTATATAAATATGAATTTTCCTTATAAAGTTCCAGATCTAAATACCATTTAAAAACAAACTCCAGCTTAATTGATATTTGTCGTGTTAAATTGAATTATTGGATAATAAATGCGCTGATAAGGCAGTGGATAATAAAAATAAATTAAATCTTGGGTAGAACTATGGGATTCAATAAGGAAAGATGAATGAACATAAAAAATATTTGTATATAAAAAAAGTTATAAAGGTCACTGTTTTTCAAACACATCGATCCATCATAACAAGCATTCGTAAGGACCTTCAAAAGAAAACGTCAACAACGAGCTCTATCGAAGAGATTTTTTTTTATTGTATTAGCTAAAAACAATTATATAGAGAATAAACAATAACACAGACTTTTACGAATTACGAAATAGTACATTAAATATTCTCTTAAATTGCCGCTATCATATCATTAATCAAGCATTTCTTCTGTCCACATTTATCAAACATATAAAATTATAAATACATTTATTTTTAAAGAGAAAAGATAGGCCCTCGGCCGGGAGTCGAACCCGGATCCTCTCTCTCTCCAAGACAGTGTCCTACCATTTGAGGCACCAAGGCCGCCCGCCGGCAGAGGACAAATCTTTTCTTTTATCCGATCCCATGTCCTCGGGTTCTCGCAATTTTTGCGATGAATACACTAGAACGAAAGTTCTTTAAACATTAATTTAATTTTAGGATCTTATTGACTTACGTCATATTACTATTTATAATTTTTGATTTTTAAATCGGCTCTCTCCTATCTTTTCTCTTTAAAAATAAAAATATTTAAAAATCAAAAAATTGACGAATAATTAAAAAAATGTAAAATTATGATATTATAGGATCAGTAAATATAGTTACCAAGGGTGGAGGTCGAAGATAAAATGTTTAATTTCACTTTGGAAGAAAACTAAATAAAAGTAATAAATAATTAATAGTTATTTATTGATAATTAAATCGCTGATAAAAATTAACTGGAGCGTAAATTTGGATCAGGCACAACAGATTTTATTTTTGAAAAAAAAAGTTGTCATTATTACCTCAGCTAGATGATGCGATAGTATTAAATATGTAATGGTCCACTTAATTAAATAAGAAACATTTGTATATTATTTCTGACATTCATAATAATGTCAAAGTGATTTTAAAATTATCCAAAAAAACAAAGAATATCTAGCAATTACAATGTTTGATAATTGACTGACATATCAAATTAATGCTGGTAGTTCAGTAATAGGGAGCGGGATTGATCAGTGGGTGGAGCGCTTAGTCGCTGTTCTGAAGGTACGGGTTCCAATCCAGCTGTGTCAGGTATCCAATCTGTTAACAGCCAGGGATAAACCCTGTGGGATATAAAGGCATCTCTCCGCCAGCGCTCACCAGGCCTCTGTACATTATATATATATACATTTAAATGCTTTGTCCTGAATGACTGACAGATCAACGCACAGCCTAAACCACTAATCGTAGAGACCTGAAACTTGGAGGGTGTGTTCTTTGTAGGACGTAGGCATCCGATAAGGAAGGATTCTACTCCCAAGGGGGTGAAAAAGGAGGGCAAAGTTTGTATGCTTGCTCACGTGTTTCTTACTCACAAAATCTACATATTTTCGCTGAGCAAAACAAATCAAGTAACATAGTTTACAGGAGTATATTGCAGTAGGTAAGTAGGACAGCCAAAACTAAAAACACATCGATAAATTATATACATATGCACATTATTCTAATCCTTTCAGTTTTAATTTCTCGCTGCTGCCGTACGGCAAATGAAACCGTTATACTAAGTAATCCTTTTCAAAAAAATCAATAACATTACATACTAATCCTTTACTGACACGAACAACAGTAAAATTCTGTCCATCCCGTTTGTTAATCAGATTCAACGTATGCTTCACGGCTGTACTGATCCGTCTGTGATGCAATTTGATATGGATAATCTCAAGCCTGGGGAAGGACATTGGCTACTTTTTATCAACACACCACACAGGCGAATTTTATATAAAACTGTAACCTGATTGACTAACACACCCAGCAGTCAACTCACAGCAGAAATCACTGAACTTAGCTTGGAGATAGGTTCTCTGTATAGCTTAAATTAAGTAAGCACTAAGAAAGGAATTTGGACAATTCCACCTCCAAGGGTTCCCCCGTAATATAATAGGGGTTAAAAGATTGTATGGAATCCGCCAGTCTTGAAGTTAGACATCTGAAATTTCGGATGTAGAGTAACTTATAGTTAAAAAAAAATTAAATTATTTATTTAAAATGGTCTGTCACGAAACTTATATGGCAATGTGGCAGACCAAATTTCACGCGAGCGAATCCGTGGGAAAAAGCTTGTTATACAATAAATTTTGATCAGCATCACTTCCTCAGTTTAGAAACGTCCTCTGATGTCCATATTATAAATAGATAATTATGCTTCTTAATCATATTGTTTATTAGACATTGATGGACCCTGTGAGATCTACAGATTCCCCTTGGGGCTCTCCCAGCCTCTAAAGAGTGGGTACCCTTTATTGGAGGAAAAGCTGGAAGTTGAGAGTGATCTAGGCCAAACTCCCTGAACAACTGTTGGCTTAGACAATAGTACAGTCTCTACCATTTACTGAACCCAAGACCCTTCACGAGCTGAAGTGGTCATTTATTTTATGTTTGGAGTATATAGTATTTAGTGAACATTGTTTTTATTTTCACAATACTAACTTGTTGCTTAAATAAAATAAATACTAAAATAGATATTTTGGAATATCCGTATTCCATTATGGTTATGGTGATTCATAGCTCAGTGTTATTACCTTTCTCTTTATAAATTTCATTAATTAAAAGTGGATTGTTAATTATATGTTTGCAGTTTATAGTGTTTTATGAACATTCTTTCTATTTACAATATTATTTATTATTATTTAAATGGAACTATTACTAAAATGAGCGAGATCTAGGACAAACACCTCCCCGCACATCCGTTGTCCAAGAAACTGTACAGTGATTTTGCCTACTCCATCATCGCTATGGTATTTCATAGCTCAGTATCTCTTTCCCATTATCTTCTCCTGGCTCTTTAAATTTAAAGAAGGTATAACTCTACTTTCTTTTTCTTCTCTTAAGAAAAATCGACTTCAATTGTCTTTTCGCCGCTTTTTCTTCCAGAGGGCCTATGCGGGTTTCCTTTCCTTTTTTTCCATTTTAATAAAATTTCCTGAGGCCTATCTCCATGTTTCCATTCCATTTTACCCCACGCTGTTCCGTCTCTTGTACCTTTATTTGTTTCAATCATCTTCTTCACCAGTGGTAATGTTCCGGTTTTATTATTATTTCTTATTCTTGTAGCCCTTGAAAGTCCCGCTGTAAATTTTCATTACAATGCCCATCTATTACGATTATTGTTTCTTTAATTGTAACTTTGTCTTTACTGAGACCCTTTCTTATAAATACCATTTTTTTTTACTCCCTCGAGATAACTTTGATAAAACTGGAACGGACGTAATATTATTCTTTAATATAATCAAATCATTTTTTTAGTTTTTTAAGCATTCGTCAAAAGAATAAGCTTATTTAATTCCTTCTTCATAAAAGCTGGGAGCATAAAACCAAATAAATCCCCTGGCTGCATTCACAGAGACAGACATTTATTAAAAAAAAAAAAAAAAAGATTAAGATCTTAATAAGACCTCGGTGATTTCGCTGAAGGGAAAATAAGAAGTTATTTAAATCTTGGAGGTTTTTTATTGCCAACTACAAAAGATAAAAACCATGGAAGAGTAAAAAGGGCATATCCTTACGCATTAGAAATAAAATGTAGTTACGATGACTAATCTCTTATTTATAATTAATACCTAATATTGAGTTACTGTAATCACACATGTTTTTAAAGACTTCCTGAAAACATTATTGTAACTGAATCCCATCCATTGTTGTTTAAATAGTTTATAGTTTATAAATTTTACATGGTTGTTTTTTTATTATTAATTTAATTATTTTCAGTTTACTGCTTAAATTTTATTTTTATAAGGTTATTATTATTATTTTTCTTGCAAGACAGGATTAACTTTATTTCTATAAACAGCTATTAAAATGAATACTCATATTTCTAAAAAAAATAAATCTAATATTCTGTCTCAAATAATTCATAATTTTTATTTATTGATTCCAAGTCCTGACACAAGACCTTTCCAACTTCAACACGAAGTTATTTGGTAAGAGAATTACTAGAAACCAATAATTCTGATTCTGGACATTTATTGTTATGTGTTTCTGAGGTTATGAAGCGCATTGATTAATGAGATAAGCGATATTAAATTGTTTTTAATTTTAGTTGCGTTAATAAATAAAACTAAAAATTAAAATTAATAACCAAAACTTTGTATCAAAATTGCCCTTTCCGTTATGATTTTATCTTGTGCATTATTTTAGAATAAGTTTTTAATTATTTTTAATTTTTCCTAAGTTGGTGTTACAGGATTATCTTTGTTGGATATATGCAAACATTAACTCATCTTCTCGTTCAATATATTTTGAATAATTGATATAATGTACCCTTTATATTTGCTGTTGGGAAAAGTTTATTGTATAATGTCTCGTGGATTTATTTGTAATTGTAATTGTATTAAATTATCAAATAAAGGAGGTTAACGAAAAAAACAAACAAGGAATAATACAAACAATAAAAATGACTATAGAAATCAATAATGTCCCTGAACTTGCATTTGAATTGGATGCGATTAAATGAAATTATGTTGATGGTGATAAAATTTTGAAAAAATCATTGTTGTGATATTATGATTTTATGGTGATGTTAAGACGTATTGTTATGAAAGCATAAGTATGAAGTATAATCATTGATGGTGCGCCGAAAACATCCAAATGAAAAAATGCAAAAAAAAACAAAACAAACAAACAAATAAATAAAATAGTATAATGTAAATATAATAGCAATGTAGAAACCAAGATTAAATAATTATTCTGGATTTGAATTTTATTAAGTTAAAGTTTTGCCTATAGTTAAAAGTAATAAACTCATATATTGTATAAATAATAAATAATAAATGCATTAAATTGTGTTACGTCTGAGAAACTAATCTTGTGACATTAGACGAACCAGATATTGTACATTTGGCGAAATGTTTTTAGCAGATTGTGCCATTTTTCGTTTTTTTTTATATAAAAGTTTATCCTGATTGTCACAGACCATTTAATGAATGAAAGTTATTATAATAAGCTATCTTAAAATATCAATTCCGTTATGTACGATCGGCCAAGAACCGCAGTATATGCGTGTTTTTCCAACCTTCTTCTAAATCTTTTCTTTGCCTATTAATAGGTTTAGTTAATATTATATATCATTTTAAAATTTTGCAGGTGCTTCCTTTTGACATTTAAGGCCATTAATTCGCAATATATTCGATGTATTTGAACTGTTTTTTATTTAATATTTAAGTAAGCTTGAAGTTGATCTTTTGTTTAGTAGAGTTATCAGGGACGAAAGACATATATCAATTATTATTATTACTAATAATCAGCTATAAAAATAAACGATTATATAGCGCATTCACAATTTTCACAGAATGATTTGTCAGTAAGTGACCACTTACTGAGCAAAGTTTTATTGGGAACTTGGAATAGCTAAGTTCTTCATTACGTTCGGGCGATTAGGAGTTTGAATTGTTTTATTAGCTACCGATTAGCAGGCTACGAATTTCGGACTCAAGCCTTGTGATCTCTTAATGCTTACAGTCGTGGTCATAGAAATTGCATCACTTCAAAATTATGGAGGATCTCCTCAAACCAAAGTTGTTCTTACCTTTTGATAATTTTAAAATGTTTTTGCAAAAGAAAAGAGTATGTTATAAGGCGTGAAAAATAGTTAAAATCCAAACAACAAATAAATAATATTCATATAATGATAAATAAATTTTTTTGTTTTAACGAGGTTTTAATTTAAGAAAATAAAAGTACTCATATGAATTTATTTGGAAAAATTGTATAAAAGCGTTAAAAATATATTTATTGAAATATTAATATAAACTAGTATTTAGTCGTACCGCAATTAGCCCTGATAACTGAGCCGATCCTGTTTGGCATGGAGTCGATCAATTTTTTTATGATTTCGTCACTAATCTCCTCATTCCACACCTTTTCGACTGGCTGTTTTAGCTCATATTTATTCTTAGGCTTTGCAATATTGATTTGTTTTTTCATGATCATCCACAAGTTTTATGTAGGATTTAAATCAGGGCTATTGCCTGGTCATGGCAGCGTGGAGATCTCGTTTTCTGTTAGAAACTGCTGTACCTATCCAAAAAAACAATGGTAAAGGTAATAAAAAATAATGTATCTTATAGCTAATACATTTTTAAAATAAATAAATAACCAACTTACCGATTTGGCTCTATAACACGGAGCAGAATCATCTTGAAAAATGAAGTATCCGCAGTGTGTTAGATGAGAATTCATTGAGGGAATCAAACTCTCTTCCAAAATTTTTAAAATATTTTTCTGCATTAACCGTCACATCTATGAAGTATATTTTGCCAATTCCAAAGAAGGAAAAACATCCCCAGAACATCACGTGCTGAATGTTTCACTGTTTTCATAGTACAGGATTCGTCAAATCTTTCATTTGGCCGAGGTCTTCAGTATGGAGCACTGTCAGAACTGAAGATATTAAATTTACTCTCATCTGAAAACATCACTTTCCTCCAGTCATCAGATGTCCAATTTTTTAAATTCTGTTTAATTCTATTTAGGCGGGATTATTTCATTTTTGTTGTTAAGAAATGGCCATTAGGAAAAACTTTTTTTTTAATGATCTATAAAAGTTTATGTTGAAGTGACAAAAAATTGGACAGTATAAAGCCAAATACATAAGGAGAATTAGGATCATAGTATGTTATTGGATACGTATATTCAGAACAATCATTAGAATATCGTATATAACCTTTAAACAATCGATAGGTAAACCGACATTTTGACAAACTATATAGATTATTTACAAAAACGCCCCCTCTTTCAATCAATAACAACCCCTAATTTAAAATGCAGTCCTTAAATCCATCGGAATATTCGGTGGACCTCTTGGGTAGAGCTAAATATTTGATCATCAAAGCATCCAATCCTTTCAGAAGAAATCCCTTCCAACAATAATCATTTCTCCGTACTTTGCAACAGAAAGTAACAAAAACAACATCCTTTTTGTTCGATATTTTCTGTACACGAATTTTCGTACAAAGTAAATCTGATAAATGAAAAAAAGTTTTTTTGTTGAACAATTGCCATACTTTCTTTTCACAGGTAGATAAAATATTCATATTCCCATTTATTCTAACAGTTACCATACCCTCAATTATCTAAATTGTTTATAAAATTGATGTCTACTCAGGAAATTTCACTAATGCATCTGTGTTGTCAGCTATGTAATCTTCCTCAATTCCTTTTGAGATGTCATGAGTAATCATAACTGACAATTATTCAACTTATTATTTATCTTAATGCCCCTACTTTATTTATTTATTAATTTATTTTTTGAAATTTACAACTGTATTATAGCAATACAACAAGTAAATTACAGGAATGATACATAACGGCATGGATAAAGTCCAGTAGAGAAATTATCCAGTGGTATTATTCGAATAACAAATTAAACTTACAAGATCACGATAGCCTTCTTTCCAGACGCCTCGGAGGATTATCGGGAATTGAAGAGTCCCCCACGTCGTGCTCTCTCCAATGCCAGCTCCTGCAGCCAGTTTTCACTTCTGGAGGCTCTTCAAGTAGTGCTTCTCCAAAGTACCCTTTGCAGGTATCTTCACCATACACCTTAGGGTCTGTTCTGCCTGGTTAGGTGATCTGGTATTTGTAATCCTCCGTTTTGGCAATTCTTATTTTATACAATCATATTTCTTTTTTAAATAATAATAATAAAGGTAATGCCCGATATAAAAACAATAAACCTACGGAAAAATATCGAGAAATTATGTACAAAATAAAATAATAAAGAAATTTACATATCTCGGAGAAACAGTATGCAACGCCGGTTTGAAAAAAGAGATCATAAAAGAGAAAATCACAAAAATGGAATAACTAAGCTACGCAATAATAAGAAGAACCTATCCTCTAACACAAAATTAAGACACAGTAATAAGGTGATGAAACTATTAATTTTGGACGGTATGGATACATGTCTTCCAAGACTAGAAAAATTACTGAAAATAAAAAGAAGGATCCTGGGTAGAACCCAACTAGGAAATCAACAGGGAGATGAAAGACCTAGAAACCTAAATTAGCGTTAGATGATTCTACGGGCTCATGAATGGACCAAGGAAGGCTTTGCAAGATTGTCTTTGACAAAATCCGTGAACACAAGACCGTTGAAGGGTATGTAAAACAGATTAGAGAGAAAAAAGAAATTTAAAAATAACTGTCAAAGACTGCTTAGACAGAGTAATAATAAGGGCAAATTAAAATAAATCAAGGTTATTGTGAAAAAAAAAGAAAAACGGAAGGATATTGTATGGTCGAAAGAAAGGATGCAAAGGAACGCAGAAATGATGAGAAAATACTGAGAGAAAAGATGAGAAAGTAACAATATTCGCGTTGTCTTAAAATGGGAAAAAAAGCTGAAACTAACTTGTAAGATACTTAGCAAAACCTATTTAGTTAGTTTATATCTTAAATTCACTTTGTATATCTTAGTTACATCGTTCATTGCCACAATAAACATAATTCTTTTTTATATGTCCTCTACTGTTTGTTGACTGGAAACACAATTTTTTTTTTAAATATTTTGTTTTATTTTATTTTAAAATATGTACAAATTTTAAAACATTGGTGGGATGATCCCTTACAATGAAAATGAGTTCACATTACAACGGTTACAGATTAATATGTTTTTGTTGTTGGTAAAATTTAAGAAACCATCAGAAAAGAGAGTACATAGGATTTACTTAAGACAAAATTTATGTATAACATATTACAAAATCCATATTATTTATAATAGTATGTGTTTTGTTCGTTTGTGTCTGTATTTTGGTGTTGTTGTTTTTGTATAATTTCCTATTTCTTGTATGAGTGTGTTGTCTGAAAGTTGGCATGAGGTGAAGAATCTGAGGGTTTGTTGGTGTATGAATTTTTGTATTGTTGGGATATCCAGTTCTTTGTGCATTGTGGTGATTTTAGTATATATTGGATAGTTTTTTATGATTCTTAGACATTTGTTCTGGAAGATCTGTATTTTGTTAATGTGTGTTTTGCTAGCTAAACTCCAGACTGGGCATGCGTAAGTTATCATGGGCCTAATGACTCTCATATATAATATTTTCTTATTTTTTTTTAGATATTTTTAACTTTTTGTTAAAGTACGGATACATTTTGTATAATATTCTGCGGGCGCTATTCAGTTTATTATTGATATGATTGTTGAATAGTAGTTTGCGATCTAAAGAAATTCCTAAATATTTAATATGGTTTGATATAGGTATTGAGATATTGTTAATTAGTATGGTAGAGGAGAGTATAGGTCTTCGTTTTTTGAAAATTATAGCTTCGGTTTTGTCAGTATTTGTATTGAGTCCCCATTTTTTCAGATATATGTTAATTTTGCAAAATGCTTCCTGTAGTATTTTAATTATTGCAGTTATCTTATACGATGATGACAGTATTGCTGTGTCATCAGCGAACAGTGCGGTATCTACATTATTGATTTTTGATTGGATGTAATTAATAAACAAATTAAATAATATAGGGCTGAGACAGGAAACTTGTGTTAGACCCGCGTTTGTGTATCTATTTGTTGAGTGGCTATTGTTTGATGAAATAAAGAATGTTCACACAAAATTTTGAAGTAGAGTGAGAATTGGACATAGATTTTTAAAACAAACTCCAGAATGATTTATAAAATGGTGAAAAAACTGGCTAAGTGATGATTTATAATTCCCCTCCATAAGGATACGAAGACAGAGACTTCTGGTATCTGCCTACTGAAACAATAACCGGAGAGATATATATACAGTGCCCTCTGCCAGGGCCCTGCGACAGCTTTATGAGTTCAGGGGGTCCCTAAAAGGCTCTGGCTGATATTTTTTACTATCTTATTTGTTTGGATTATATTGCTTTTTAGAGCCCGGAAGATTCCCTTGGCCAATTCGATGTAACTGGCAGTATTAATAAAGTTGATCTTTTTATGATCCATAAAATCGGATCCATAGTGACGTATCGGATCTAAATGGCATTGTAATTTGAAACAGATGCGAATAAGTTAATAGGAGGAATTTGAAACATTCCTAGATCTCACCCTCTAGTAGAAATTCTTTAGCAAGCAAGTATCTATCTTCGGAAACGATTGGACTAAATGAATAATAAATAATAAAAATAAAGGTAAAAAACATTCTCAAGTGACATTTACTTACGAAAATATCACTAGATAAAATAGCGTTACATAACTTTTTTTAAAAAAAAAGGTACAGCATTTTCATGAAACTAATGTTATACAAAAAAGTTTTATAACAAGATATTTAAAGTTATATAACTTAGTTTTTGATTATATAACAAGTTGAGAACAGCATCCGAATGCTTGAAACACCGATGTAAGTTGCTGTCTAACATTTGCTGAAGCCTGTCTAAGCTTATGCAGGTGTTCGCTAAGTAAAATAAAGAAAGAAAATCTCAAGCTATAAGTCATACTACTGTTGAAAATACCAAATAAAAAACAGTATTATATCCTGTAGATTGTAAGAACTAGTATATATAAAATTTCTAAAATATTTTGTTATTATATATAAATGTTAATAAATTAATTTACAAAGTCTTATACAATAAATTCAAGTTTATTTAACTTATTTTTGGTCTTAGAACAAGTCGCAAAGACCATGCGAGTAGCAGTCAAACCAACGACAGTCGTACAACATTCCTGAAGCCAGCCTTAGATGTGGTCAGATCGGAAGACCAATGCTTTATTTTATTTTGATTATATATATAATTTACTTACTCTTCTTGTTTTTTTATTTATTGTATTTTCTTATTTACAAAAAAGTCGACTAAGGCAATGAATGCTTATTGTGCTTTCTGATGATTAATTTTAATTTTTTATTATATTTTATAAATGAATTATAACTTTCTACAATGACTTCTGCTATGGAATTCAAGATTATCCCCAAATCCAGAGTAAATGTAACTCCCGAAGGTAAATTCGCTGATAACACGAGTGCTAGTATTGATTCTGTTAGTAATTTAATCGCTTCGGCAACTCCATTTAGCTAGCAATTATTTCCTAATGCAGGATTATCTTCTGCTCCTGTTCAACAGAAATAACTCCAAAGCTATTGTTACTTTGTTAATCTGGAGATACGCTATCAGCTTAATACGTACCCGCACGTATACGTTTGAACCTGATCCAAATGATATTCAACTCGGATAGAGGATTTCGGAAATCAAAATGCTGGGAGAAGTGCCTTTATATTCCATATTTAACAAGATACTATTGGCTTTCCTAGTATCTCTTGTTCGATATAATGTGTTTATGGATTCGTCTAGGAATGTTCAACAAAAACGTTAATGTTTTTATAATAACACTGTTATTATTAATATTTCATCTTATTCTTTTATTTTTGAGCCTTAAAAAGGAGAGAAATCATGGAATCACGTTTGACTAATTTTTAGAAAAAGCGACATCTTTAGGAATTCCTTATCACAAAAATAAAGTATAACTAACTAACAAAATTACTATACAGGACATGCTACTTAAACCGGTATGGACTTATGCCATGCAGGTATGACGCTCATACGAATAATCTCACTTATAGAAAATTCAAATCTTTCAGTTTGAAAATACCTTCGTTATATTACATATTGCTCCTTTTACATTACTAATAAATCATTACACAAATATCTCAACATATCACTTGTGACTGACACAAACAAGAAAAACTACAAAAAATTGCATGAATTACTTGTTGAGACTGAAACGTATCTGGAGCAGGGATCTACTACAGTGAGAAGAACCAAGATTGCCTTCAGTGGGAGGGTTTCCCAATCCAAACTTCCACGTGAATCGCTTAGGGGAGGTTTTTGGAAAAACATTGCAGATAAAATATGTGCCAAATGCCATTTGTATAATTTCATAAATAAATATTTTTATTATTATTATTTTATTTTACATTTGCATTTCAGAAGTTTCACATCCAGAAAATTTGATCTCAGTGTTGGTATTTTTCTGCTTGATTTGCTGGAATATGAAGTTTTTGATCTGATTACTTTTTTTTTTATTAATTTATTGATATTTACAACTGCAATAATATTACAGCAAGTAAATCTGCTGTATGAATAAAGAACATGAAAAAAAAACTTGTAGAGAAACTAGCCATTGATAAGGTACTATAGCACTTCAATAAGGTTCTATAGTAGAAGGTCTCGAGGCCATTTTCTTTTCAGACGCCTCGGAGTGTTATCAGGAATAGTATGGGAAGCAAGTTGAGAGACTAGCGGATTCAAGTGTGTATGGATCTTTACATGGAAGGATAGGTATCTAGTTTTGGCCAAATCAGCAACATATGGAATATTAAGATCATGATGGATGAGTTTATTTGTGACATAATAAGGAGCATTGAGAGTTTTACGAAGGATTTTGGATTGTAAGGATATGAGATGAATTGGATGGTTTAGTAGAGCCCCAAAGCGCAACTCCTTATGTCCAAATAGGTCTGATAACTGTCATGTAAATGAGTCTTTTGTAATTAATTGGGAGCTTAGAGCGTTTGTCCAGTGAATGTTGAAGTAGGCGAAAACGTCGAGCAGTTTCTTGTCTTTTCATCTTGTATGAGAATTCCAAGTGAGACGTTTGTACGACTAAAATTAAGTGAGAATTTTCATTTTAAACTGTTCTCACAGGCCCCCAGTGTGAGAACCACTGGTCTAGGGTTTCTTGTCTTTTAAGTCTTGTATGAGATCTGATTACTAGTGCAGTTTCTGAGTAGGTCTCTAGGCTACTACCCTTTTGTGTATATTTTCATAGCTTGTTCGGATAACAGAGAGTAGGAAAGAGAAAGAGTAGGTGGTGTATTTTAGTGATTTTGATGAATGGAAAGTTGTGTGGTTGCTGTGAATATTTAATTGTATTATTTTTAATGTCATGTATAGTGTGGGTATTGTGATTAAGTATCATTAACTGTTTTTCTTAGAGTTTTGGGTTGTGTTGTTTATGTCTTGAGTATAGGGACGTTTTTTGCTGAACCTCATGTTCTGCTTCATATATCCAAATAGACTTTGTTTTTTGATTATAGTGAAGATTTGTAGGCCAGAAGATGTGGTAGTTGTTTTTAGCGTCTTGTCAGTTCTTGTCTATTTAATTTTGCATTTATGTTCCATTTAAGTCATTTTAGACTGTTCATATTTATGTTTTACTAATTTCCAGAACGTGCCAAAATGATAATATTGAAAAGTGATACAATAATATACACAAGTGATAGTGAAAATATTGTGGTAACTCAGAATTTTTTAGTAGTTTAGTCAAAGACCGATAATAATTTCACTATTATGGTCATCAATAAAAAAAAAATGTATAAAACAACATTCATGTTTGAATTGCTGTCTGCAAAAATATAACTAGTCTATCTTCTATCTTTTGAGATTTTTATAACTTTTAACTTTTACCAAAGAAAGATCGCACCGTTTACTACAAGATACTTTTCCACAAGATTGCACAATCTAGACAACGCCTTCTACAAATTGTTTACTGCAGATAGGAAACTTGTCTAGGACGAGATCCATATTTTGGTCTCTTTTGTAAAATGTTGAAAAATTGACTAGCCTGGCTTTCTGCATTCTTACATAACAAAATATTGATATCAAGGTAGGAATATTACAAGATTCAGAAAACTAATGGTTTTAAATAATGTTTTAACATAAAATAAAATCGAACTCTAGAAATGTTTTTGTAAGCGAAATCTGTTTTCAGTGAAAAATAAGTAACTTTATAATTGTTTCTCATTTGTGATATTTTTTAAAATAAAAATTTTACCCTTTAGTGACTTGAGGCTTAATTAAAATATCTTAATTATGGCATCCTACTGCGTCTTCATGAAATCGTTAGAAACATTCATGAAGATTGACATTTCTGACAAATCGAGATTGTATAATTTATAAATCTGGATTTTCTAATGTAGCTTTAAGTACAACGAAATTGAACATGCTATTTAAATAGAATAAGAAATAACATTTTTTTCTCAAATTATCACGGCATCCCAAATCGCTTAAGGAGTGAAGTTCAATATTTTTTTTTTAAATAGAATTTTCGTTAATATTGGTTTATATGCTTTGAATTATTGAACAAAACTAGTAAATAAAAATATTTCAAAATTACAAGTAAATAAATGATTTTCTATGAAAGCAAGAGCCTAATAATTAAAAAAAACTGAGTAGACAACTAAATAGATTGAAATGCATCAATCCTATCAATGGCCTTATATTGAGGACATTTTTATTTTGTTTTGTAGAGAATTTTATTATCACTTTAAATATAATAGTCACGATTGCCAACTAATTTCTATACTTTTCGAGCACAAAGGTTTTTACTTCAGGATATACTATGACTGGCTTAACGGAATTAAATGGACACAAAGCAATTTGCTGTGACATGGTTAACTATCGTATTACCATTAGTCCTATAGGTGCTCTCAGGTGATGTTTGTATGGGACTGCATACGACCAGTTTATACTCTCATACAAAGCCCCATACACAGTCACTAGTTGTGCATTACACTATGGAGCTATGAAATCGAATAGGTGTTCCCTGAGGAAAATTATAGGTAACATGGAATGGAAAATTAGTTTAGAACCGACAGGTATTGTTATAGTCTTCCTTCATCGCGGCAAATGACTAATTCAACAACTGATATTTTAATGTTATTCTGATCATTTATATGAAATCAAAAGTATAAAAGAGGAATTTTTAGGAGCATCACAAGAAAAAAGAGGAGAAAAGTGACTTCTATTAGAAATGAAGGGTACAGGAGGAAGAAGAACACATAATTATGTACACCATGTTTTATATTTGCATAAAAAACATTAATTCATCCTGTATAATCAATATAGAGAAATTATTCTGGCAACAGTATCAGAAAAATTCTATCCCAGAGCCTTCTCGATGGATCAAAATTGCAAATAGAGCCGAAAATTGAGGGAGAATTAACTGGGATGCAGACCAGACCGTTTTTGTCCAGTGAAAATTTCGAATCTCAAGCTGATCCTAAGATATTAGAGAATATGTAGCAAAAATTTAGTTTACTCATTTCTTGACTTTAAAAAAGCTCACAAATTCAGTTGATCGTAAATCACTCTATTAGATATTAGAAGAACAGAGCATAGATCGGAAAACATTTGCTATAATAAAATAGTAGCGGGGGGGGGGGGTAATATCCTCCAGACCTCTTTCTGATCAAAACTGGAATAATACAAGGAGATGGGCTATCTCCACTATTTTACAACTGCGTCCTTGAAGAGTTGGTAAAAGAATGGCACACACATAAATCTATTCTCAAGATTGACCGGCCAATTATCCTCGGTTGAGGCAAATTAGCAGTAGATTGCTTAGAACTAGCCAAAAGGAAGATAGGACTTCTGAATAAAACTGCGGAAAAAAAGCAGCTTCACTAGGTACTTTTCAGCCTGCAATTATCTTTTGCATAGAACATGACTTGCAACAAAGAATTCTCAGAATTCGTGAATATGGCATAATTAAATAATTAAAAGAATTTATGAGAAATAATTTAGGAGTATAGAAACATAAGGCAACAAAGTTAGATGCCTAAAAATAGACAATGAAAATCGACTATACCAGAATATTTACAACATAATATGTATTTCCAAACGCATAAACCTTCACATAAAGCTATGAATCCATTTCGAACAGAAAGGGAAACATGTATGAACAGTACTGGCTCGATAGCAAATATTGTACGGTAACATCAAAAGGATGATCCCATATAGATTTATCAAACAAATATTCAAATCCTATTAAAAAAACAGGAGTAAATCCAAAACAGATACAACCAAATGGATTGACTATATCAAACCAGATCTGAAACTGACAGGAATTACACCAGAGAATAAACAAAACCAGATAATCTTGACATCTGCAGATCTAAAATACAAAAGTGGCAACTTAACTAAGAGGAGAAATCAAAGAAGAAGACTGGAAAAATATAGACTCAAGAGGGAAAGGACGCTCACAGCAAAAAAGGGATAGAAGTATGGGCACGAAGAAAGGCAAGTACTTGTCTGCAAGTACTTTTTGAATTCCTGATGGGTTCATTCACATATAATGATAATAATGCCCAAATGAGTGAAAAGTTTGATAAAAATGGCACTTATATTTGACGTGATATAAAATTTTCTTGAGAAAAGGCATGAGTCAGAAACTGAGAATGATTATGCTAAGGACTAGCACAAAATAATTTAAATTATACAAAAAAATAAATATACCAATTCTATATTGCTTTGCTGTCTACTCACAAAACATGAGAATATAATCCACCATTGCATTAAAAAATTATATATATTCATATTCACTAGACAATCGAGAGCTGTCTAATAATTAAAAAGTCTATGGTACAGACAGCTTCAAGTGTTATAGACATTATTACGTGATATGTCCTAACTGTCTATAACACTTGTGGGTATCTGACGCTTTGCTCTCCTTTTACACAATAGTTTTATTTTTTATTTTATTTATTTTTCCTTTGAACAAATTGAATGACACCTAAATTATTAAAATAAAATATTTCTTAAGATTTATAATAGTGTTACCAGTATTCTCGGATGGCATATAACACTTATGCAATAAAACATAAGATGAATAAAAATTGATTTGATTCAATGAGAGAAACAAACGTAGAGTGCTGGGATACCTCTTAGTTCCTGTAGGAAACCGGCTAAGGCAAATAAAATATTTGTTCTGAATACAATCATGATTCGACTTTATGTGATCACAAGGCCTTTCTCCATGTTCAGCCGCTATCCCCTTAATTAAGAGGAAAAGGTTGCGATTGAATGCGATCTCGACCAAATCACCTCCTTGCACAACAGTTGGCCCCGAACAGTGCAATCCCAACAATATACTGCTCAAACCCTTCGAGGGTGGTACGGAGTAGTACCGAGGAACGGTAGTAGTACCGTTTTTAAAAAAAAGTAAATTACGATTTTAATTATTTTTTTTAACCTTAATTGACTTTAAAATTGATTTTTAAAAGGCAATCAATAGGTTACCTCTTGTTATTATTGTTTAATATCTTCAGTATTTTCATAAAATTATAAAATTTTATTGTCTTTTTCTCTTTTTTATTTAACGCCAGAATAAGTAACTAACTTATTATTGATATTTCATTCTTTCCAGAAACCTGAATAAGTGTCATTGTGCAGAATATCTTCGAATCGGGATTTTTACGGAATAACACCTACAGGGATGAACAAGGGAATTTAGAAATCTACAAATGGGGAATATAACTGACGTAATAACATTGCTTTAGTTTATATGGGTATGTGTAGTTGTTGGGATTAGTAATGTACTTATCACTAAAAGTAATCCGTGATATCATAGATAAATGGCTAATCGAGAGACTGAGACGTAGGTGGGAGGACTGTGGGAAAATCGGCCTTGAAATAATCGTTTTTGAATGGAATAAGTAAAGGGAAACGTGTAGGCAGAGACGGTCCGTGATATCAGGATTGGATTTTAAGATTCGCTGTAATCGGCCAAATCACTTCTTTGCACAACAGTCGGCCTCGAAACGGTGTAGCCTCAAACATGTACTTCAACTTCAATTGGCTCGTGGATATTTTTTACATATGTATCAGTACAAAATACCTTAAACTATAGATAAATTAGGTAAAAAATTCATACGGAAATCTAAAATATTTGGACACAAAAAGTAATAAACTTATACATAGTTATACATATTTAAACTAATTTTATGTTTTAAATGAGTCGATAAATTACAGGCTACTCTTTAACTGGTTTAAGTAAACATTCATTTGTTGTGTTAGTTTGTTTTTAAAATTAATTAAACAATTCAAGTAGATAAATCTATATTTGAATTAAATATTTAGTAAAGTAAACAAAAATATTTTGGAATCAATGAAATTAAAAATAAAATAAACACAATAATTAATAGTGAATAAATTAGATTAACAACATTAAATTAGTTTCAGTTTGGTTGTAGTATGTGAAAATTAGTGGTCATATGAAATTAGTTATTGTTTTTTTCGCACTAGTTTATTTTGTTTTAAAAATAAAGTATAACTTCAAATTATTTATTTGTGTCATTAATGACAAGTTTATTAGTTGCAATCACGTTGTAAAGATAGCTGTTTTTTTCTAAAGGGTGAACACTATTAAAATTTAAATTCATTTCGTTGAATATTATTGTTCATACATAATAAAACGTGCACTTAATAAAGAGTACTCCGTATGTGTTTTATGTAAATACTTCAAACAGTAAATGAAGCATTTATTCTAACTCAAGATGGATCGACCTTAGTCATATTGTATCAAAAATGTATATATCACATAATGGAAAGAATCCTTCTACAGCAAAGGCGACAATACCAGTAAAGGAAATTCCTTACAAGAAAGGTAAAGTCCAGAAATCTAACATGTTCTGCCAAGTAAAAAAAAAAGGAATAATCAGTAAGACGCAAACAAAATAAAATTAGCTGCGTAGCAAAAATACATAAAATGGGCTAAATTAATGCAAGGTAGTGTTTGAATTTGTATTAACCATCGTGTCAACATAAAAGGGATTTTGAACGTGAATAATTGTTTAAAAAATCCTTATTTGCATGTAAATAATCAGATGAATAAATTTGTATAAAAATAACAATCGTTTATCTATGTACTGAGTTTTTAAATTGTTTTATATTTCTTTCTTGCTGTAAAACACTCTTTTAGTAACGCAGGATTATTTTAATTGGACCAAGAATATATCGACGGCATAGGCGCAATGGGTCGTATCCCACACAAAATGTGTTTTTGCGTCTTTGGAGCCTTTTGATTCTCACAGTCAGTATTTTGTCCCTAAAATACGTTGTAAGCCTCATCACCCTAAAAAAACATCTCTTTTTTATTATTTCAATATCTAAAAAAATATTAAATATATCTTCAATACTGTAACTGTAATGTTTTTTCTCTCCTGTAAAATTTACTGTTAAGGGGATACGACCTATTTCGCCTAAGCCGTCGAT
The DNA here is from genome assembly GCA_037127475.1 of Arma custos. NCBI lineage: Eukaryota > Metazoa > Arthropoda > Insecta > Hemiptera > Pentatomidae > Arma > Arma custos. The sequence goes on along the minus strand of CM073762.1, from coordinate 58,799,165 downwards.
ATATCCTCCAATAATATTTGTAACCTAGAAAATTCTTTAGAAGCGCATTTTTCAAGATAACTTATCACAAATCGTTATTTATGTCAAGAACAGTATTTTATTTTTGGAAAATAATTGTGCCAGCTTGAATATAAAGTAATAAGGATTACAATTATACTAGAAATGTGAATTAAATTTCCTTCTACAATTTTTTAATTTAATAAAAGATTAATTTTGTTAATTTTTGGATGATTTTTTCTTATCTTCAGTGCAGAATGATTTTTCATTGGTCCTTTTTAACATTACTTTTATTTATTTTTCTTCTTTCTGCCATGTTCTCACCATCCATATAGCCATATTTTCAATAATTTTGTTTTATTATTAATATTATTCGTACAGCTCCCAAAGTGGAACACGCTAAGTATTATATTCCTTTCCTCTTTCTTCAGATTTTCCTTATTTGTTTTCCTGTTAAGTGTCAAGGTTTCGTTTACATATAACATTGTTGGTTTAATTACCGTATTACAATGTTTATTTTTGTAATTTTGTATTATGCGATAGATACGTTGACAATCTGCATCACACTATGAATTATTTTCGTTTTATGAATAACGAGCTTTTGCCCGCGGCTTCGCTCGCGTGGAATTTGGTCTGCCACAAAAAATTTCGTGGCAGATCATTTTAAATAAATAATTATTTTTTTTTAAACTATAAGTTACTCGTACATCCAAAATTTCAGATGCCTAACTTCAAAACTGACTGATTCCATACAATCTTTGAACCCCTATTATAATAAGGGGGAAACCCTTGAGGGTGAAATTATCCAAATTTCTTTATTAAATTATACAAAGAACCTATCTGAAAATTTCAAGATGCTAAGTTCCTGATTTATCTTTAATAATGTACTATAATGGATTCTCCACAGAACACAATTGATTCTCCATGTGCCCCCGTGCCCCCCCCCTAAATCCGCCCTTGCTGTAGCCTATGTGTTATTCTGATGTATAACATACATTACTGTAATGTTTCATCCAAATCCGTTCAGTATTTTTTGCGTGAAAAAGAGACAGACATACAAACTTTCACATTTGTAATATTAGTAGGATTGGCACTATCACTAATTTGTTTAGTTATTTTAATTTTTATGGATTCTGGGAATATTGCAAAGTGTGGAAAATTGAAAATTATACTATTAAGGAGCACATTAAAATAATTCTAAGGGACGGTAAAAAAATATGATGTATTTTTTTTCGTAAATAATATAAATGTTGAGCTAAATTACTCTCTTAAAACAATGATATATTTTTACAATAATATAAGAAATAAAATGAAATTGGAAAACATGCTCTAGAATACACTGCGATAGGTAGTGTTATTTTAAAATAATTTAACAAATATAAACTAACAATTTAGCAAAACGAATCATTATAAAAGTTAACAATGCTGGATCGAAGGAAAAGCGTACAAGAGGAAGGGGAGAAATTCGATGGATTTCGTTGAGAGGCTATTACCGGCCCTCGCTTAATAACGTGATTATTAGTCCTTAGAGAAAACTATTTGTTTAAATGATTAAACTTTACTCGTCCTTAGTATTAGGATGCCTTTAAGCGTCCTTAACAATTTAAGGCATGTCTTTTGTTTAATCCAAGGCCAATTCGGTTCATGGATGCCTTATCCAAAACAAAAAGCAATAGAATTTTTAAATTTGCATTTTTTTCATTGCAGTATGCCTTGATAGATATTGTAATAGGATATTCACGTTGGTACCATTTCACAAAGTCGAGTCATACAGTGAAAGTAGTTTAAGCGTGCTTTGTCATTTTTCAATATCTAGAACCCGATGAAACAAACGCCGAATCGATTACCCATATTTCGTTCCATCCTATAGTGTTCCTGTTATTCATAGGATCGTTAATGGAGGACTTAATAAGATCAGGATTTATAAATTCAGACTCCAATGCAGTAAACATGATGATAGTAGTGTTTGAACATAATTTAGTGATTGAACGTGTCTTCCTTTCCATTTATTTATTAATTATACGATCTCCTCTTCTATCACTAAACGGTGTGAGGATCCCTTCGAAAAGCTTGATCCAGGAACGCCTCCAGATCCATTCGTCTTATTCCCTATTCCAATCCTTTTCCAAAGGAATCTTGGATCGTGCTCTTCTGTGTCTTATTCAGTATTCACCACTCTGTTGCTTATTTTGGCTTCACTGCCAAAATAAATATCTCAAGGAAAAGTCAGATCCTTTATCTCAATAATATTTAAATAGTATAATGGGTTGACACCCTGTGATTGTTATACTTAATTCTATATTATTTATGAATGTCCCTCTTCTCCAATTTATGAATGACCTCTTCTCCAAAGGTCCACATGAATGATGAGGTTGACTGACCAGGAATTGGTTATAAAATAAAGATCCTTTTTCAGGATGCTGATCATATCTGCAACTTAAATTATAAAACTACTTACAAAGAAAGGGGGCGCTAAATCTGCCTGGACATTTCTCGACCATTACTTCATCTAATTCCCTACCTCGTGACTTGCTCGCTCCTTGCCAACAACTGCCTGTTCTGTTTTTTAAGAGTAAAGGTACCGTCTCTGAGGGGGATTTAATGTTAAGGGACAATTATTTCCTTTATGCCCCTTACTCTATTTATCTAGGTACTTCAAATGCTCCAGATAGGTTCACATAAAGCCTAGTGTTCTGGCAGTATTCAAGTCTCTGTCCATTATTTATACAAAAACGACCTTCACCTTTTGTCTTTTACCATTCTAATTATATCACCAATAAATGAAGCAATCTTATTTAAAGATTAATTGCAATCGATATTAATCTGTCGGTACACAATGGGTGCTGTCAATAGTTCAGGATCTGAACTACTTTGGTCATATGTCCATGACTATGAATAATGTGTTTTGGGCTACATTATTTCTACAGTGCGTATGATACTGATAATAATAATAATAATAAAAATATTTATTTAAGAAATCATATAAATGCCATTTGGCACATATTGTATTTTTGATTTCTTCAGAAAACCTCCCCTAAGGGATTCTCTTGAAAGCGTGTATGGAGAAACCTCCCATTGAAGGCACTCCTAGCGTGGTTCATCTCACTGTAGCAGATCCCTGCTCCAGAGACGTTTCAGTCTCCTTGTCGGATTATGTGGTAATGTGTCTGTCAGTAACGATTGTAGCAGTAAGTTAGGATTTCCAGCAAGTGTCATGAAATTTTTTGTAGTTGCTCTTGATTGTGTCAGCCACGAGTGGTATGTTGAGATCTTTATGTAATGTATGATACAGACATAACTCTAAAACCGAGTATCATTTTTTCTGACTCTTAGATACTTTTTAAAGAAAGTGAAAGGATGTTAACGGTTTGGGAAAGAAAAGTATTCTAGTTGCCGTTCTCGCAGACGTCCAGGATGGGGAAGAAGGGAGAAATATTATAGCCAGCCCCAAATAGAGCTGTAACGCCATGGAGTAATTAAGTAAATTTTATTGCTAAATTCTTTCTAGACCTTTCTTCTAATTCCAGTGATGTCTCCATTTGTTTTCTTCCTCTGCTCATCATAGAGCATTGTTGGAATCGTGATAGTGTTTCCACTTAAGTTTTTTACAATTCAATTTTTAATTTTTGTTTGTAATCTTCTCTCCTTACTTCGGCAATAATAATCCCCTTAATAAATAGGATTTTTTAATGATTATCAATGATTACGAACCCTTGTTTGGTTGTTGTTCTTTATTAATTTTTTTTATGTGTTTTGAGGGTCAAAACGTAAATTATTATTTACTTTTCATTTAGGCTGGTCTGTACTTTTGAATATTTATGAATCTTTTGGGAGAAAAAATACTTTTTTTCTTTTTTTTAATTTGTTTTCCTCAGTAATAACCATTTTCATAATACGTAAGTAATAGTTACTGCTGATTACGAATCCTTCTTTTTTTCTTATATTTATTAATTTTTTTCAGTGTGCTATGAAGAATTGGATGATTGACTGAATCTTTTTGCGCCCTGGTTTGTGTATTTTTAAATTATCGTTCGTATTCATTTACAATTACAAGTTCAGATTTTTACTCGTATTCATAGCAGTTACTGGATATAAAACGTCCGTCTTTATCATTTCTAATATTCAAAGTGCAATTTGTCGAATCCTGATGTTTGCTATATTTATGCTTACAGATTGTAATATGCTGTTAATAATACTCTCTATTTTGAAAACATTTACGATCACTACAATTGAAAGAACCTTTTTTAGTATGCCGTCGGCTGGCGATTGCCCAAGTTTAAACTCATAATAAAAAACGAAAATTGCATGTTTCTATTGATACATAAGACGGCATACTAAAAAATGTTTTTTCAATTGTAGTGATCGTAAATATTTTCAAAATAGAGAGTATTATTAACAGCATATTACAATCTGTAAACATAAATATAGTAAACATCAGAATTCGACAAATTGCACTTTGAATATTAGAAATGATAAAAACGGACGTTTTATATCCAGTAACTGCTATGAATACGAGTAAAAATGCTATACATCTCGTACTGGAGGTGTAGTGACCTAATCTAGTAATAATCTGCATTGATTAATCGGAAGGTACCTATATTTTTTTTATGACAACAGCAGACCTCTTCTTTTATTACAGCCAGTGAAGAAACTAAACGCTGTTTGTTATGAAATCCTCCCACACCTGCCTTATTCGCCAGAATTATCTCCAATATATTTTTCTATTGTTCGGACAACTTCTTAAGGGTAAATTTTTTGAAAACAATTTTCACGCCAAAAACGCATTTTTAGGCTTTATTTTTCAGCACAAATCTTCAAGTTATCATTTCAGGAATTGAAAATTTAAGTACTTATGTATTAGTTGGTACCCAGGGACTACTACCCGCCATAGCTTACCAATAACACCTATATTCTTATTCATATTACTGAAAATAGGAAAATACAAAATGTAATAATACAATGCTAATTCAAGACCTCTAACCACATTTCTCTTCTTACTTACATCTTTTCCCTATATCTCCATTTCTAGCACTTTTCATATAATTTCATCTTTGCAATGATTCCAAACCTTTTTTAAAGATGAGTATTTCCAAAGTTTTATTCTGTCCATTTTAAATTTTCAATCACAAAAGGAATATGATAAAAAAAAACAAAATTTAATAAACGAAATTATGGAGCAGAATGGCTCAGAGGTAGATTTGAGTTGCCAAAAATCTTGGTATAAATCGCACTGCTGGGAAGACGTTTATTTAGTCTGTTAGTATACGGGGATGGATCATCTGGGATCTAGGAACCTTCTGGGGCTCACCTAGCCTATATAAAATGGGTACCCAAAATAAGGGTGAAAAATCTGGCAGTTGAGCCAGTTGAGTTGGGACAAATCACCTCCCTGCACAACCGTTGTCCTTGAAACAGTACAGTCCATACCATGTACTGAACCCAGACCCGTTCACGGGCTTTAGTGGTACAGTTTAATAACGAAATCAACAAGACAAAACTCTAAAAAAGAATGCACAGAACAATTTAATAACATATAGTCTATTAGCTCAAATGAGGCGAGTGATAAGAAGACGATAAAGATGATGAGGGGGTAGGTTTCATAGGTACCGGTTATACTCAAGTACCAAATTTGATAACAGTTTGGGAAGATGTATAGAAAATGAGGGAAGCATTTTGAATAAAATGTTTCAGTTTCATAAAGGTGTTTTACTAAATAGCCTTTTTTCTCTAAAACGGACGTTTCATGTGAAAGATTAAACTTGGCTGAGTCTCATTCAAATTAGTATTGAACAAATAACATCACTTTGCAAATAAAAACGTAGGATAACAAATAATATCGAGTTGTCCTTGTACAACTCCGGGACGAGAATATCCTGTAAGAAGGCTGAGCAGGACCGCAGTGACGGGAGTGGGGGCATAGTCGAGAGCCAGTCTGCCGCCGCCTGCGATGGGACTATAGTGTGTGCTCGCTGTCTCTTCGTGCGTGTGTGTTAGTGTGTAGCTGATACCCTTTTCTCTTGTATAATAGATAGCTCTCACAGGTATAATTTACGCTATAATTTCATATAAATTAATATATGCATATATATAAATTAATATATATATATATATATATATATATATATATATATATATATATATATGTTCGTATATTAATATACATTAAACACATATAAAATATAATATATTATACATATTGGTTCTCATAAACTATTTATAATATTTTTGTATGATAAGTTTCGTTATTAAACTTTTAATAACGCTCATAATTACTTTTAAAAACAGTCATATAACAATTATTTTAGTTCAACACTTTCTACCACCATTCGGCACCACTAAAGTTTTTAAAATTTATAATCTCAAACTATTTGTCATTTTTTTAAAACAAAACGTATCTTTTAATACTATTTAACTTTGGGTTTTTATTCTTATAGTCGTTTATATAATTAAGTTTATTTATTTTATATATATATATATATATATATATATAAAATAAATAAACTTAAACTTTTATGTATATTCATATACATAAAACATATATCATATAATTGATTCTCATAAAGTATCATAATTTTGATAAAATAGTATCAATATTTTAATAATTCAATAATTTTAATCACGTTTATTATCACTCATAAAAATGATAATAATATACAAATTAATTTAATTCAGCAATTACTACTGCCATTAAGCATCTTGGCTAGACAATCATTTTATTTTAAACATTTTGTCTTTAAAAAAATACAAATAATTTTAAATCATAAATGATATAAATTTAAAGACAAAATGTTTAAAATAAAATTATTGTCTAGTCAAATCACGAATTTTAATTTCGGTCTATGTTTTATTACTGCCTAGTCTTGGAAGAATTAACTAATAAATTATATTGTAAGAATAAACTAATAAAAGTAATTTGATATTAACATTTTGAAGTTTGGCTCACACACCTATATTTATATGTCTAAAGTTACATATTAAATATATATCATATACACACTCTTCATCTGTAGCACCAATAAAAATCTCTAAACCTATTTGTAATGTTTTAAAATACCAAATATATGGTTTAATATTCTTTTTTAATGATTTTTTTTTTAATTGAATCATAAATTTTAACGCCTATCAATGTTTTATTACAGCTTAAAAATTAACTATATTGTATGAAAATTCTAATTGAAGCTCTTCAATTTTAACCTTCGAAGGTTCGATTGACCTATTGGTTCTCATTAACCATAATATCTTAGCTTGATTAGTGTTGTTATTGAAATTTTAATGAAGTTCACAGTTACTCATAAAGCAATAATCATACACAAATTCATTTGATTAAACAATCACAACTTCCATCAAGCGCCACTAAATTTTTAACATTTTAATTTAAAACTTTTTGTGATATTTTTAACCCAAAATGGATGTTATAATATTATTTTCTAGTTAATATTTTATTGCTGTATTGTTATAATTTATTAACTAATAAATTATATTTTAAGAATGACTTATAAAGGTACTCCAATATTGACTTTTTATAAGTCAATAGTATTTTATTAATAATTATTTTCTATTTGAATCACAAATGCTAATTCCGGTCAATTTTTTATTTCTTATTGTAGCTGAAGATTTATTGAAAAAATTATATTGGAAGATTATAATAATAAAAGTTCTTCAATACTAGCTTCCTAATGTTTCTAATAGTAGGCAATTGATTTATTAGGATACTATCTAATTAGAGATTGCAATTATGTTAACGAATAGAAACAATAATTATGGCTTCAGTTATGTAAAAGTCGGTGATTGAATTTAATGATTTTTTAATATATTTTGTTAACAGTAAAAGTGTTCTTGAAAACTAAAAAAAAATTTTAAATATGGTATTATATTTAAAAAAATTATTACATAATAGACTAGAGTAATAATAAAAACTTAAATAAACATAGTTCAATAAAAAATTATCTTAACATTTTCGTAAATTTTAAACAGTTAGTAATTATTTCTCTTTGCAAATTTTGGATGAAAATGAAAGTGAATGTGGAAGAAAGAGTGTCGGATTGAAAACTAAAAATTACTTAGGAGTTTGTCTTTTAGATCATTTCAGAACACCAAGAGTTCTTCCAAAACTTCATAAATCAAACTCTAGGTAAATGACTCTTGAAGTTCAATGTAATATTGAAGTCTCATAGTTTTTGTATAATAGGCATTGTAGGTAGTTGAAAATATAATTAATTAACTTTAAACAATACAGAAGAAAGTTGGCCCCTCAACTTAGGATAAGCCCAACTAACTTAACTTTAACCATTACTTAGTATTTATGTATACCCTTAAATATATTGCAACATTATACAATTTTTATTAAATTATTATCTTCTAATCTTTGATATTAGATTTTATTTAAGCTTTTTAAATATAGCATTGAATTGATCAATATTGCAAATTCTGACAAATTTTATTGCTACGTAAAAAAAATTTTTTTTTAGATTAATTTATTGATATTTACAACTGTAATAATATTACATCAAGTAAATTTGCTGATATAAACAAATGACATGAAAACAAAATACACTTGTGGAGAAACTACCCATCGGTAGCACTCCAATAAAGTTCTATACTAGAAAGTCTCGAGGCCATCTTCTTTTTAGACGCCTCGAAGGGTTATCAGGAATAGTATGGGGAGCAAGTCGAGATACTAGCGAATTCAAGTGTGTATGGAGCTTGTCATGGATGGATAGGTATCTAGTTTGGGCCAAATTAGCAATATATGGGATATTAAGATCATGATGGATGAGTTTGTTTGTGACATAATAAGGAGCATTGAGGATTTTACGAAGGATTTTTGATACGAGATGAATTGGATGGTTTAGTAGAGCCCTAAAGCTCAACTCCGTATGTCCAAATTGGTCTGATAACTGTTATGGAAATGAGTCTTTTGTAATTAATTGGGAGCTTAGAACGTTTGTCCAGTAAATGTTGAAGTAGGCGAAAACGTCGAGCAGTTTCTTGTCTTTTCAGTCTTGTATGAGGAAGTTATAATTTTAAATTTGTTTTCAATAAATGTTTTCTGAATTTACATTCGTCTTTTTTATACGTAATGATTGCATAAATTTACATCGCATTCATTACTGTTATTATAACAACGAGGGATTACAAATAGCAGAGTCTAGGATGTTTAGACAATTTTTAGAAAAAGAACAATACTATTTTTCACTCCAGATTTTCTTCTGTAAATCTGTCCCTTCTTTAGTAAGTAGTATAAAAAATGGCTTCACTTGTAAAACGAAAGACTAGGAGAACTTACAGACTAGCAATTCGGAGCTATAATATCATAGTATAAGTTTTTGCTAAACTATTTGTTCCTTACAGGCTTTGAGCAAACGTAAAATGATTCGTAACCTTAGGTGTCGTGAAAAAAGTCTTGGGAGAAATAATTTTATTCTGAAGTAAAGAACAACAGAACATTTTTTTTTTTTTAATTTCATTTAGCAATCCCGGAAACAAGTGCACAATCTAAGAAAACTGATTTTATTAAAAAAAAAATTAGAATTAAGGGAAAAGAAAAAAAAATCTATATCAATAGAACAGGAAAAAAAAAATCTACATCAATAGAACCGATGAAGTTGTTAATGAGATTCATTAAGTTAAGGACCGTACTGTTTCCAAGCAAAGAGTTGTGTAAGGAGATTTGGTTGAGATCAATCGCCTGTTTTTTTTTCACTTAACTTTTTAGTAACTGGGTGAACTCAAGGAGAGCCTCCAGATTCTAGAGTCGATTGGTTGCTGATAACAGAATAAATAAATAATCTGCCATAACCGATTTTGAACTATTCTCAAGGAACAAAATTTTAGCAACTTAATAGCCTACCTATGAAGTTAGAATTAGTTACCTATTAAACTAGCATTAGAACTAAGGTACCCTACTCCCCTGAAGTGATCTTAAATAATAATAAATATATTAAATATTAGGAATATAAAATTACATTATAAATTAGGAGTAATTAATGGATATGAACATCTTTCATATAATTATTTAAAAATTACTATGTCGGTCCTAAGTGGGATATTAGAAAATTTTGGTAAACTCGTATTGCATGGGGATATATCTACATAGCCGGTGAATAATTGGTTTAGTCTAATTTTATCCAAAATATTTTTATTATATTTATATTATAACTCCATTTAAAGCCAAAAATTACGAGAATGATACGATTCTGGTTATCTGAAAGCAACTCTCTCTGGACAAGATCCGTCTTAACCACTTATTACCGGGGCTGTAGATAAGTTTACGAAGTCGGATCATACGATGGGTTCCTAACCCAGGAATAAGTGGTTCAGTGATTAGTTAAGAATCCAAAATATAACGAACTTAATTTTAAACTCAGCTGCCTAACCATTAATACGATGTACTTACGTTTTGTGAAAATATATATACCTAATATATCATTTACAATTAAATTTAATGTTGGGAGTAATTTTAAACGAAAATAGAAGATATTGAAGAAATAAATAAATATATTATATATACAATATACAATCAAATTTAATATTGGAAGTATTTTAAAACTAAAATGGAAGTAATCTATTATAGCAATAATTGATTTTCCAACAATTTCTAAATATCTCCAATATATTTAACGCTGACTGTTACACCCTTAATTTTAACCGCTAAGGGACATGCTAGGCTTTTCAGGCCGATTGAGATTAAAATTCCAAAAATAATTTACTTTCTACACTTCAAACACTTTTCACATTGATCAAGTTTATTATTACCTTGTTATTACTATTATTATTACTACTAGACAAGGAAAATAAACAAAATCATTTTAGAAATTGACTTTTTATTTGATAAAAAATTTCAGTCTTTTGATATTTAAAAATTGGTCGTAAAAATAAAATTTATTTACATTTATTTTAATTTTATGTACAATTAGGACACATTTTTATATGATACTCTCCACAAATTGGTTCTCCGCAACCGTCACACACCATTTTGGATTTTTTTTTATAACTACAAAATGAGCAGTAAGATCTTTTTCTCTCATTTTTTTTAACCTGAATACTTGTCTTTGTCACTTCCTGTATTTTTAGACATTTTTATATATTGCTCCTCAATACTTTCGACAGCGGCATTTGGAGCCGTTTGTGCGTCCACGCTTCTGATAATTCTTCAGCGAGTATTATCATGAAGTCAAGTCGAGAAATTAATTTTTATAAATTGTGTGCTTATAGCGTTGTCATCGTAGAGGGTTGATACCAATGATACAAGTTTGTTTTTCTTCGCCACATACGAAACTGCAGTTAGATTATTTCTAAAAATAAACAAGGAGCAACTAACTTGACGATTTTGGTATTTCATATCAGTAAATCTAATTGGTAACTTTGTTTTTTTTATTTTTTTTGTTTTTTTATCGTTCCAATGTACGTGAGATTGTATTCTTCTAAAAGTTCTTCGGCGAGAGGAATGCTTGTGAACCAGTTGTCTCCAGTCAAGTTTCGATGACCCTTTAACTGGTTCTATTATGTTTTTGGTGAAATAAGCAGCCGCATGAGAATTTGTTGGAGTTGACCCCAATTTGAGAACAAACATTATTTTATTATGAAATGGACAGTCATTAGGCTTAAAAACATAAAAAAATGTATTATATATTAAAATGATTTGGTTATAATAAAAAACAATATTGTAGACTTTTCAGACTGTTAAGTAACATTATAGGCCTGCCAGGCCTATACAAAATTTACGTAGCAGGTACATCATAGGTCTCTGAAGCCTGGTACTTCACAAAAAAATAGGGGAAACTCAGCTTTCAATGACGAGTCTTGCGTTGTTGAAGGGGCAGAACACTACTAGCATATCTCCTCGAGGAATAGGTGGTGGAAGCCAGCTCCGGAACTCAAAGTCTGGAGGGGGATATATTTTTGTAAACAGGCCTCTCGGATCAATCATGTTACTGTGAGGGTTAAACCAATTAAATATTTTTATAAATTGAAATTATAATTTTTTTTTTCACATCATCCAAACTAACGAAATTATAATTAACGAACTTCCCAGAAGAGTCTAAACGAAAAAAATGAAATCAACGAGAGATCATTATTTTAAGAGTACGATACAATGCCTCGACTTGAACACAATTTAAAACTGTGCAAAAAATACGAAATACCGAAATTGGAGTAATCATTGAAAGGCAGCATTCTCATTTCCACACTGACTGTTTTTATTTCAATTTATTTTATCCATAATACATTTAATCTTGATGAAATATATATTTTCTCCTATAATATATTTTATTATATACAAATACTATTCCAATGGTAGATGAACTGTAATATAAAATTAAAACATTAACATACCGATTTGATTCAAAACAAATACTTGAAGAAATTCTTTATTTAAAACTAACTCCGAGTAATATTAAATTAATGAGCATGCATTTGCATTAAAGGTGATGAAATAATTTACACACAAATTACGAAAGGCTGAGATTGGGTTATTTAATGAAAGGGCTTCATTTTTTTTTATTTCGATGCTCTTCAGAATGTATGCCAGGAAACTCATTTCCAGCCACACATTTTTTCATCAAGCTTAATCAAATACATCAAAAGGGAGAGAACTTATTTCGGAAACCAATTAAAAACGTCGAGTAAATATTATGGGGAGGGTCCAGTTAACTCATTAAGATTTTCTCATCAACCAATCACTTTTAGATAGTGTTTATTTATTACTATTATTTCTTATTACTTTTTGGCTTTTAATTATCTCTGATTTTAAGAAAGATCACATGCCTCGTGAAGGATCTTCTTTCCTTATTATAGGAAAGATTGAATATATATCTTTAGGATTAAATCTATTGCGAAAAAATGTCAACATATGACAAATTACTTATGAAAATCACAATTACCTGTAATTTAACTATTTTTTTCCATTATTTTCATGGATGTTATGTCTCAACAGTTATTACGTTATGTATCTCTTTAATTTTTCTCCCTTGTTATTTCATAATTTATCTTACTCTCTGTATTTCTTTACATTCTTATCAATTCTACACATAAATTCTGTTATTTTTCCTTGGTAAGGGGATGTTTTATATAGTTATTTTCGGTTTCTTTCCCAGCACTGAAGATGGCCTTCATCTTAGGCCGATACGTTGGCTCAATAATATAAGTTTTGCTTATTTTATGTTATCTTTGACTGCACACCTGACCAATTCCATCCATTATTAGAATTATACAGATAACGTTTTTCCACTTTAAACATGAAAAAAACTTCAGTGTGAAAATGGGAATGCATTCTTTCAATGATTAATCCTATTTCGGTATTGCTGAACTTTTGTTCCTTAAGAGTAGTTCGAAAGCAGCTATGGCAGATAAATTATTTATTTTGTAATTTCTAAAACCAATTAAATACGCCGAGTAAATATAATGTGGAGGGCCGAAGTTAACTCATTAATAATTTCGGTATTTGTTCCGTAGGTTGTTGCTACTTCCTTTGTTACATTCGTATAATTTTTAACATTTTTCAAGAATACAAGCTACCGTGAGCTTCAGTATGGAAAAGACAATGTAATTATGGGAAATGAGTAGATTTCATCAAGAAATAAAAATTTCAACTAACATTTCGAAGTACAGCTGACATATGTTTGTTAACGGTTATTTCTATATGAAACGATTACCGAAGTATACAAATTCCCCATAATTTCATCCTCTGCTCCAAATTTAAGCTCATGATAACTTGTATTTTTGGAAAATTTTAAAAGGAAAACAAATGAAAAGTTAATACTACTAGTGACTCAACGTGAAGCGACAATCTGCAGAATAATTACCATAATTTCTCTCTTTTTTTTTACTTACATCTGATTTTAGGAAAGCTTGCATGCCTCTTGAAGGACATAAGATGTTCGTGCCGGTGTGCCTGATAATGATGAGCTCATATTCTATTTTGACCCAGCTTTTTTTTTCTTCTCATTCCGAGGCTTCCTCTTTTTCCAGGCGGAATTTCACTGGATCGTTTAACGGGAAAAATAGCGAAACCGTGACGAACTTATTAAAAAAGTAAAAGAGTTGAATGAATGAATAAGACTACCTTAAATCATTAGCTTATTTAAGGAATGGTGTGGCGAATTGAATGAGGTTTATTTTTTGCAGCTTTTCAGTCTCGTCATTAGTAATTAACGTTTTATAACCAGCTTGTAACCTGTTATAAATGATTCTGTTAAATCGCGGAACGGCTTTAGTTATGGAGCTGTAAGGGTACTTAGGCTGAGGAAAATACGGCATTTATGATGGAAATCGGTTTAGCATCGTGATAAGACTGAATTAATTAATAAATATGTTATTTTTGTTAAGTCATATTGAATAATTTAAACTTTTTTTCATGAATAACTATGATTTTTGTCTTCAAAATAAATAAAAACTGAATCTCCAAGAAGAAATTATAACGATATCTTCATATATTAAAAAAGAACAATATATAAAAAATGTTAGTACATAACCGATTTAACAAGAAAATATTATTTACTACTCTAGAAATTCAATAAATTTATAAACATCTGTTACATCAAAAAGAATTATGTATGACTAAAAACTTACTTATAAATTTTCCAATTTACTATCAATATATCCATTAAAATATATAAAAGACTAGTATTTTATTCTTTTATCGTTACCATTGAAAAGTCGAATACCTTTTTTTCAACAAATTTTTCCTGGTTTGAATAGCCATCATTTTATAAAAATTTATTCTTAAATTTTAATCAAATAAATTTCAGAAGAAACGATTTTCGTAATACATTTTCAAGTAAAACTTTATTCTACGTAAAAATAATATGTTGCATAAATAAAATATGTGTAAGGAAAGATACATAGTTCGTTTAGATTGAATGAACTGTAAACAAAATCAATTGATAAAAAAATCATTTTGTATATGGGAATGCTGCCTTTCAATGATTAATCCAATTTCAGTATTTAGCTTGTTTTTTTTTATACATTTGTAAATCGCGTTCAAGTTGAGGCGTTGTTTCGTAAATTTCAAATAATAGTGTCTCGCTAGTTTTATACTTTTAGTTTAACATCTGCTAGGAATTTAAAGATAGATACTTTATTATATTTACAGTTCATCATTATATCTAATTGACTGACTTAAATATATTTCATACATTTGTTGCAATTGTTAGAAAAAATAACACAACTGTAAAATGAAATAAAATACAAGTATTGATTTAGTTGAAATGTATTTATTCATTAGTTTTTTAAGTTATACGTTGCCAGTATTTGAGAGCTATATACCTGGAAATATACTAAGGAACCGGAAAGCAGCAATATTGCACCGAGACGACTGGCGGTTGGTGCTACAGGAGGCCTTGACTCGCCATGAGTTGTAGTGCGGAAAAGAATAAGAAGTATCTATCCCAAAATTTACTATATTATAAGATTTAATTATTAATAAAGTAATAAATTTAATAATAAACGATTTTCTCTATTCATTTTCATATAAAACCTTTATATTGCGTAAAATGTATGCATACATATATATATATATATATATATATATACATATATATATATATATATATATATATATATATATATATATATAAAGAGTTATATATGAAATGTTTATATCCAGTGTTCATTATAACAGATACCAACTCTGAAAGAGAGAAAATTTCCTACTGCCAAAACAAGCCGAGCAACAGAATGAAATAAAAGCTTACATTAAGTTTTACTTCAAACTTTCCTGTTGCGGTTAATTTTTTTTCTACGGCCCTTTATATTTCTTGAAACCCTGTATTTGAGTTTATAAATAATTTTTATTTTGTGTGTATATATAAAGAATTTTGAAACAGGTTTGCTTTAAAGGCGTTAGTAAAGAAAGGGAAACATTTTTTTCTTTGTTAGATCAAATATTGGATACATTTTTAATTGCAAATAGAATTCGTGTGTCAAAAAAGTTAAAAAATATATTACAAATAGAAATGCTTCATTCACTCATGGCTTCGTTTAAAATAAAATAAATTACAGTGGAGCATCCGAACGTCAGTCATCCGAACATTCAATTAACGGAACTTTCTTTTTTTCAAATGTAATTTTAATTTATTGCAACTAAAAAGAGCTAGAGATCTAGCTGCCATGAAGAGGAAGTCAACATTGAAGCAGACAAGTATTAAAACGTTCTTTGAGCCACAGAATTAGTTTTGATAAATCTTTGCATAAATTTGATTTTGTTTTACATACATGTGAATACATAGACATATGTACCTACATGTTTTCGTTCTTTGCATTGTGATGCATTTTGTACTCGTACTTTTCACTATATACATTTATTTTTACGTAAATAAATAATCATACTTTTTATAAACTTTTATTATTTGTTTTAGATTTTCATTTCACGCATTTAAAAAGATATTTTTTTTTATTTTTTAGTGAATTTCGATTATCCGAATTTTTGATTATCCGAACCACCTCTGACAAAATTAGTTCGGGTAATCGACGCTCCACTGTACAAGCCGAACGTAGAATTAGTTTGAAATTATTAAACCAATAACCCAGAATTATATATGAAATAATACCCAAAACACAAAAGATATTTAATTATGAACAAATTTAATATTAACATTGAGAGGCAACAATGATTTCTAAATGCTATATGAGGTAATAATCCAAAAACCCGTTGGGAAATTCGTACTTGCTTTGCTTTCGCGAAAATGTTGGACGAAGCGGAAGGTAATTCCTTTTGACGGCTTGTACAAACATTGGGCAGTACGTTCTCACCGATCCAACAACATTCACAGATACTCCGCTTTGAGGCAGATTTTTTAAAAAACTGAAAGTTGGCCAGACTTAGGGATGGTTGGTGTCTAATCAATATATAATTTATCACGTTAACAATCTTTATAGATGCTACTCAGGATGCGCGAAACGCGTTTGATAATTTTGTGACGATATTTAAACAAAAAGAAAAGATTCATTATGAACGATTTGTCGTCACATGCCAAGTCTTTATCTTCATATCCAGCTATTCAGTTAACATTATATATATATATATATATATATATATATATATATATATATATATATATATATATATATAATTATGCATATAATTATTAAATATAATTAATTAATAGCAAAGTATCATTATTGTTATCTGCTAGTGAGCCAATAAATAAATAAAGTAAAACAATTCAGTTATGCTAATTACATTATTATACAGTAAAATAAATATACTTACTAATTAATAATATCTTACTTTCAAAAATATATAACCTATGAAGTGGTGAGATATAAAAATAGTACGTGGCTATAGTACTTAGAAATAAAGTTGAATAGGTATTTTAATTTTTACTATGAAAACTTATGAAAAATAAATAACTGCTATTTAATACTTTGTCGTTTATCATTTCCAATCCTTTTACAACAAATAAAAAATTATTAACAAAGCATTTATAACAAATACAAAATATTTTCTAGAACTCGAAATATCAGACATTATTTTAGATACAATTACAAAAAAGATAACTAAAGACAAGAGATTCTGAGACAAAACAGAAAACAAAAATCTCCGACGAAGAAAGGATGAATTAATACCGGGTTAAAAGAAAGGCATGGGTCTCTTAAAACTGATTGATTTATTGTACTTCAAAGCCAAGAGAAAATTAAAAAAAAAGGAATAAACAATAATTTTTTATTTCTTTAGCCTTTGACACAAATAATTCCAAAATACTTTTGTCTCTCATACTTTATAAATGACTTGTATTCAATGCGTATACAATCGGTAACTATTTCGGAAATAATTAGAATTAAATAAAGAGGTAATTATAGTTAAATAGTGAATAAAGTTGAAATATTTAATATAACTATAAATAATTAAATAAGTATTAAGAAGTAATACGTTAATTAGGATTAAGTTTATAGATCCTATAGATCATTAAAATTCAGTTATACATATTGAATATAATTAAAACAATTGAGCACATAAAAAATTGTATAGTCTGGGGGTGCAGTCAGAATTTTTTTTTTGTCTGCACCCCCAGACTATCTAACTCCAACATTAGATCTTCCAGTCAAATATTTTCCTCTCAATAAAAAAATTGTAATACACTTTTTTTATAAGGAGTTTTAAAACGGGTTGGTAATAAAAATAATATTGAAATGCTAGGCAATGCAAATACAGCAAAATTAGTGGTATCCCTATTTATTTTTGCGCCTATTTATTTAAATTTAAATTTTTATTGATCAATTTGATTTTGTTTTCCGATTTTTGTGTATTTCTGTCTTCATTAATCTCGTTTTATGTTATAAACATATTCTTAAATAGTAAAATATTTCAATTCGCCTCGGACAAAGTTTCGAATACAACAAACCTCATATAACTTTAAATTGGCCCCTTCGTTTGATTTTTTTTTTAGCTATCCGAGCTGTGAAATGGCAGAACTTGTATCAAAACAAAAATATTGTTGGAAACCCTTTGCTAGCACTCAATGAATACAGATTACCTCATTACATCAACGCTTATTTGGGATTTCGGGTGGAAATATTGAATCTGTAGGAAGACCGTCTCTCGCTAGAATGCGCTGAGGTAGCTTTGATACCGAATCCTCATTTGCTATCGGAATTTAATTAATTTATTCAATTAAATGACGAGTTTAAATTAAATTAAAATAAACATTTCTTGGTAGTTAATAAATATAAATATGCCACACAACAATTTGCCTGCTATTTATTTTACAGTCACAAAACAATTAGCCTGCTATTAATTTTATGTTAATTAATCGTTTTGTTTAGCAAATAAAAATGAATAAAAATTAAAAAAAATAATTTTAGTATTTTAGCTCATTTTTTAAATGTGGCCTAGAAAAATTAGTTCACATGTAATACCACGAGAGCATAGCATGAATAAATAATAAATGCTTGCGCAACATTTAGAAATTATTTATGAAACATGTAATATATTTGTAATGTGTTACGACTTTAATGAGCAAAATATCAATGTGCATTGTTATTTATAATACGAGTTTATTGTTATTGATTGTTTCTTGATATTAGATTTGACATAATATCTACAGCCCCGATGAATAAGTGGTTAGGGTTATTCCGAGCCCGCTCTGAGTCATGTACTCGTTAATGATGCTTGTTCTAATTACACTTGGGTGAGCAATATGTAGATTTCCTACTGTAACATCGTGCGATTGGCATAAAATGGCATTAAATAAATAAATGTTCAATAATATATTAAAAAATATTTTTATTTTGAAGAGAAAACATTTGTCCTGGCCGAGATTCGAACCCGGGTCTTCCGCATCTCTAGCGAGGTGCTCTATCCAAATCTTTTCTCTTCAAAATAAAAATAATCACCATCAAAAGAATAATAAATTATAAATAATATATTTGAGATGAATTGACAGTAGTCAAATTTCGTACATAAAACTTAACCACTTGAGTGATCGCATGAAGTTAAGTAGTCTTGGAATGATTTATATTCCTTTATTTTTGTAATGATTATAGATAAAAACTTTATTGATGGAAAATTAAAATTAAATTCTAATGAAAACGTTTTGGGGGTCCTTTAGGATAAAAGGACAGTATTATACAGATATTTATTTTTAATATATACTAAATTGAAGTGCATTTATCTACAACTTAAAAAATTCGCATACAAACGGTAAGTTTGGGAAATCACTAAAACTTAGAAACAGAAGGTCTCTATCCATTCAGCCATAGAATTTTTGGCTCTCTGCCACGAAGAAAAACTTATGCGAAACAGTAAATCCCAAAGTGGGACAAGTTTTAGGAAGAGCTGGGAATTCTATAATATATCGGCTTCCAATTTTCCTAAAACGTTGTTTCTCGAATCGTTCTGAAGTCACTTCAATCTATAAAAAATAATTGAGGATCTTTTCCTGAAAATACTTTGAAAATGTAATAATATATTAAAGAAACATTGTTGCAACACTGAAAAAAAGATTCAATTTAGAAACCCAAACAATAAATTAGAATTTTTTTTCAATTCTTCTATAAAATAAACATTGTCACCTTCATAACAAACACTATGGCACAATTCATTATCAATAACCCAGAATTTACAAATGAAACATACAGGAAGATTACCTTATGGAAATTTACCAGCTAAATTAATTTGGCCTTGACGCTGCGTCACATAATTTATATTTTCAATAGCATAAAATAATTAGTTTCTCGATCACTTCTTCACTATTCTCCAAATGAAGATTTTAATTTTTATCATTACAGTAAATTTCAAAATAAATGCTATTATTTTATAAATTGTGAATCTATATTTAATTTTTATAAAATATCACAGCACGTCTGAAATTAAATTTGTGTGTGTATGTGTTGCTAAGTGCATTAAGGAGGTTCCAAAATGAAAAAGATCCATAATAAGCGCATTCAAACGAAAGTAATATTGACTCCATATGAGTTATATATATGGCTACATATCTACATCCCCGGTGAATAAGTGGTTAAGTCTAATTTTCTCCAAAATGTGTTTCTTGTACTTAAGTAAATCGAGTTATTTTCATAATAAATAAGGAGATACGTTTGTCATTGGCTTGAACAGGAATTGATGATGATGAGTATCTCATCTCAGCCCTGAGGAAGTCACCAGCATGGTTGGCGAAAAATTTATCTACACGGTCTAAACCAGAAGAAATTAACAATGTCTTTTGTAATAATAGTGGCCGTGGAAGTATAAAAATATATTATTTTAAATTAGACAGTGATGATTTATTGTATATATATACACAGATGTACCAAGGGGTCATTGCCGTTCTAGGATGGCTAGTTTGATTTGGACATCAATCATGGTTCAAATCTTATGCGGACCCTATTAGTATGGCAAATGAGGTATTTAAGCCTGTAATTAAGGTAACAGCTGGGGATGGATCCTTCGGGATCCGGAGACCCTCTTTGGACTCCGCTTGTGACTATAAAGTGGGTACCCAGAATAGGGGGGGGGACTGGTGGTTGAGCACGAGGTCGGATAAGCACCAACCTTCACAACCGTTTTCCAAGAAACCTTACAGACTCTACTACTACCTACCTACTAAATCCGTGTGTTTTATATTAGATTTTATGAACTCGTCTATATATATATATATATATATATATATATATATATATATATGGGTTCAACTAGTGGTTGAGGTTGGTGTCTTCAATACCAAATAGCGCTTTATCAGCCAAGGTTAATTTTTCTCTTCTATTGTAGGCAGATAGAAAATTTTACACGAGTAAATAATTTACTATATAAATGATTTAATTGGTCTCTGAACCTGCACTATAAAACTGATTACCGAAGGCACTCATTAGAGAACTAACAAGATTAATCCAGATGGTACAACGGTTAGCAGTTTAATCTGAAGGAGGCGATGAACAGAGGCAGTGGTGGCTGACTGCTCGTCGATAATAACTGGTGACGTGGTATTTACCGTCCAATAGCCATTAGCCTCGGCCAATCAGAATGTTAGCCCACCGCCCTACTATCCTCTCGAGTGAGCATCACCTAATTGCTGTGTGCACACTTCATGCAATCCTACAATATCAGCGCTCCTGCATACCGATCCAATGTATTGCATCCTTGGATCAGGGGTACGAATTAGAAAAATCATTACAGAACAATTTTTTCTGAATGTCTCGATTTTTAATGTATTTTATAAATAGATCTGAAACTTTGAACGTAAGTAATTTTAATAGTAAGAATGAAAGCTGATAGGTATGAATAAATTGTTGAATGTGAATTTATTTTTCTTAAAGTGGGATCTTCTGTCCAAGATTCTCAATATCCTTGTACATAACCATATCCCAAAGGCTTCTATATTTAAAAAGTAAACAAATGAGAAGATGGAACATTTTAGCAGTATTATGCACCATTGTACTTCTTAAATTTATTTCATGAGGGTGCACATTTATCTATGAAAGTTTCAACCTTCCAAACATTTCTGGGAATCATGGTTTCAATAGTTTCTATGGAATCCTTCGCTCTCGTGGTTTTCTTCCAGCTATCCTTCGGTATCATTCCATTCCCGCTCACTAAATGACCACATCAGAAATGTCCTTCCTGAATCACTCCGGTTGAAGGAGAATAAGAGATTGTTCATGATCCTCCGATTATTGCAATTCGTGGCGTAAAGACCTAATCTCTGGGCGGCTGTGTCCTGAAAGACTCCTAACCATGCTCGATTAAGTTACTAAGTCATCAGCTCCCCTCATTAGGCTGACGAGCTTCCACATATCCTTCGTACTCCAAGGAGATATGGTAATCGCTTGGAGACATTCGGGCTATGTGGCTTCTCATTGTATGAGTTCGTTCAATCTGGGATGATGGGAAAATAAAGATATACCAGGGTATGCATGAATTTTGTAATAAATATTTTGTACCATAATTTTTATCCAATATGGGGGTAGTTTTCCTAGAAAAAAAAAATCAAAGAAAAACTTGTGAAACATATTCTTGGAAATTTATATAATAGAATAGAATAGAAAAATAATTTTATTCTGGGATTATTTTATTCTCCTTTAGAATAAAAGAGATGGACATAATTAAATAAATATTTATCTGGCCAAAGGCCTCCATCAGAATAAAACAATATTTACATAATATCTTGAAAGTAAATAACTAAACAGATATGATTTGGTAGAGAATCAGATAATGGAATACAAAATTAAAATAGAAAAACAGACAAATTTACAATAAAAAGAAATAGGCTTATGGAAAAAGAAGTGTATAAATGATAGCTCTAATAATTTAAAAAATGATATCATTAGGAGTGAATGTTTACAATAGTTCATCAATCGATCAAGTTGAATATATCTATAAATTATTTATTGATTATAAAGCATCTGATTGGGAATTTAGAAGATGTAGGAAAAGTTTGGATGTAAACTCATTTAAATATAAACCTCAGTTAAAGAAGACGCATGACGGATATCGAGTGGAAGTGAGTTCCAAAGAGAGATAGAACGGGTGAGAAAGGGACGCTCAAAAGTTTTGGTCCTATGGGAACGGATATAAATATCGGAAGGGCGAGATCGTCTACCCTGGGATTGGATAGAGGATTTGAATTGTAGGAGACTCTATAGGAGACTCTTATATCTATATATAAGATGGATGTTATGAGTTGAGAATTTGAAGTAAAGACCTAGGAAATAGAGTCTACTGATAGAAGAAAAAAGCCACTTTAACTCAACGTAACGGCGGGCACATGAGACTTCCTCGGGGCGTCAAAGACAAATCGAAGCGAACAGTTCATAATTCGCCTCAACCTCTTCTCGAGCCTGTTCGAGAGACCACCATATGCCACACAACCATAGTCAAAGTGTGGGAAGATAAAAGAAGAGATGAGTAGCTTACGATAGGTAGCGTTCAAAGATGCCTGGAAAGGTGGAATAACTTTAGAGAGCTTGTTATTCGCCGGGAAATTTGGGTAACGAGGGGTTTCCATGAGAAGGATTGGTCGAAAATGATTCCGAGGTTTCTAACAGAGGAACTGTAGGCAATAGGGTGATCATTTAAGGTTAATCGGGGAAGTGAGTTGATAGATTTAAGAAGGGTGTTGGAACCAATTAGGATGGTTAGAGTCTTCCCAGCATTCAACGACAGTTTATTCAAGTTTGTCCGTGCACTGATCCTAGCTAGGTCACCTTGAATATTGGAAAATGCAGCTATTATCTCAGATGGAGGATATGACAAATAGATCTGGGAATCGTCGGCGTAAGTATGGTGGGAACTGTGGAGGATTGATTTGGGAAGGTCCTTAATGTTACAGATGAAAAGGAGTGGGGAAATACTAGAACCCTATTCCACTCCTTGTGTTCAGCGGTAGGAAAGAGGATAGAAGTTGATTAGGGATGGAGACTGCTTGAGTCCTAACCGAGAGGAAAGCTTGGACGCAGAGTATGGAATGTTGGAAAAGGGAAGAGATTTTAGTTTAGAGAAAAGGATGGACTGGTTCAACGAATCGAAAATTTTTGAAAAGTCAGATTTATTAAGTGAGAGATTCCGAAGGATTTGCCATTTGGACTTAGGATCAGGCGCGAGATGAAAAGGATGAAAGGGCTTCATGAAAGTATTAGGATTTTGTCTGCCTTATTGTGAAGTTGCGAAGAGTCCTAAACACTTGATAATCGTCGGTCCGTCTGTAGCGTCTGCGAGCTGTGTCGCGCTTCCTCAGCAGTTCTTTTATGTTTTGACCCATCCAAGGAGCGGGTAATCGACGGAAGGTTGTAGTTTTGAGAGGAGCATGGATGTCCTGGATACTAATAACATAGGAAGTAAGTGTGTCAAACATGGAATCAATAGTGGGGCAGGAATAGATTTCACTCCAATTCAGGGATTCCAGGAAAGGCAAGATGCTTTCACGACTGATAGCATCTAGGTTGCGAAAGGTATAGGTTTTAGATAGTTAGTTAAGAGTTTGGATATTATATGTAATTTGGATTAGGTCGTGAGAAGAAAGAAACGGGGCGGGAATTGGAGAAGAGGAGAATAGTTTCTGAGGAGAATCGATGACATACAGATGTAACCGTGTGTCCGATTGATAGGGTATGATGGGTAGGAATTAAGAGAAAATGGAACAATGAGATATTTAGGGAGTGGAAAAGATCCAGATATAGGGTGTCATTTGATAATACAAGGAGATTAGTGTTGAAATCGCCAGAAATAATGATAAAGGATAATTGTAAAGGATAGATTCAAGGGATAGTTAAAAGGGACTAAAGGAGGCCGGTATACATCTAGGAGGAGCGGGTGTCCATTAAAGGATATTTCGGTGAAAAGGAATTCAATATGAGGAACTTCAGATGGAAGAGAGGATTCAAGGATTCGGGCTTTTAGGGTTTGATGGACGTAAAGACCTACGCTTCCACCGGTCCAGTTAATTCGGTCATGGCGGAGAAACATATAGTCAGGTAGGGTGATGGAGGAGGAAGGAATATGTGGTTTGAGCCATGTTCAACCAATATTCAGTTAAGAATAGAATGAGAATTCTTCTTAACTTTTTCTCGTTAGGTCCTAGTCAAAATTTATTTTTAATAGAATAAAAAATGATCAATGACATATAGGATATTGAGGATATAATTAGCGAATTGAGAGGATCTAGGATAGTTTGGAGTAAAATTATGTGGCAAATTGACAATTTAACAAAAGAACTTGGACTGAATTTAATGAAGTTTATTGTTAAAAAAATTAGCTATTTAAAGCGTGATTCAAAATATAATTCATAATGGATTCGCAAATTATTCTCGTAGGAATAATAAAAATCGAATAGCATTTAGATCAATCAATGAAAAATGTCGGTATTTCTTTCAAAGTAGACAAAACAAGGTTTTTATATTGGTGCTAATGATAAGCTAATATAAATTAGCAAGTTTTTGCGTTGTAGTTGCTTTAACAGCCAGAAATAAATATTTATGAAGAGGTCATCAATAAAAAATATATATTAATTTACCCAATTTACATGAAGATAAAATAAAAATTGTAAATTGTGAACGAGATATCATAAATTAAACATATACATAATTAAGAATATAGTAAGGTGGGAATAATTGAATATTTGACTTTTTGTTCACATCTTCCAAGATTTTATTTACAACATAATTACAAATTTACATTGAATACCTGCAAATTCTTCTATATAAACCAAAGCCTTCTGTTACCTTTCGGTATTTTAAGGCGTTACAATGGGCTGAGTCCGCTGAAGGCGGATTTTACTCGAACCGACTCAAAGCCGACGATGTTATACAATAGAAAACAGGGAGGGACCGTTTAGTGGGATCAATAAATAGTTGTAGAAAGAAGCTAGAGGAAGAATGGCAAGGGAGTACTTACCCCATCCCTAGATCAAATGTGAGTACACCGACCAAGGGAACACTGCCCTGCCATCTCCCAGGTCTGGGGGTGGCTTTAAGTCCCTGAATAGGGGGTTCAAATAGGTGTTCAGCCCATTAAAAAATTGTATGTGCCTACAACCTATGTACTCGGGCACCGAGGGAAGCCGAAGCTCCTCCCGGATGGTGGTGTTAAGTGCCTCCTCGAGCGATGTGCCACTTACGATCTTCCTAAGGATGGAATTCTGGTAATGCTGCAGGCACTTCAGCATTGTTTGTTAGAGGTGTCTCAGTAATGGCGCACGATAGAGCAACATAGATCTTATGATGGACTTGTAGATTTGTTATTTCAACCTCAGTGAGAGCTGCGGCGACAAGGCGATGGTATATGGCTTGTGGGATTCCTGTCGTGCCAACTTCAAGCCTGAACGTGCTTTGAGAAGATGAGATGTCTATTAAAGGTAGAGGATTGAAGTGGATAATCTCCTTTCCTCGCAGTCCACGGTAAAAGTCTTCGGTAGAGGTTTCCTACTCACACTCTGAAATGACTATTTATGAATAAAATTATTTGTGTTCAACAGTATAAAAACTCTGTCTGCAAAAAATCAAAAAGAAAATTCAAAAATCATAAAGTTTAACATAATAAAAATTTTTTTTATATATAATACAAATTTTTTTATAATGTTAAATTTTATGATTTTTGAATTTTCTTTTTGATTTTTTGCAGACAGAGTTTTTATACTGTTGAACACAAAACCTACATATTGAAAATGACCATTTAGATCGAAACGCCTATAGAAAATTGATACAATATATAAATTTGGACTAAAGGTTTTTTTGTATTATTATGCACCCTTAGATAAAAATCGAAAATCTTAGAATAAAACATATCTGTAAAGTCCAGTACCCTAGAAGATTGATATTGAATAAAATTAATGAAATAAATAGTTAACAGAATATTAAAAGGAGGACTACGTCAGTTAGTTGTCAAAATATTACGAGATAAAAAGTTCGGTATTTCGTAAGATAAAATAACAATCCATGCAAATATATAATAATCATCATTCTCATAAATGTAATTTAAATTATCTCTATTATTTTCCCAGTAATTTATGATGAGATAGAGGTTAAGAATAAAATACTCCAAAAGGATAAAATAGCACAATGAAATAAAACATTAAACGTTTAGGTAAAGAATTACAGCATTTACTCATAGTTGGGTCACTGTTCGACGACGTAATTTTTTTTATTTTTTATGTAAACTTGCGCAATATTTTAAAAATATCTAGTTTAACTTTTTTGTCAAAATTTGCTTACTAGGCCTGAATTTAACAAGATCTTGGGATTCTCGAACAAGACTGGAATGACTAATTAAAGAATTATCCAAAATTCATTTGGCTAATGCTCTAGACTTCTAATCTATTACATTAATATTAATTAAAATGCCATAAAAATCAAGAAATTGTTGAAGTTTTTGGGCTACTGTGGACAATCGTTTTACTTTCATATATAAATTCTTTCAATTTAAAATACTTCATAATATCCTTAATGCTACTTATAGCACAAGATACATATATTAACATTTTTAACTTAAAATTAATTTCTAATAATTCTATAAGGATTCTGAATAAGATTAATATTTCTAACAAAGAATTTCTCACTCTCTCATTTAGTTATTAGTCTTATTCAGAAAGATCAAGTTTTATTATGCCTTACATCTATATCTTGGAGGTCCAGATGTAAATTTCGATAAATAATGTTTTAAAAAACACTGATTTTATTTAACCTTGAATCATAGACAGAAAAAGAGTTGAATATATTTCTATTCGCCATAAATTATTCATTTCGTGAATAATTTAAAATTTATATCTCTCGAGTAAGTATTGCATAAGTAAAATTTACATTTAAAGTAACTTGTTTGCAAACATTATGAGGTTAAATTTAAACAAAGCGTAATCATATATGCAGTACTTAAAGCCAGGCAATTAGAGCTTATAAAGAATTATTTTATTATTTTTTTGTCGTCCAGTGACATCCTGACACTATTATTCCAATTACCTTTAATACTCTGCGGTACCTATTCTTTTCTTGCCGTCGGTACTTGTTTTAGTAGAAAATGGATCAAGAAGATCCTTCAGCCAATTTGTTTATTCATAATATGTTGTGTATTGCATGATTGTTTGACATGCCCAAGTCTTATGTTATTTAGTCAGGATATAGTTAAAATTTATTTAGTAGTAGTTTGGAATTGAAGCAGAAAATTGTTCACATAAAAGGGGTAAAAGTCAAGAAAGATGTGAGTATAAAGTTCTTAGTGCAAGGTGTTTCTCCTTCATTTGTGTTTTGATAGACTCATTTGATTGTTCTGTTAATTTCTAGCGCAGATAAAGCGTTGCCGTGGTTCACAACCGCGTTGATACGTTTCAAGATGTATAATTCAGCACTGATAAGATCTATGATTCCATTAGGAGAGATAAATCGGACGAGCAGTGATTCTACATCTGATGGTAGAAACAACTGCTCATTATGCCGTGCTCGACCCTGTTGGTCAACATCAATCTGTCAAAGGTCGATAAATGAGCCTATTGGAGCAGCAGAAATAGATCCCTCGCCGAGTTGAATAGCGGGCCCTGTTGCGATGCTGTAATTATCTCCCAGTGTGATGCTAATGCCTGATGAATATTCTCTTAGACCGACTACCAATTCTAAACAGCACGATCCTTACCTGTCACCTGAGTAGAGAAGATCGTCCTTCGGGTTCCGGCCCTCGCTTCATCGTTTTATGAATGCATGCACGTCCTCTCATCAGCTCAAGGCTATTCGGCTATGGAAAAGTGAAATAGTCTACTTTTGAGGTGTATAAATTACCCTCTGTTTGAATTAGAGAGGTTCACAATCTTGAAAAAAAAAAGTGCTGATGATGAAACATTGCTTAGAATATGTAGTCCAAGGAAGAGAGAGTCAATAAGAAAAATTAAGATGGCTTTACAACCTTTAAGTGACTAACCAACAAATGATATAATTTGAATGACATATCGTGGTAAATGAAACGAGCATTTAATAAAAAAAAAATCAGTATCATGCAACCCTTGGTGCAATAGCATGCAATGCTTGGATTCACGAAGATTCTGTACGTCTTCTTGAATAACCGTTATGCAGGGAGGTGAGTTTCCCCCCATTTAAGGTTATCCATTTATATATTTATATTAAATATTAATATATTTATATAAAAGCATTTTCACTCCCTTAAAATATACATTAGTAAAATTGCATCACTTGTGGGGATGTACTATTCAATTTATTATTTAGTATCTGTTCAACTATTGGTATACATTAACTTGTATGTATTTAGTAATTTTAAAATATTGTTTATTTTAATGGCTCATATTTATTAATTAATGATTACGATTAAATTTTCCATTCTACAGTTCCTTGAGTTTCTTTTTTATATTTCTATTGCTATGTTACCGCGTGGTTTGATTGGAATTTTTATAACTTTAAACGTTCTCTTTTCTTATTTTCTACATTAATCTTTCCTTTTCTAATTTTAGTCCGGTTTGGCTGGTAAGATACATAGCACCATTTTATAGAGCCTGGGTGAGTCCAAGGAGATCTGAAAATCCCATAGGGCTCATCTGCGGCTGTTAAGAGATTAAATAATTTATCTGCCACAACAGAGTGTGAATCCGGGACCTTCCCACTCAGCCAACCCTTTTAAAATGAACAAACGACTAAAAATCTGAACCGAATAATAGTCGCCTTAGAGATGTTTTAAGTAATTAAGATCTTGGATTTCAATGGCGCTCGGTGGAGAAAGTTTTGAAAGCAGGCAATCTAGTTTTTCAGAATCGAACTTCTACGTTCGCTCTGTATTAGTTAATTATATTCATAAACATCTTGGTGGTCGGGTTCCGTGCCACGTGAAGATAATTAATTGTCTTGGTCAGTGGAAAAAGAAGGTTGGAGCAGCCATAGTCATCGTAAATCTTTCTCTGGTTGGTATGGAGAAACAGTAGTGGCACAGCATACCACATAAGACCATGTATGATGTTATGTCAATTGGAACAGCATTACCATAGGCCGAACATTCTCGTACATAACAGCTTAGTATCACTGTCGTGGAGGATATTGGACTTCGGATATCGAAAAGTTATAGTGTGCTCAGACACAAAATGTACATGGGGATGGCGCAAAAAAAAGTTCAAGGGAAGCATTGCGTTGCAAATTGCCTACTTAAACTAAAGTCCTCAATGTTACTTTATTTCTTAGGAATAAAATAATCCATAATGGCCTTAATGTCTCATTTGTTGCTAATCCTATCCTGATTATACATGGATTGACAAATTTTAGAACTGCTGTAACATCGGCTGAATAACCATAGTAGCATAAAGTGACATTCAAAGAACAAAGAACAATAAACGATGCATGGAATAAAAATAAAAAATTTTACGTGATACAGTTTTTAAGTTTTATGAAAATATCTTCTCTGCCATCGCAAAGTATCGAAGTATCGAACGTGAAAAAAAACCACAGTTTTTGTTTTTGACTTATATCAGTTGCTTGAGGATTGATAATTGACATAAAATTCATATATAGGCATCTATCAGTCACAAAAACAATGTAAAACGAATTTCATTGGTTTGACTATAGGCACTAATTTTTGTTGAACCTTGAAACTGATTTTTTTCAATTCTCGTCAAAAGTACCGATTTTCACATTCGTTAGTCTGAAATGGAAGGGACGATATATAATCAGTGTTGATTCTGATAACTAAAATTCTAATAGTTGAACCTGGAGTTTGTTGTTTGAAGTGAAACCTATTTAACAAACGAACCGAACTGTCCGAGCTCTAGACTTACAACAACAGAAGCAGAAGACAGTGAAAACACGGGCCCGTTTACATTTGTTTCAGTGTGGGTGTTGAAGTAGGAAGGCTACGTTTAGACAAAAGTGTTAACAATGTTGGTCTTGTCCCTTGCGGGTTAATTAGTAACTCAATCCCTCTTTGCGCTAGTTTATCAAGTCCATTTAATTTGAATTTGTAGTATTAAATTTATATATTTTTTGTTATTATTGTGTGTATTATTATAAAAACAATTCAAAGATCTTAATTGTATTTCATCTACATAAAACTCCCAAATAATCAATATTGGAAATAAAAAATGATGTAAATACATACAAGGAATTCCCACTTTTATTTTACACTTCTTCACAGATACTTTAATTTCCTAATATGTTTGCAACTAATTTTGCTTATTTTCTTATAATTTTTTGCATATATGTAGTGATTTTATGTGGTTCGTGAGTATTATACATCACAATGTATTTTAAGTTAGTGCCGTTATAAGTTCGGTTCACTTTTACTTGTTAGTTAGCCTTTAGACGATGAAGTAGGATCTCTTTTCAACGTGATGGCTTAAAATCTCCCCTTCGGTAATTTTTTGGATTGGTGCTACATTTTGGATTTATTCTAGCCTATATAGTTGAGTGTACTGTGCCATCCTACAGCAATTTCTTTTATATCATCATCAGCTTGTGTTAATCCAATAAACTACATTTTAGGTTCTGGTATTGTTACCTGTTAGAGTAAAACTTGTAGTTGATCGGTTCAATCAAGTTTTGTAGAACAGGGCGATGAAGGATGGATTAAAAAAATACAAGAAAGTATGGTTGCGAAAGACAACACCATGGACTAGCTCTTTGATGTTTTTCGAACCATGGAGGGAAACTAAATAAAAAAGTATAATTTGGAGATAAATTGAACCATAAATACAACCTTTGATTTTTTTTATAAAGGCCTTATGGGTCGTTACACTAAAATATATATAAATTTAATCTTCTTAAAAAATATTCCATTTTTTTTATATCCTTCACTTGTATATATTTATTTCCAATTTTAATAAAATGAATTTATAAATGAATAAAATCCATCTTGAGTATTTTGATCATATAACTATTTTTATAAAATAAACGTTCTTTGAGGTGATACCTAAGAAACAAGTTTATAAATTAAATGGGAATTCATGAGATGTTTATTCTAAAGAAATAGGTTATTGATTTTAAAATTATTAAGTAGAGGAAAAATATACATTTTTAATATGAAGAGCATTTCATTAGTTTGCGAAACAGGGTATAGTAAAAACCCAGACTTGCATATATTAAACAAAAAATAGCATATTAATACTTTAAAAAGAAAATATGACTTTTTAATAAGGGCTCTTGTTGGAAGGGACCCTTACCTGAAGCTCATTATTGTTATTATGCAGTCACTGAGGCTCTGGAGATGTGAAGACAGGGCGCCCGAAGGAGAGGGAATGTTAAATGAATTGAGTCATCGTGTTGGCTGCATACATTAAACCAAATCTTGAAATTATCCATATACTTGTCCCTCCTAGCAGATGACGTCTCCTGTTTGCATACCACGCCCGACAAAACTTTCTTCCTCGGAGGAATCGGGCCATGCGGGTGACAGCTGGGGTGAAACATACTCACACGGTTAGCATTATACCGTAGCCAAGCTAATTATACAATCTCGATTAATAAATTCAGTATTCGGTAGGGCAACTCAGTGGTTAATCACTGACTCTCTCTGCTCCTGTTTATTAATTTACGTAAATTAATATAAAATTCTTACATACTCACTCTCTGGATCTATATGCCGGAATGACCCTTGTCCTCTCGTCTCATTCATCCAGATGCGGACTTCCACCATTCTTTAATTCTTCTCCACCTCATCTCAAATATTTATACTTAATATTATCCTTTGCAGCCTTTCTTTTCCTATTTACTATATGGACTGAAAATCTAAGCTTACTTGCTTTTATAAATTTTATTACATACTCATTTTTCAGTAAGATCTCTCTCTCTGCATTGTTCCTTATTCTCAACTGTCCATATACTTGTTTTGCGCCATGAACTATTCTCACAAAATCGAAAGAAACTTAGTCTCCAGAAAGTACAGTTGCAAGGTTTTACAATTAAGAAGGCTATCTACCATAGCTCCTAGATGTGACACCTGCAGTTAAAAGGTGTAGTTTCAGAATTTGGATGGCAATAGAATAATTATGGTGTAAATATGCCTTCCTCAACTATTAAATCCATAAGTGATTCTACTGATTTCGAATTTATTTTTTTTAACTATTTAAGATATCAAGAGTATTTTAAAATAATTTATAGCGACTTATTGCCTCAAAAATTCAGTTATATTACCTTTGAAAAAGTAAAACTAAGTTTTTTCTTTAAAAAAATAATATTCCATATCGGAGGTCTTTCTTGTTTTCCAATTCACTTTAATTTTGTAGTTCAAAATGGCATCAAATAGAAACTGTACCCAACAACCATGACCCCAATGCACTAACTCAGGCATAAGGAAAGTTACGTGACAATGGTTGGGAAAGGATAACTAAAGACAGCTGAGCATATAAATAAAAAAAAGAACTCAGTGCTCTACCACCGGGTCACCGTTCCATATAAATATATACATACGTAATTATAAAAAATATATATATATGGTAATTAAAAATTTAAAACTCTATAAATACAAAATACAAATTTAGAGAATAGAAGAAAGGAAGTACAAGAAAAAGCAGAAAGGGCAATCATTAAATTTAATATTAACTTGAAAATTTTTAATTTAAATTTTAAATTCAATTACATCATTAAATCCTATTGTAATTATTTATGTTTGGAGAGAGCTCTTGGACAAATAGATTATTAATAATAGGAGGCGGATTTTCGTGTTATTGCATGCTTTGCTTCCTTTCCTGTAATATCTTCAAATTAATTAATTAACAAGCAATCGAACATATTTTAGTCCATTAAGGGTTAATTTCCAGATTCCGATTGCATTTTACATTACTTATATATTAGATTCATAGAAAAGATATGATTTAAAGCAAGTATTAATTTTACTACATTCTCATTTTCTAGCGAACTCTAACAAACGCAGATCTACGCATTGATCCTTATTCTCCACTATTCATCGTAAATTCTTCTCACAAAATCAATAAAACATAACCTAGTGCAAGAAAAGTTGCAAGGTTTTATAGTTGGGAAGGCCTTATATCATAGCACTGAGAATGGACGCCTGAAGTTAAGAAATAAATTTTGGAACTTCGTTGGCAATAGAATAATTATGATCTAAACTTCTCTTACACAACATCTTTACAAATCCATAAGGGATTCTATTGGATTTGGTATTTTAATTTTTTAAATTGTAATTTACATATTAATAAGTCGGTAAACAGTATTCTAAAAAATTCATTTTAGAATAAATATAGATCCCATAGATATGACTTGACTTGTCCCTAAATCAAAATTTGCATTTAATTTATTTATATTATTTAATTAAAACAATCGAGATTTTTTTTACCAGCTTCATACAGTTCGTCAACATTGATATATAAAAAAAAGTGGTTGAGGATCTAAACACATCACACTTGGATAAAAATCAAACAAGGAATCAAACATTTCAATAACAGTATAAAACACACTAGTATTACTAGTACTTAGTTCCAACAGACCTAGAAAAATTAGATTAGGTCGAAAGGTTTTTGAACTACCACTACCAACTTAGTGTTTTAATTTATATAATTATTGTAAATGGGCCCATGAGTAAATACTGTTTCATTTGTTGGACATTCAGTTTCATATTGGATCATAGATGATAATTTCAGCTATCTGGTCAAAACCAAAAACGTATCAATAAAGTCATTTGTGATAACGTCTGATACATGTATGTAGGACACGACCGGAAAAAAAATATCACTAAAAAACTAAGGATTTTAAAATTTGTCTCAATGTAGTACAAGACTAAAATTAATTTCTTAATAGAATTTACTGAATTTCTGAATATTATTCTAACAGCCGGGGATGGATTCTGATGGGTATACCGTCCCTCTTCACACGCTCTATCAAGGGGGTACCTTTTTTTGGAGGAAAAACCTGGCGGCTGGACGTGTTATTTGACAAATCACCTCTCTGTATAGCCGTCTTCCTAGCAAAAATGCAGTCTCTACAACGCACTGACCCTTCATGGGTTTAAGTGGTAATGATTTTATTGTTTTTAATTATATAGAATAGAAAAGTAAATTTACTTATGACATCAATCCTTTCAATCCAAAGTCCTGAGAACTATATTCAGTGCTCCTTATTATGTCTCCAATAAAACAATCTATAATGATCTCAACATTCCTTTCGTCCTCGACCTCATCCCTACTAAATTTTCAAATTCTTACCAAAAACTTGCCTGTCATCCTAATCCTATAGCTCAGTCACTATTCAGTTCCACACATCCATATAACCTACCCCGCCGTCTAAACCGTCAATGGCCCCGAGTCCTGTTGTAATAATCTTATTTGGAGTACTGGCACTGGCCAAATTCTCCACTCACGACCTGTGTGTGCGATGTCATACTTCCTTAACCAGCTTCCATTGGCGTTTAATGCTAGTGAAGAGGCTAGGAAAGGGGGCTGGGGCCTCCCGGACTCCTGCTTTGCCCTCATTCCTGGAGAAGAAGCTTAGTTCGGGGACACCAGGTAAATTGTAAATAGTGTAATTATGGTATGGAAGTGAGCTATTATTTTATTTTAGACTTTATTTTTATTATCATTTTCGCGTTTATATTGTTTTTATTGCATGCATACATTTTTATTTTTATTTTTTTTATGGAATGATTGTATAGCTACTTTGCACATTACTTATTGCCCACAAGTGGCAGATTTCAAATAAGTGTAGAAAAAAATATAGGACTAGAAGCCTTCAGAATAACAAACTGGAAAGAAGAAGATACATAATGGTCATTTGGCCAAAAGAGTATATAATACAAACTTTTTCTTCCACCGTTAGTGCCTTTCAGCGTGGGGGCGCTTATTCAGGCTTGCCAATACTCCCGATCAGCGGGGAGCTTTTTCATTCCATTCAACGTTCTGCCCCTGAATTTCCCTATTCGTTCTATCTGAAAAAGAAACATCGTTCTGGGGCGTCCTCTTGGTCTCCTAACAGATGGACGCTACTCCATTGTCTTGAGAGGGCCCCTATGTCTTTCCGTTCTATAGACGTGCCCGAACCATTTTAGCTGCTTCTTTTCAATTGTTTCCATGATCGAACACATATTAAACTCTCCTCTAATACGTTCATTTCTTAGAAGGGACCACTTCCAGTTTTTCCAGATGTTCTTCGCAGGTACTTCATTTCCGCAGGGATAATTCGACTACTGAGTCGATCAGATAACACCCAACTCTCTGAACCATACAGGGGAACAGGAAGCTAAACTTTATTGAAGATTAGCAATTTTACCTCTTGTCCCACATTTCTCTTTCCTACCACTGTGTTACATATTTGGTAGTAGACAGCGTTTCCCTTTCCGATTCTGTGCGAAATTTCACTGTCCACTTTCCCCGAGCTTTGCATCACAGACCCCAGGTAAGTATCATCCGACACAACTTCCATCTCTTCACCGCTGAAACATGAATTTCGTCTTGGGTTACCTGCAAGATTTTACCATATTAATCTTCATGCCTTTTCGTGCAAGCTCTTCATTCCATTCTGTGACCGCTTGTTGTAATTTTTCCTGGGAGTTTGAAGTCAGCACTATATCATCCGCTAAGATAAGAATCTGTATGACAACAAATATAAATTGACCTACATGCGTTCGATGCGTTCTCCGGATACATATTCAGGCAATTTCATCCAGATATAGGATAAATAGTAATGGACTCTGGCAGTCTCCTTAATTTACACCCTTTTCTATTTTAAATACTTTAGACTCCACTACTACACTAATACAAACAATATGTACCAAGATAATTTATTTTTCACCTATTATATTGTTTATGTATGTAATAATAATAATTTATTTTTAATTTATACATATTTATAAGATATAGCAGTCTTTGGGATGGTACTTTCCCTATTTTCCAGTACTATCTTTATGTATTATAAATAGTATTATAATAAGTGAAGTATTTCTAATTATGATTTACTTCTACTATACAGCTTTGTATTAAGTGACCGAAATGAACCCAAAATATGGTATACGAGGAATTTTGGATATTTAATTACCAAAAGTTTAAATAAATGCTCTGCCTTTCTGTCTATTATAATCATTAACGGAGGCCAAACTTTCCAGAGGCGAAAATATGAAACCAATGAGGCGAGGTAAATACGGTGAAACAAGTTCTTGAGATGCTTCGCTCAGGCCCGGCCTCATATTTACCGCTTTAATCAGTTACTCCAACTTAACTAGACTAACTTTAGCTCAAGTTGATGCAATGTGGCTTTATGAGGCATTAAGTAAAATGAACCTTTTTCGAGATAAGGTCTAGAGTTGCGGCGACTAAACAGGATATACGGTTATGTATCGCCGTAAACAATTTTCATCGCCTCTAAAAATAAATGAAAATAAAATAAAATATTTTGAGTTGCTTACCTCATATTTAAGCTGCCCATAAATGTTATATATGCTATATATGTTATATATGTCCTGCTGCTAATAGGAAACTAAAAAAATTTAGTTTCGCAGTTCGAAATATAGGCTTTAAATTTTAGATTAGATAAAATTAAATAAGAAGTATAAAGAAGAAGAATTTTTTTATTTCAAAAACTTTTTATATCCATTAAAGTACTTTACTTAAAAGTTACCTGGCTATGGAAAACCTTAATAAAACATTTGTTTTCTCTGTATAACACTGAAAAAAAAATCTTGTTGGTAATTTATTTAATGTGGGGAGGAATTTTAGTTAAAGAATAAAGTGTTTAATTTATATATATATATATATATATATATATATATATATATATATATATATATATATATATATATATATATATTCGCGACCAAGAATTAATATATGTTCTAGCATGTGTGTTACAAGCTATATTTGTATAGTGCTTGGAGCGGAAAATACAATTTGAATAAAGAAATCTGGAGGATCCCTTTCAATCAGGAAAAATCACGTTTCCTATAAACTTAGAAATGAATTCTTGCGAAACCTTTATTGTCCCAAGACTTTGGTGAAAATAAGTCTACCGATCCTCGTGTGGTATTGTTCGCAACTCAGTTAGCCTTCCCATCCTTTGTGAAGTTATCACGCGTGTGTACTGAAAACAGTTCTTCACGAGAGAAGAATGGATCGAGTGAAACGGCTGAAAAGGGCAATACGAGAACCGGGGCATGAGAATCTGGAGAAAGCTCATCTATGTTTCGGAGGATGTTCTGTTATGGGCATACATTTCTCTTTCTTGTTGAGAAATATCCCGATATCACCTAGAGGTGTTTTGGAACGTGTGTATGTACGATTTCAGTTTATTATTTTTGCGTGATATATGAGCTATTAAATTCACAAATCGATTAACTCCATATAACAAAATGTGGATATATGCGAGAAAATAAAAATAAGAAATTAATCCCCTTTATAGTACTTCAATAAATTCAAATAAATATTGTAGAATGCACAAATAAAGATGTAGTTTTCATCTTAAAACTTTTAAAATTAATAAGATAGATTAGCCAAAAAGCTATTGTCAGAATGTTACAATTTTAATGTGATCGGTGGTGTTAATCACTTTGGTAAGTGAAAAAGTAATAAATTTAAACCCAGTGTTTTTAAGTTTCTTATCACAGAAAAAGTTAATCATTAGATATTTTTATTACAAACTTTCCATGAAAATTAATTTAAAAATTAATATTAAAATGTTTGTTATGTTATATTATTATTTGTGATTCATTAGTCAGGAGTATTAATGATTTCTTCATCAGCTGTATGTGAGGGCTCGTCATTCCGATTTCTTCGCAAGCAATATGTTTAACAGGAGGAATGAATTTCGCCCATCGTATTTCATCTTTTTTCCCTTGTTACAGATTTACCTTTGGGATATAATAGAGGCTGATCCACATTTTTCAAACTTTGTGGTGTATCTGCATGTGGCCTATATGATTTCTTTAGATTTCATTAAATTTTGAATCATCATAGTCATATTTAAATTCGAAAAGGTGTGGTTTGGATCTTTCTAACTAGATAAAATTCATACTGTGTTTAATGGCATTATTGCAAAGATTTGCATTAGAATATGGAGCTCGAATCCAATATTGCTTTACATCAGTTTGGATTCCGTCCCAAGCACACGACGGTCCAGCAGGGTCTCCGAGTTGTCGATCACATATCCTCTGCTCTTGAAAGCAAACAGTACTGCACAGGCGCATTTCTGGACGTAGCACAAGCTTTCGACCGGGTATGGCATGCCGGTTTGCTGTTCAAGCTCAAAACTCAGTTACCTCAATCCTTATTCCTAGTCCTTCGATCCTACCTCTCTGATCGCTATTTCCAAGTGCGCTGTGGTAACGAATACTCCAATCTTTACCCAATTCAAGCTGGAGTCCACCAGGGCAGCGTCCTGGGTCCTATCCTGTACATATTGTACACCGCTGATATCCCAACTACTCCTGAAACCTTCCTTGCAACGTTCGCAGACGACACAGCCATCCTATCATCTCATCTAGATCCTGAAATGGCTTCCTCGAACCTCCAAAGGAACCTTTCACTCATTGAAATCAAAGATCGGATCAAAGTCAACGAGGAAAAATGCAAACACGTGACTTTTACACTTCACCGGGGAACATGTCCTTCTGTCCAATTCAACGAAACCATCCTGCCTATTTCCGACACAGTACGATACCTTGGCTTCTTCCTAGACAAAAGACTTACATGGAATCCTCATACCAGACTCAAAAGACAAGAACTTAACAGACGTTTCAGCCAACTATACAGATTACTATGTACGGTCTCCCATCTTTCAATAGACAATAAACTACTAATATACAAGACGATCATCAAACCTATCTGGACCTATGGACTGGAACTGTGGGGGACCGCAAAAAAAATCGAATATCAGACGCATTCAATCCTTTCAATCCAAAGTCCTGAGAACTATTGTCAACGCTCCTTATTATGTCTCCAACAAAACCCTCCATAATGATCTCAACATTCCTTTTGTCCTCGACCTCATCCCTACTAAATTCTCAAACTTTCACCAAAACCTTGTCTGTCATCCCAATCCCCTGGCTCAGTCATTATACAGTTCCACACATCCATACAATCCACCCCGCCGCCTAAACCGGCAATGGCCTCGAGACTTGTTATAATAATGCTATTTGGAGTACTGGCACTGGCCAGATTCTCCACTCACGACCTGTGTGTGTGTGAAGCGCCCTTAACCAGCTTCCATTGGCGTTTAATGCCAGTGACGCGGCTGGGAAAGGGAGCTGGGGCCTCCCGGACTCCTGCTTTGCCCTCATTTATGAGGAAGAAGCTCAGTTCGGGGACCCCAGGCAAATTGTAAATAGAGTATGAATGTGTACAGTATATTTCTTTTATGTCTTATTTATTATTATTATATTTTTTTATTATATATATATATATTTTATTTTACTTTATTTTTGTATATATTTTTTCGCTTGTATATATTTATTTATGCATTTATTTCGTTTATATTATTGATTTTTTATGGAATGATTGTAGCTACATAGCACCATTACTTATTGCCCACAGCAGGCAGATTGTAATGCTTCAATAAAGTGTTTTCAAAAAAAAAAAAAAAAAAAAAGAATATGGAGTTAAAAATTATTTATTATTCAGTGGCCAAAAAATAATGTCTAATGGTGCTTATTGTTTGGGAAACATTTTATTAATATAAATAGTTATGACTATACGAAGTGCTTTTACACTTGAATTTAAGATTTTTCAAAAAGTGGAGTTAGTCAGTGTGTGCAGTCATGTAACATTACACATAATGAAGACGGAAAATAAAGAAGATATCTAATTAGGGATCGAATGTTCATGTATTTAGCATTTGGGTAATTTCATGATATAGATTCTATTTTTCTCTCATAATTTTTTTTTAATTAGGTATCATATTATTTGAAGTAGTTTAACTATTTTGATATTATATCGTCCATCCTAATGCAAAGTATCAAATGTAAAAAAACATTTTTAGTTTTCGTTTATAGCGATTGCTTTATGATAATTGATCTAAAATTCACATAGCCACCTTTAAGGCACAAACCAATTACAAATGACATAAGTAAAATACATTTAATGATACTCAATGATTTTGATTGAGCAATGTTTTCACTCTTCTGAAAACTGGTGTTTTTCACTTTTAATATTTTGCATTTATATCGCCTCTACCTTCAATGTTTGTTTAATTTAATATACTTAGACGTATTTCATCTAGGGTGTAGTAGTCTTGAGCCGCTGTGTGTATTTTTTTATATTTTTAAGGGAAAGCGTGATTACAATCTGGCGCACTTATGGGCAATAATTATTAGTGATCTATGAACACCAAACTATATACACTAAGTATTTAAGAAATGTTGTTGCCTCTTACTGATGTATCCCACGAGGCTGGACCACTTTTCTGTGTTATCTATGGAGTTAAGCCTGCATCCTTCGTTTCTGTGCTATGGTCCACTAAATTTCCTAATTATTTTTCACTCCTCTGTGAGGATCATTAATAGGTCACCATTAGTGTGTAACTTCAATGAATCACTAGCTTTAATCACCGAGTTATCTGAAGAATTTTAGTACAGAATTTATTTTTGTAGATACTCTGTTTCTTGTATTAGGAGGTCTTCCTATGTACGAGTAGTAACCTAGTGTTCTTTCCGATTTTCTTTTATATCTGTCCTCATGGAAATTACAGTTCTATTTAAGTTCAGTGAAATATACCGTAATTAGTCTTTCGTAAATTTATTGGCTTACTACAACTCACCAAAAAGGGCCTAAGGCTATTGAATCCCTTTTTATTCATCCTTATTATTTTCATGAAACAAGATGCCTCCCAATAT
This sequence comes from Arma custos, assembly GCA_037127475.1. Lineage (NCBI taxonomy): Eukaryota > Metazoa > Arthropoda > Insecta > Hemiptera > Pentatomidae > Arma > Arma custos. The sequence continues at coordinate 58,757,503 of CM073762.1, read as the reverse complement.
AAGTTAATTAAGTTTGAAACGTTTTCACCACTTTGTGAAGTGTAGCTAAGTACACCATCAAGTAGCTGTTATTAAATAGTCCTTATGAAGCGGGTTTGTGGACTTATATAAAGAGAAATAAAAGGACCTTAGAAAGTTAATAAGGACAGCGGTCCCTTTGATCCTCGTCCAAACAGACATTAATGATTCTTGAAGGGCTTTTGTGGCCCGAGGCATATGTCCTATCCACTCTCCTCCCCTGGGCCTCCTTTCCTAATTTACACAAGATACTTTTTATCAAGTTACAAAAATATTCATTTCACTTCCTCTCTCTTCTAAAGTTAGTATTTTCTTTTGAATTCAAAGAAAAAAAATGAATGGAATCCAATGTTAAGGTTTAGGAGAGAGTCCACAGTTAAATAAAGGGGAGATAAGTTCTTAAAACTAAAACTAAATAAATAAATAAAAAAGTACATTGGATTTATAGAGTTAACAAATTAACAAAAAAAATGGTTTACATTGTTGTCGGCTAGGACTCCATCTGGACAAACGTCTCACTTTTTTTTTTTTTTTTTTAAATATTTTGTTTTATTTTATTTTAAAATATGTACAAATTTAAAAACATTGGTGGGATAATCCCTTACAATGAAAATGAGTTCACATTACAACGGTTACTGATTAATATGTTTTTGTTGTTGGTAAAATTTAAAAAAACCAACAGAAATGAGAGTACATAGGATTTACTTAAGACAAAATTTATGTATAATATAATACAAAATGCATATTAACGTCTCACTTGGAATTCTCATACAAGACTGAAAAGACAAGAAACTGCTCAACGTTTTCGCCTTCGTCAACATTTACTGGACAAACGCTCTAAGCTCCCAATTAATTACAATAGACTCATTATTTACATGACAGTTATCATCAATTCATCTCGTATCCAATCCTTACAATCCTAAATCCTTTGTAAAATCCTCAATGCTCCTTATTATATTATGTCACAAACAAACTCATCCATCATGATCTTAATATCCCATATGTTGCTGATTGGCCCAAGCTAGATACCTATCTTTCCATGACAAGCTCCATACATACACACACTTGAATCCGCTAGTCTCTCAACTTTCTTCCCATACTATTCCTGATAACCTTCCGAGGCGTCTGAAAAGAAGATGGCCTCGAGACATTCTACTGTAGAACTTTATTGGAGTGCTGCCAATGGGTAGTTACTCCACAAGTGGTTTTTTTTTCATGTCATTTGTTCATATTAGCAAATTTACTTGTAATATTATTACAGTTGTAAATATCAATAAATTAATCTAAAAAAACAAAACACTTCGGACCTCGTTACAACTTTATTATATTTTATCTCAAGTTTTCTCCGTCTTCATTATTCATTCATGCGATCCTATTGCCCAGCTTCCTCTAATCTTCCTATGGGATCTCTTTTCTGAAGTCTGGATTCTACTTATATGCCTGGTGGTCAATGCCTAAGATTTCGAAGTGCTTGTCAATAGGGGAAGAAAAGTAGATTTATTCACCCTCAACTTCGTGTCCTTGGATACTTCTCTTTATTCAGGAACCTTTTATTTAGAGCTTTTCCAAATCTTGTTCAACTTTTCCAAATCTGTCCTCACTTCTTTGGGCCATTTAGACCCATGTTGTCATGGGTTTTCTTTTTCCAAAAATGGCCGAATGTTTGCTTGGTCAATCTATGCCTCCTCTTCCGCATAGTATCTGAGATTCTTTCCATCTTCTGTAAGATTTCTCTGATGCTTCGCAGTTTCTCGATCCGTATTAAGTTTAAACTGCACCCATGATTCTTCACGGAATTCTTCTTTCCAGGAATATTGATTATAGTTCATCGAGAGGGATTCAATTTCTGGGCAGTGTCATAATATCAGAGCTTTGACGTTCCAGGCGATATATATATATACCTATGTCGACACATTAATAACTTTATATAACAAATAAAAAAAAGAAAAGAAAGGACGAGTCCTTTTCCAACCTTCCAATAATAGTTTATTTTGTGCCAACTTCATAATATCAAAAACAATGTTGGCTCCTTAAAGATGTGTGTACATTTTCAGGAAATACCGCTGGAAATGAGACAATAAGAAATATTAAGTTATAACAATATTTCTCATAACATGTAAATATGTATAAAACAATTCTAAATATGGTATCTATACTTTTTGTAATCTGAAACTTCTCTAGTTTATAAACTAATTTAATACCTACTAACACATATCTATGCATTCCTTTTTTTTATGAAGCCTCAATTTAGTGCTTAGCTTATATATATCTACATATTTTTTACATCGCGTTACAGTCCAACTAAAGGACCACGCATATTATTCAATTTCCATACTCCTTTCCGTCCTTATCTTTTTCATCGCCTCTCCCATCTTCTTCCCCCGCTCCTCCGTCCACTTCTTCCTATCCTGTCTCTTTCTCACTATTATCCGGAATCCCTTTCTATCCTGGCAGTCCTACTCTCTGATAACCATCCTCTCCATTTCCTCCTTCATTTGTATTAGATATCCCTTTACGTTCTTTAATGTCATAACTTCATCAATTACTAGTTTATTCCTACTCCCGTGGTTCATACTTACATATTCATACGCCCAATGAATTTTAGTCTCCATTTTCTTATCGGCGTTTCTAACCTCTCAATATGCTCACTCAATAGGTTCACTCAATTGATATTCCTCACTTATCCTTCCCGGTCCATAAATCATTTTTTTTCCTTTTAAAGTTATTTAATGAAATTACAACTGTATAACGGAATGTATCAAATAAATATAATGAATACATTTTTTTTTTAATCTTTCTTTCTTTCCCCAGGTACCTGATCCTTGTTGGTGAATCCCACAGTCTTTGTCCCATTGAGTATTACCGGTCTTATAACTGATTCGTAATGTCTAATTTTTGTCTTCCTGGAGAAATTCTTTTGTTATTTAAAATCATTACAAAGAGAGCCTTCCTCATCTTCCCCATTGCGGTTCAAGAGCTTATCTGCTTCACTGACTTGATATTCCCATATTTAGTCTCGATTTCTTCGATTATACTCCTGTCGATATTTATCATTTTGTTTTTTTTTAAAGATTTTTTTAACTCGATTTTCTGGTGTTTTCCTTTACTTGAAAAATCTGCCCAACCGCCTCCTGTTAAATTTCCCCGTAAGTACTAGATCATCTCCGAAAGCTTAGCATTTGACTTTTACTCCCTCTATTCCTATTAGATTATATTATGTTTTATAAAAACTATTTATATATATTTATGTAATGTTATCTATTTCCATTTATTAAATATACTTCCAGTTATTATAAGTGTAATCCAGTTAATTAAGACTGTTTCGAAACCTGAGTTTTTCAGAGGTCACCACCCTCTTAATATTCCTTATATAATATTATAATTAATATTACTTATTTAATATTACTAAATATTTAATATTTATACATAACATTGTTGTTAATTATAAAAATTGTAGTACTGTCAACATTTTTATAGATACTATCAATAGTCAGCATAGGCTGTACTAAGAAATCTATGTTATTTTTCACAAGAGTTTAATTCTAGCGATAGCACATCCAAGGCCCATGGAAACATTAATCTGGCTTGAGTGAGGATATCTTCTCAATGGAAGAACTGTTCTTCGTTCTTTAACAGTGGATGTATTCAACAGACCTTTCAATAAATTATTACTCCATCTTTTTTTTTTTAATATTTTGTATCCTTAATATTATAATTAGTTAAATTTTTACTTAGTGCTTACTTAGTAAATAAATCAATGGCTTTATTCATTAAAAATAATTAGATATATATCGAGTACTTTTGAAAGAATTTTGTTCATTGAATGATGAATACGTATAGCGTTTGAGCTTAAAAATTAAAGTGTCCGTCGAAAAAAGAAATTAAGTCACATTTTTATTCGAATGTCAAAAGTTTGTTTTCGGCTTATGCTCTGTCCAATCCCTTATTAAGAAACAACATTTTAATATTTTTTTAAATAATGTTGTAATGCTGTATAATGTAATAATGTATTAAGAATACCGTCTGAATGAGAGTTTTTCACATTTATATCAATATTAAAATTTGTCAATAAAAGTATATTAAACTTTTCTTTGAAGAATAATAATTCTTTTTGCTATTAACATAATTTTGAATGACGTAAAAAAAAACATCATCGTTTGTACAGTGACCTTCGAAAATTTCCGGGAAGAGAATTTTTATTCATCTGTGACGTACCTCTTTCTCAAGATATCTACTTTCAACTTTAAAACATTAAATTATGAATTTAGAAATGGTTTTTCAGCATAAATAGCAAATGAAAAAGCCTGAATTTTTTGTTAGATTCCTTTGAATAATAGTCATAAGTAGTTTTTAGGTATGCATCGATTCCAAACATTAACTTAAATTCATCAAAACGAACTACTAGTTGTCGGCTTTTTCAATCAAATATATGGTAATAGCAGATGGTCATAATCATGAATAGTCATAATAATTTTTGCCAAGATATATTTTTGATGGGCTCAGAAATGTACAAGTTAATTTTTAGCAATCTTCAATGCTTAATAGCATGCTAACTATCACTTCCTCATCTTTGTGACCTTAACGAGACGATTGGAAATATGATAAATAACATAAATTCCTGTTTTTTGCGGTTTGTGGACCATTAACCACAAACCGCAGAAACCATCTTCATTTCTTGTTGTCATTGAAGAATTTTTGGTAAGGATAGAAATATAGAAACATTATATTTTCATTGGTTTGTTTTTTTAATGAATTTTTCTTAAATATAGGAACTTATCGTGCAGACACACATAGAGGTGTGGGGATGCTCAATGAGTAGAATATTGAAGATCGCCCGAGACAGTCTGTAATAGATAAATTATTTAATCTGTTCACAGCCATAAACCAACCCTGGAAACTTTAAAATGGGGAAAGCGTGAAGGGCGAGTGTGACCTCAGAAAAATCAGCTTGCTGCACAACCGTAATAATAGGAAATGTACGATATCTAACATGAAAAAAAAAATCTGTACCACTTCAATCCTCGAGAGGGCCTGTGATTCCGTGCGTGGTAGAGATTGTATTGCTGCTTGGGTAGCGGTTGTGCTGGGAGGTGATTTATCCCAGATCACGCTCAACCACCAGATTTTTCCCTCTTGTTTTGGATACCCACTTTATAGATATAGAGGCTGGATGAGTCCCAGGAGGGTTATATATAAATAGTGTATGTATATAAATATGTGCATATGTAATAATAAATAACTGAATTATCGACTCAAGAGCCAGGTGACAAAGATCCGAACCAAGAATGTTTTCATTCTCAACCTCATCTATCTGCGAGCACAGGAAGCCGGGTAGTATACAGGCTTCGTGCTCGGAATAGGGAGGCTCATATCTGGGATCTTTGACCGTTAAGGAATAACTTCTCGTCTCCTTGTCACGTGTTCGACCTGTCTTGTTTTCTAGAACATTAACAGTATTTGTGACGGCGAGCTGGCGGACGGGCTTCTTCGGTACTCATTATGATGCGGCTTGAGTACGAAGTGTCATTATAAAGCTAGAAGACTATATTTGGTTTGGTTTATCCCAGCAGAACATCAGTTCCATTCAGAGACTCTCAGTCGAAATGATATAACAGGACGATGATAAGAATCGTTGAATAAATAAATAGTACAATAACATATTAGTTAGTCAGTGAAAATATTACATCTTTATTTTTCCCAATTGGTTTGCCTTTAACTATTTTTCTTTAGTTACACTCTAGTGTCAATAGTGTTCTTTTCAAAGTCATTTCCAGAAATATATCGCTTATTTGAACTTTTTTCAATAATGAGAATACATACACACTTCTTCTTCCTCCTTGTGCCTTTCAATGTGGAAAGAGAATAAAAAGCTTAAAAAACGTGAGTTTTTCATTCAACATTGTAATGATGGAAAATCTAAGAATGAAATAGCCAAAATTAGTTTTAAAAAGCCGTTCACATGTCCAGTGAATGGAAGAGAGATCCGAAAAGAAAAACCCCGTTACCAGAAAATAAGTTGAAAGTGAAATAAAAATTCTAAGTGATAGGATTGAGACTTGGATCGTCAAAGAAATACAACGAATTCCACGTTTGATTGCACTTGTCTACCGCGGAACTATTCTAACGGTCAGGTACGCCACTAAGTTCAGAATCAGTATGGGGTGTCTTAAGGGTACGATATGCAAATGTATATTTATTGAAGGACCCCTGTTTCGGACAACTGTGATATTTATTAATGAGAGTAAATTTAATATTTTTGGGTTCACTGGATGTCGCTATGTGTGGAAGAAATCAGGAGAAGTTGAACTATTTATTTATTAAAAGGATTCTATCAATACCCCGATGCATCCTTTTGACTGTAAGCCACTGTAAGTATAAATAATTTTTTAACGTTCCGAAAAAAAAAAGTTTATAGTGGGGCTTACGAGGTTCGTATTTATTTTCAATCAATCCCCGATCTCCAATCCATTATTCCTTAGCTGAACCAGATAATAGTCTCAAGGAAAATAAATATTAATAATTAATCACATAAAAAATATAATTCACTTTCATAAGAGAAACATGTGATGCAGCCCAGATTTGGTTACTTTGACGTAGAGGATAATGAACTGCATTATATCAATTAATAGTGTATAATGTTATCAACTGAAAATGGTTAATTAATTATTTTCCAAAGGTGCTAGTGTTGCTTGAGGGTAGTTGTTTAATCATGATCAGTAAGTGAATTTTAATTAAAAAATATTTTAATATATGAAAAAAAAGAAGTAGGACTTAACAATCTTTCAAGATATTACATATATATATATATATATATATATATATATATATATATATATATATATATATACTTACAAAATGCCCATTCTTGCTTCATGTCGATATCATACATGTGCAGAGTCCTTCGAGAGGCATATCGACATCTAGGATCTTCACCATCTTCTCTCTTGGCTAAGACTCTCTCTTTTCCTTCCCTTTCTATCTCTTCCAGGTAAAGTCCCTGGTAAACCCTGGAAGGGTAACTCTACCTGATCCATCACGCTTCTCAAGGTATATATAGTATAAAAGTTCCATTCAAAACACTTTATTTCATGGAAACTCAGATTTCATCCGCTACCATATCTCTTCCAATTTTTTTAGAAAACTATTACTATTATTTTCATAGCTTGAACCCATGTATTTGTAAATGTAACTTGAAAGAAATTCACGTGTTTCTAAGTCCTCAGATTTTTACTGTTGGCGTAGTTGAGTGTAGATCATTATCGCATAAAACTACATGAAGTGATTTATCAGATTACTTTACATAACCTAGTTTCTAATCCAGTTAACAACGAACGGGCTGACGGTGGATAATGCAGCAGCCAAAAGGCGCGACATTTCTCTTTTAATATCCTTATTAACTGTCTAAATTGTTTAAAATTATGATTTATAACATTAAGGATAATTAGGCTGAAGTGGGAGAGTCTTTCGCTAAGCTACCTTCGTCAAATAAATGACTAAAATATTGTTTTGATCCCTACAGACTGCCTGGCATCAAAATAATGGTGTACAGGACCCAAAAAGCTGACTCATCTCCCAACCTTCAGCGGTACATTAACTAATCTACTAAAATATATTACTATAAAACAAATTCTGTGAAGCGTCTATTTGAAAATAAAAATGTATCAAAAAGTAACAATGAACATATATATTAAAACATGTTTCCGCACAAACAAAGTAATAATATAGTGAAGATGCTGAAGTATTTAAATTTTTAAAAAAATGTATTTATTGAAATTTACAACTGTATACAGAATACATCAAGTAAATATAATGAAAGATAAATCATGTCCAGAGATAAAGGCAAGTAGAGAAACTAGCCAGTGGTAGTACTCAAATTTAAAGTCCGAGCCAAAAACGAAGTTAATTCAAGAAATAAAACAAGAGTAGGTAATAGACCTAGCAGTCGATACCACTTAAAAAACTTTAATAAAAATGTAAAAATTGAACTGAAATGTTTTGTAAGTTTATAATACAACTTTTTCGGATGTACATACTAGTTAAATAATAAATAATATTAGTAAGATAAAGATTTTTAAAAAAAATATTTCTTCGAAAATAAATGGACGTTATAATAAAGTCGGTTATTAGAAGGAAGGTATATATATCCATATCATATTACAGATCCTACCCAATAAAATCTTTGATATGAAAATACTGTTTTCTCATATAATCATTAATGTGAGAGAACGAGATGTCCTGATCGACTTTGAGTTGGAGAGATCCTCAACAAGTAACTCCATCTCAACCTCGGAGAAATCGGTGCAGTAACTGGAGGGTGTGGGAAGAACTGGTCCGGTAATTGAGTCTTGTCTACTCATTTCCACCATCAGCTTTTACTTAGAAGTATTTTTCTCATTCCCTCTGTCATGATTGCCTAGATTCACTACTCGAGATTGCTGAGGAACATGTAGTAACACCTCCAGAGGGAATTGAAATCCCACAGATCTGAACTTTGCATTTTGGGATCCTCTCTACGTTACAAAACTACGAATTCTGATTCAACTCTATTAATGATACTTCATAAAGTTGTCCAGCTTGATATAGCTCAGCGAACTCTTGGACATACTTAAAATTTATATATTATTTTATTGAGATTAGTAATAAATATTGAATATCTTGCGCACCACCTTTACTGTTCCTACAATAGATATTATAAATAATTTTTAAGGTCAGTTTGGGTATAAGGAAAAGTGATTTATCGAAATAAAATATTTAAATACTACTTGAATAAAAAGCAATTTGCGAAGAAGATACGCTTGAACGATCTTGTATTAATCCTTCTGGTTCTGCTCGACTCCTCTTTTCTTCTCTCTTCTGTCCTTATTGAGATCTGTCCTTGTTCAATACTTTGTTGTTTGATTGTATTCTATTTATTACCATACATCTATAATTTTCCATAATTTGAGAGTAGGTACTACTAAATAATTTATACTCAATTATATCATCAATACAATAAATTCATAAGATGTTTAATAGCAGATAAAACGCCAGCTGCAGTAGAAGATATTTGTAATTTTGCATGTGAACAAGTCTAATTTCCGCATTTTGAAAATATATGCGATTTTTTTTGGACTCTAAGTAACCTGTCTTCGTTACGTGAAACTCGAATACTCCGGTAAACCCAATTCTCAAATACTTCTTCTTTAAAACGTTTACTGGTATAAAATATTTTATATGTTACTATATATATTAACGTTGACATAAGAAGAAATTATCCACGCCCTAAACTTATAATAAACTAGATGTGTATGCCTCCATCCGATCACTTAAAGTTAAGTACGTTAGTATTGGCGCTCTACAAGACAACAATTGTTGTCGTTTTTTATTTAAAAATCACTTTTTACTACAAAGTTTAATCGAACGATATTATAATTGAATTCCTAATTTTTGGTATCTAATAATATATAATTAGAATAGGGATCTTTAATGAGTACTTAATATCGAACAGGCTCCGGACCACCATTTTACGCTCCTTCCAAAGGGTGGATAACCAAGTATTTTTCATTCCCTTAAAAAAATCGTTGGACCTCTTGACGAGCTGCTAACATGCAACCTTGGTCATGGAAGATTTTAATGATAACCGCTACAATATAGGTCACACCCTACAGATTCGAATTTATGACAAAAAGTGCAACTGTTTTAGGAACTAGTGCTTTAAATCATATTGATATGTTTTATTTCAAAGGACTACCGATCATATTTTTTTACATATTTATCACATTCCTGAATATAGATAAAACTACTGATAATAACTTTTCCAGGTAGGACGTATCTAATTAATTTGGATTGCAGGAGTGCGATGACCGTTTAAATCAGTTGAGGATCAGTGGACAAATCCTCTCAACAGAGAGTGTTAGGATCGACCGCATTAAATGATCCCGAACGTGCTAGAGAGTCTTTACAAGTTGTGCCCACATTTGTCCCCAGGAGACACCGGAGCCGGACCGCCAACCGATAAATCTCCCTTCCCGTCCCCCGGGGCTTATAGTGACGACGGGGAGGTATATTTTCTGCTGACAGTCCATGCATCAAGTCTATGCGCCGTGCTTTAGTGGCCTCTTCCTCGATATTCTCAATATTGTGGTATATTTTAAATGTATTGTAACAACAATTGTGGCTATAATTCAGTCGTTACCTTCTTTACTGATCATTCCAATATGTTAAATAAACTATTATAAATAATAAAAATTATATGCAAATAAAAGTGAGCGGAACTCAAAAAGATACATTGATTATAAATTATTCTCGAAAATACTGTTAAAAAAACAACCAGTTGAGGTTTCACCTATTCTTACACCCTCAGGACAATTTTTAACAAGGAAATCACTTCAAAGAAGACAAAGCGTGGACATGCCATACCTGCAGCCTAAACAGACTCGTCAAATGCCTATCATCGTTATTGAGCTATGGTCAAGGCTTTGTTTTCCCAATAGTACCTATATTAAATGAGAATATTAATTAATTATGCAAACTAGAAAGGTATTCTTCCCATTGAATAACTATTAATCCTCATTTTACATATTATATCATTGCTCATATTGTAAATGTACTTGTAATTAACATCAAATCCGTAGTTTAGAATGCATTTTTTTTTCAGTAAGATGAAAAAAAAATTAATTCTTTATTCCAATACTTTAATATAGCACCTATTTTCGATACTACCATTTTTATTATTATATTATAACATTTTTATAAAACCAAAAATTACTGGTATGTCACTGAAAACTCTTTTTTTTATAAAATAGAGAGAAAATATCATAATTAAATATATGGACTCTTGTCTTCTGGCTTTATGTTGTTTATTATTATTATTTATTTAATAAATTTAACCTGTTATGATTTTTGAGATTTGGGTAGTGTAATTTGCATTTATGAGCTGTCCAAGTGGGGTCTGGTAATTTTCCCTAAGTGTTAAGTAGTTGCCTTTGGGCTATAGAGGATGTGGGATGTTTCCATTCTATCATTAAAATGTTGAATGACCAGCTCACGTTTTTAAGCGTTGTGTGTATTCTCTTTCCACGCTGAAAGTCACAAAGAGAAAGAAGAAGAACAAGTGTATTCTCATTATTGAAAAAAGTTCAAATATGCGATATATTTGTGGAAATGACTTTGAAAAGAACACTATCGACAGTAGAGTTTAACTAAAGGAAGATATTTAAATGTAAACCAATTGGGAAAAATAAAGATGTAACATTTTCACTACCTAACGAACTAGCACTACAGACCTGGGTGGGCTATGACTTCACTGACAATATTATGTCATCTCCTCTGCACAGTGTTCCGCTTCTCCAATTTCGGACATCGAGTTCTGTAAGGTCCTTTTCCACATCCTGGAGCCGACATCTCCGAGGTCTTCCTCTCCTTTTGGTGCCATACATTTCCCCAAGTAGGGTCTTTTTAAGGGCTCTATTTGTCTCCATTTTAAGTACATAGGCAAACCATTCTTTAATTTTAAATTTTCACTAAGAGTAATCAAACGCTTCTTATTTTTATTACTAAATCCTTGTTTATTTTTAAATGTTGATATATAAAGGACATATAACTTGGATGTTTAGTGACTACAATAATTTGTTTTTAATCTAACAAAAATTGTACTATTTATTTATTCAACGATTCTTATCAACGTCCTGGTCTATCATTTCGACTGAAAATCACTGTATAGAACTGAAGTTCTATATTCGGGCAACTAAACTGAACTGATGTTCAGTAGTTGAATTTGGGCTATAGAGGCTCTAGGATATTTCCACTAGTTAGTATTTTGAGGTTTGTATGGGCATATTTTTTTTTCCTTTGCTGTTATTCTCATTCTGCCCTGATGATGCCTGGACTTGTGAAATGTTGACAGGTTTATACGAATGTATTATTATTTATGTTTGACTCTTGATTACCAGTCTGCCTAAAAAAGCCCATTGTGCTTGAGTCCTAAAGATCCCTAACATAGGTCTAGACCTCAATTTATACCTAGAAATTTTAGATAGTCTTTAAATCTCAGTTCTTGAAGTTCCTTGTGTCCTCCAGGGCCAAGGTCAAATGTCCTCTTTCGACTTAGTGCTGTACATTCAAAGAGAACGTGCCAGGGGGTTTCGTCCTCTGTGCACCATCTGCACCGAGGTTCTTGTTCAATGCCCGAGCGATTCATGTGTTTCCTGAGTTTACAGTGCCCAGTGATAGTTTCAACCATACTTTTGAGGTAGGTTCTCGAAATGTGATGTGCGGCTTTCTTGATTTTATCAGAAAGATTATCATTGGGATCCTTTATAAAAAGTTTGGTATACGAATGTAAGTCAATATTTCCCTTTTTACATATTTTATAAGCATGGAAATTAAAGTAAAATTTTATTGTGCATTAGTAGAATAGTTGATGTATAGTAAACTATTTATATAAAAGAAGAATACCAAATATACTATCAAAATCCCTTTTGATGGTAACTACTTGAAAATCACTTAACTTTCTTGCTGGCTCTAAACAACTTTGTGGAGAGCTCATGTGGAAAATAGAAAGTGGGATACATTTATGTAACTGCCTCCCTTAGCAACTCTCTTTATCACTTCTCCGAGTTGTCATGCGCAACATTTAACTTATTCACTTCCTTCCTTCTCAGTTCTTCTTTGTAGTTCTCCATTGCCACGTGCATGCATCTCTCCAAAGCTCCTCCGCCATTTAAGATCATTTCACAGTGACAACACAGTCAAAATAATGAGGGATGATCTTTTATTCTGGGGAAGTTTGACTAAGATTATATAGCATGTTATATACTAAATAAATAAATAATATTAGCCTTATTTGTATTGAGAACTATACATATTATTCATATATTTTTTTATTGAGCATGGAATACTAAAGAGATAATACATAATGGAACATAAAATGCTAGAAAGGATTTTTTTTGTTTATTATTATTATTGCTTTACAACGATCGGTTTTGGGCAGACATTATTTCATTGATTAGAACGAATTAATGCCTCAAAAAATAAGGTATAACAATTTTTAAAACTTTCTTCAACTAAAAGTGTCTATCCTTTTTGGGGATTGCGATTATAATGGCTCATGATATTTTACTGAGCGCTGATTTGATGCCATCCAATATCTCGACGGGCTTCTGTATTCGTCCTATGGTATGCTTTCGTTTCTGATAGGGTGTATCGATGAAACTCTGAGCATATGCTGATTATACCAAAACTCGAATGGTTTTATCTGTTTTTGAACAGTATATGTTTGAAATTATCGAATGTATTTTCACAAGTGCATTAATGATAATTAACAAAAGTTTTATCTGTTTCTTTCTTATAACTTAGCTGTTTGGAACATGCAATACATTCGTCCCTTATTTTCAAGGGAATTTGATATTTTGGGAATTGAAGAGGTAGCAAGCTTGAAACTAGTAGACTTGAGTGGAAATAATGTTTGTCATGAAAGGACTGATATCGGGTTCGGACCAAATATGTAAAAAAGATTAATATTAAAATTAGATTGAATATTTTTTTCGTAGGTTGTGACTTACCTCATGTATAACATAGCATTGTAACATTATGTAAAGATTTTTTGGATAGGAATTATACATGCAAATGTGATGAAACATTTTTAACTCACAAAATAAACACTTTGAACGACAACTTGAGCTTATCACTGTTTGGTAACACTTATACCGGAATTTTTTTTAGCGATACATTAATCGTGCTTTGATTTTTTTTTTACTATTTTGTTTACAACCGGATTCTATTAACATTACTGTCGAGTCAGTAACGTGGTAACTCTGAAGAAATATAATATCTCCAATTATTATTTAATTGTTATAAAAACTATATTTTAATTTAAAAATCATGTGCGCATGGAAGTATAGTCGATCTGTACTACAGCTCACTAGTTTATCCAAAAGTATTATGCCATTTAGCTCAAGTTTATTTATAATATTAATAGGTATTTCTCTAGAAGTTAGGTTGATTACTCAATTGTCTATGTGTAAGTTATTATAATAATAAAAAATATTAAATTGTTTTTTTCTATATTGATTATTTCCTTGGATATTATTAGAATATATAGTTGTTTTGTGTTTATTTAAAATTTCGCTATTATTATATGGGTTTTTGAATTTCTTTAAAATATTAAATTGTTTTTTGGTATATTGATCATTTCCTTGGATATTATTAGAGTATATAGTTGTTTTGTGTTTATTTAAAATTTCGCTATTATTATATGGGTTTTTGAATTTCTTAAAATATTAAATTGTTTTTTGGTATATTGATTATTTCCTTGGATATTATTAGAGTACATAGTTGTTTTGTGTTCAAGTTTATTCAAAAAATAAAAAACTCTCTTTTAAGGGATCCTGAAATTTATAAGAAAAAGTGGCTAGATAGGATTTAAAAATGATTATGAATGAGAGTTGAATTGGGTGAACCTATTTGATTTATCCAATATTGACATTCAAGCATTCTAGTATGTGAATACAGAAAATGGGATATCACCCACATCATAGAAGATTGCCCCCTGTATGAAACGTATTTTCATGGCATGGGAATAGATAGAAAAACTCAGATTATCTTGGGTAATAACACCACATATATAGATAAAATACTGACTATTCTTAAACATAATAATATGTACAATAAAATATAATATTTATTTTTGAAGCGAAAATAAATGTTAAACAAAAAGAATAATAAATATTGAAACAAATGAGGAAAGACGCTGATGACCTTAGATGTTGTGCGTCTATTAGCAATAAAACCTAACCTAACCAGAAAATGGGATGCAGCAAACGATTGATCATCCACATATAACAGAGGTGATAAAAGTGAAATAGCTGATGAGATAAACATTTTTCTGGATGAATAATATTAATGCGATTAAGAGAAGAATTACCGCTCATTGCGACGTTATATAAATCGTTGTCAATGTAAAAGTTTTCGTTTTAGAGATAATTCTGTTCCAAAATAAAGATTCATTATTTAAGGAGAATCACTAACTTTTCACTTAGAAGCAAGAGCATGCCGAATGAATACTATTTTATTTTTACAAAGTTTTCAATCTGAAGTATATGTTGCTACGCGTTGTACAAAATATTGGTGTCAGTAGAGTGAAAAAAGTCTTCAGATAGAATAAAAAACTTGAAACCTCAAAATGGGAGTAAGGTATTTTGCTTAGCGAAAACCCTTGAAATATGGCGGAGATAAAAAATAATCCCCCACAGAACACAATAAGTAAATAAGGGACTGGGAGGGAATTTCTTGAAGGGATTTCCCACAGAAACCCGACTCCACGTGGTCCTTCCAAAAGAACAGACAGATGCTTGGAACGATTTACAAGGCGCATAAATCTTATTCTATAGGACAATGTGGAACCTTTTTTTATTTTAATTCCGTACGATACGGATTTTTTTATTTTACTAGTACGATAGTAGCAGTTAAAGATTACTTTGTCTAGGTGTGGAAAGTGAGTAAAAGAAAGCGTGCTGATAGTCATTAAGTTAGGTAATTATTTTTTCGTGCTAAGCGATGCACCTGAGTTATTCGAATAAAAACAGGACATGGAATGACGCACAAAGAAGCATATATTTCGTTTTCGAGCCTGTCATTTTGAATATCTACAGTCCCTGGTCATATTAATGTGACCACTGGATATATTCGTTCTTGTTACATGTTTGTATTACTTTTAGCATGCCTAATGATATAAATCGAGTTTAAATATTAGTTTTATGGCTAAGTTAGTTATCTGATAATAATATGAAATTGAAAATAATGGTTTGGAAAAAAAATCTTTATTTTATTTTAATATTTTGCGGTGTCACCATATTTACACCCTATTTTACATATTGATGAAAAAAAAGCTATCGAAATAGTTAAAATATATGATACAAATAATAAATCAATAATAAACTTACCGAATCCGACTTGTATTTAATGAAAAAGAAACAATAAATCCACAAAAATTCCAAACACAAATTATGCATGCCGTCACTCGTAAAACAAAATGGCTTTACTACAACCAATGCTGGCAATACTAAAAAAAAATACTTTAAGAAACTTATAATAGTGTTGCCATTACTTAAAACAGCAATTTATTAAGCGACACACGAAAGGATATTAAAACAATAACGAAAAAACAAACAGAAAATAATCTTTCTTGGTGGTCACATTAATATGGCCAGGGACTGCTGAATCTAAATCGAATAGTCTAGAATAGGGATAGATTAGATGTATATTTTGAGTAGTGTAACTTATACCTAAGTGAGGTTATAGCGTCTCTGAAATCTTTATTTTTTTAGGGGACGAAAAGGACTTGGTGATAATTTTAAAAAAAAATATGAATTACACCAATTTATTATAAGACCATAAAACAAATTATTTTAATTCTAAGAAATTAAAATATATTTTAAATATTTTTATTTTGTAGAGGCGGACAACCCGGGTTTGAATCCCGGGCAGGGCAAATCTTTTCTCTTCAAAATAAAAATATTTAAAAATTAAAACAATTAATAAAAAATTATAAATAATATAATGAAGTAAGTATACAAGGTCCTAAATTAAAGTAATATTCAATGAACATTCTTCCTCGTGTATACATCGCAAAATTGCGAGAACACGGGGATATAGGGTCGGTGAAGAGAAGGGATTTGCCTGACTGGGAAGCGACCACTGGTAGCTCAATTGATTAGTGCACGGCCACGGAGAGGCGGACAACCCGGGTTCGAATCCCGGCCAGAGCAAATCTTTCTTCTTCAAAATAAAAATATTTCAAAATTTAAGCAATTATTAAAAAATTATAAAAGATATTTTAAAAGAATCATGGTGTCGGCTGTACTTGAGGTGATTCAACTGACTTAAGGCGAAGTAAAAAATCAAAATGTGACTAAAATTACTTGAAATCTCCTTTTTCAAAAGACATAATGACGATATCCTGTAACAGTACCACACATGAAGGGTGTTGGGTTCAGTAAATGGTCTAGACCATGTTTCTAAGCCAACGGTTTACAGAGAGGTGAATTGCCGTTTGCATAAAGTACCCACTTTATGAAGGCATGTTGAGCCTCAGAAGGATCTACAGATCCTATATGTCTGATTCTCGGTTTATAAAAACATTTTATCTACAATTGGTCCCGAACCCGGGGCAGTTAGATTAGTAGACTGTTTATTTAAAAATGAAATTTAAATGTATAATATTATTTCCAATTGGGATAAAAGATAGATGCCATCAGATTATTTTCCGCTGATACAAGTTATAGTCCTGCTATATTGCTTCACCGCCCAAACAATGACCTCAACGAAAAGTCAGATCCTTAGATTAAATAATAAATTTTATTTAAATACCAAATGGGATGCCACGCTGAGATCGTTATACTTAATATATAATATATATAAATTATTCTATATCATTAATAAATAAAACGAGAATAGTAAATATCCCTCTCTTCTCCAAAGGTTGACTGACCAGGAGTTGGTTATTAAACAAAGACCCTTTTTAATTTATTGAATATCATTATATTTATTTGTGCTAATTATGGTTACAATATAACTTATAAAACTATTTACAAAGAAAGGGGACTTTTCTCGACCATTGTTTCATCCAGTTGTCTCTTGAGTTGCCCGCTACTTGCGAAAACAAAGATACAAAACTGCCTGTTCTGTATCTTAAGAGTAAAGGTACCGGGACACTTAATGCAAAGACACAACTTCCTCCTTAATGTCCTTTACCATACCTATCTAGGTACTCTTAATGTTACAGATAGTGTCACATATACATAAACATAGACGTACACAGTCTGAACTATTAAAGAACTGTAAATGGTTTGATAAACGTGTAGAACTATTCGGTACTTCCGTAGTTGGTGATAGTATTAGTTAAACTCCCGTCAAGTGACGTCATGTATGTCATATCTGAGTCATAGTATCGGCGGTGTCCCTCCATTTCTTCCCAATAATAAGTAAAAAGAAAAACAATAACCCAGGATATTTGAGCCGTTTATTTTGAAAGTGACCTAACTCCGTTTATAAAATTTTTGCCGGTTACCATGGTGACATGTACAACTTCATATTAGATATCAGTGAAGCATTTCAGGTCGCTTATATTCCGAGCAAATACGATAAGTTTTTGACACATAAGTTTTGAGAATTAGTTCAATAACTGAATCGTGTAGTTTGAAAGTGGCCTAACTCCATTTATTTTATACTTACATCAAGATGTAAGACTATTGATAATGTCTATTGCGATTTATACCACCGGAACATTACAATTTCTTCAAATCCCTTTCACACGCGCAAAATGTAGATGAATAGTAAATTGTAATAAACTTATGCTTGTAATTTTTTATGTTCTGTAATTAAAAAATGTTTTGAATCGCATAAATTGTGCTTCCGAAGTGTTTTAAAGATATGTAAAATAAATTGAGTATTGTTTTATTCAATTTGAAGCATCTTAAATTATGTTGAATGGACTTGGGTACCTTCAAATTTTATAATGAATCTGGTTGTTAATTTTGAAAGTGGCCTAACTCCATTCTTGATAAGAAAACATACATTAATCACTTAATAATTGTTACCATTTTAATATTAACCATAAATTTAACACCCTTAGATACACTTGAGCAGTATGACTCATTAATATACTATGCGTATATTTTTAAATACATTTAAATATCTCCATTTGAAGATAAATGGAGGTAGGCCACTTTCAAAATAAATGGCTCATTTAATGTAGCCAATATGTACTTATTTTGGTATTATAATGATTGCCTGTTCCTTTGCATACAATGAAGGCTAAAACGGCTAATTTTGCAAGTAAATTACTATTTTTGAGTTACCCATTATTGTTTATGTTAGTCATTTTCAAATAAGCTGCTAGTTTGTTTCATTGATGTATATTTGGAAGCTATTTTTTCCAAACCATTCCAATTTTATAAATTACAAAAGGTGTAAGATCGAGACGTAGACATTACGTGACGTCACTTGACGGGGCTTCAACCTACCCCCACCACCAAGACAGCAACCCTTTTTTGTGCTTTGCCTATTTAGTGATGCTAGTACTAGAGGCCTGTAACTCGCTAGTTATTGTGATCTATGGCAAGTGGGTTGAGATAGTGGCTAATTATAGCTGCAGCGGGTGGCGCAGGCTGAATACTCAACCACCCCCCCACTACACCCCCCTATATATCCCCTCCACTATATCCTTCCCCCACTCCTCCACCGACTATAAACTTTACTTCCTTGGAATACCAAACTGCTATTTATTCCAATTTATATCCACTAGTTTGCAGTGCCCTGGCTTACTCCTTCGGGAAAGAACCTCTATGGGTCTTCCTGATCGGATTTGTAGTTGGCATATTTTCAAATTTATTAAAAATACAATCTACTATATTTATATTGCATCCCATACTTATATTTTCAAATTTTACATCTCTACCTGTCATTTTACGAGATTCCTGTTCATTACTTTCTACATATTTCTTCTGTATTTATTCTTTGGCATCATATTTTCTATCATTTTTCATACATTTTACTTATGTAACCTCTAGGAGTATATTACCATACATTTTAAATTGTATCTATAATTAAACTAGGTTTTCCAAATTCTTTATATCTCACCTATTTATATTTTAATATTTTTCATTTTGTATCTTTCCGTTTACCTTTTCATTTTTCTTTTTCTTTGTATTATGTTTACATTATCACCCTTTTGTACATTTATTCTATATTTTATATTCTTTATCCTTTATATCTGTCACTATTTTACTTTTATAGACTCTAAATGTTATTATATTCTAGGTACTGTAACGTTTTTTATATATTTTTTGTTTTGTTTGTTTTTTCTCTCATAGCCCTGAAGATGACCTACAAAGTAGGTCGACACGTCGGTACACATAAAATATAAGTCTTGACTTATCTGGTGTTTGTTTGACTGCACCCCCCAACTATCTCCTTTTTCCATTATATCTTCCAGTCAACTATTTTCATACACACATTTTTCATTTTAATACACATTGTCAGGATAAACTTTCAAGATACAACCAGAGCGGTGAAAATGTTCCAGTTGCAGGTCAAAAATAAATTCTAGAATTATTAGCAACTATTTATTAGAAACCAATGTGTCTTTAGAAGCAATTGAGGTGAGGGTGTACCGCCATATTCTGCAAAGTTCATGGACCGACCACATATTTAGTTTAGTGATAAGTAGTGCAGGAAAAGTTCACGAAATATACTTTAACTGAAATATATGAATAATAAATATATACTGAAATATAATTACTACTGAAGTATATACTATGAAAAGTGGGAAATAACATACCTGAGTCACAACATGCAAAATGAAAAACCTCGTCTACTGCAGCTAATAATTCAGGGAAAGATAGATAGTAAGAGGGGACCAGGAAGGGAGAAGGCACTCCTGGCTGCATAGTTTGAGGCAATGGTTTGGTCTCACATCTATCCAATTATGCTGTGGACATAATTAAGCTCTCCATGTTAATAGCCAACGTCCGCAAAGGATGAGGCAAAGGAAGAAGAGTTTTTAAATTTATTTATCGAGAGTTTCCCTAAAGTTTTGTTTTCTCCAACTAAATTTCTCCGTTTATATATTTAATTTGAAAAGAAAATATATGGCCAGGACTGGGACTCGAACCCGGGATTTTCCCCTCTCCGCGGTGACGGACGCCTCAACCATCTCGGCCATCCTGGCTCGTTTCACGGCCAGCCTTATCATTTCTTTTCACTGATGCTATATCTCTGTGTTCTCGCAATTTTCGATGTATAAACGGGGAGAATGTTAATTGAACATTACTTTATTTTTCATCTTTTCTTTTCAAATAAAATATTTTTAAAAAATTATATCAAATAACAATTAAATAAATTTCTCCTTCTTTGTCTTCCATGTCTTCCTGAACTTGGTTCCTTGAATGTTTCTTTGTCTATTTTTTAATCGTCATTTTATGCTACTCTGGCTAAACTGACAATGCTTCAGGGAGAATCCTAAATTTTGCCTATCAATGTAACGAATAAATTCGGGACAAATTTGGGACCGCCAGTTTTCGTCACAATTTGATAGTTAATACAATAGTAGAATAACTCTAACCGTATTGTACCTGCTATCCTTGAATAACACAAATTTAAATAATAACCAAAACTATTATTAAACTATCGTAGTAACTAACGATTTATTTTAAGAGGAAAAGTAACAAGGAAAATGATACAACAAAACAAAAATATTAACCATTTCCCGTTTTCCTTAGGTGTAACTGCGTTTTGGATACCCCGTTTTAAATAAACAAGTTTATATATTAAATGTCAGAAAGCAATTACTCTTTGCGGAGGTGGAATGATTTCTCTGGTTGGTGAATTGCTGCATTGCGTTATTCCTGCATTGCTTTATTTCCTTGTATATTATGATATTTCTTTCCTTAAGGTGCCTGAAAAGGCGAAATATTTACATCAATTTTTGTTTCCTGTTTTTACTTTATAGACTGAAGATGTGTTTTAGAGTTTTTTCACCCAGGTCATAGCAAGAATTAGGTGTCTCTTTTGAGATTTTCCTCTTCTGTATATAAATTAATTTATAACTAATTCCATAGAATCTCAATATTGGTCATTTTTTGCCTCTGATTTCAAAGTTTGCATTAATAAAAGCTATTGTACGCTCGAGATTTTTGGAGTGCGATGATCCTGACATGTTCATTACCCAGAGCAAACGGAAGCTGGTAGCCCATTCACATGGATAAAACCATAGGCGGCTGTAAAGGGGTCCAAGGATTGGCTTAGCCCATTATATAAATTATTCATATCTCTATCGTCTGGAGGTTTATAGGGATGAATTATTTATTAGCAGTTCCTTTACGGAACAAAACAAAATTCCATTAGGTAATGCCAATATTCCCATTGTAAAATAGATGTAAATTTTGATAAAGGAAATTTCTTATATAAATATTTATTGCTTAATACAATTTTTAAAAAGGGAGAAAAAAGAGAACATTTATATATACCGGCAAATTTTTCGGGATAAATAAATTGAGTTACTCAGTTAAAATTGGAAGGTCAAAAACGTTGGATACAAGTACTGGAAAAAGGGGAGTGGTTATTTTTTTCCTATCCTACTTTTTTTCCCGTACAATTTTCCTTGTTATATTTTCCCCCTAAAATTGGTTACTATTGCGAACTGAGTATTTTCCGTTTCTAATTCTGACCAGTTTAGATTTTCGTTATTCTTTAAATGGCATCTGAAGTTGGCAGCCCCATCGTTGGACTGCTATCAGTAACAGGTCCTCCAGGTTGGGGGAATCCCAGTGCCGGGGGTGTTGCTCGGCCATCTTTCCTTCAGTGGGAGTCAAAGTATATTATTCTTGAAACCTTGAAAATATTATTAGGCCTATTTTAATTACAAACAAAATAGACTCACTGTTCAAAGCTTATCAGTTGGCCACGGGCAAGGAACCTCTTTGCTAACTGACACAAAAGGAGGATGGAAAAACGAAGTTATTCTTCAAATTAATTTTATTCAAGAAGAATTTTTTTAGGGGCACTAAGCTATATAACAGGGAGATACTCCAGGGAGCTATCTAACATTTTTTGACTTTCAAACCTCAATATCTTTTTAAACTAGGCTGGTTTAGGAAAATTGAGTTTGAAATCTGATTAAAGTAGTAACTTTTTGATTTCCCTAAGGTCATACCTTGGAACTTCATTGCAAGAGATTCAACCATGGAAATCTGAAAATTATTCAATTTAACTTATCCATACATGCCCTTACACCTTTTTTTTTCAATTTTGATTTCATAAGCACTTAAAAAATGTCTAGGAGAAGTTAAAATTCCAAAATACTTGTTTTGAAGCATTTGAATCTGTATATTAGAGCGCACATAATATGTAACATGTAACCTCATCTCACAATGATTAAACTTACGTTTACTAATTTTGACTGCTTTAATCCTCTGCAGCTATATTTTTCTACAACTTGATTGCTTTCTTATAGATAAGTCATTGCAGATAAAAAAAAAAATGGTTACGAAAGTTGAGGAAGTATTACAGCACAAAACATGGAACCATGGAATTCCCACTTTATACGTAGCTCTCAAAATATGTTCAATTGCATGTGACCAGAACGTAATGGGTCTGGTTATTTCATGCAAAACTAATAAAGAATGTTGTTGAATTATTTAAAAAAAAAAAACTTACAAACAAACCGAGTGTAAGTTCAATATCACTTCGTAAAAATAATATAATTTTTTGTCTTTGGTTAGTTTTTTAGAACTAACTTACCACGACCCATTATGTCTTACCCAAACGTATTAAGGAGTGTGGCTAAGATGGAAAATGGGACATTGTCGAAGTATAATAAGAGGATATTTTATATGAGAATACTTTATCAGAACAACCATGAAGGTTTTTTGGTTCAATACATATAGTTGATAAAAATATTTTATACCGCTTATTTTAATGGAGTTATATGTTTTTTTACAATTCCACATATGTAATACTTTTTTATGTCCTAGTTACTAAGCCTCTATTTAGTTCACATTTTTAATTCAACGTATTTAGAAAGAGCTTCGTTAGTGCCCTTTAAGGCTTATCTCCATCGAATTGATAAGTGGAACTTTCAGAATCTTGTTATCAACGCTTCGCAAGAGTTTACGAACTTGTAGAAAGCTTTGATTCGTTGAGCCTTTATCTCGATTTATAATTATCATATCTAATTCCACCTTCCTAATTAATAATTCATTATACTAAAATTTCCGACATTTTTACTTATCCGCTCTTTACTAATTACTCACTTTAAGTAGACTTCATACAAATCTAATTAATAATGGTTTAATGAATGAAAAGACGCTTAATGTAAACGCAATTAATTTTCATTTTAGTATTATACCGATCGCTAATACAATTGAAACATACCGAAAAGTCACAAGTCAATAACATAAAGTAAATTGCTTAATAAAATGGATCTTTAACAAGGAAGATTCATCAATGGTTAAGTGTTATCAGCAATGTAAGCCTTGAGTTCATTTTAATTGATTTAATTTTTATCATTGGCCGCGTATCATCCGTGTTACATCTGAAGAGCATCCTAAGGTTCACCTAGTCTCTCTTATACTGACATAAACTGGGAGGCATAATTGCTAGTTTAAAACCACGCAGTCCTAACGAAATATTGAATATTGAACGGATTGTTACTTGTTTATATAAATGTATTATATATATATATAAATGTGGTTCTCGAGTTTCAGTCAGTTTTTCAAATTGCTTTCTGGCTGTGTCGGCCTTATACTTATTTTTGGATCGTATACTCGTTGAACTATCTGACTGAGTCTTAAAATATTTAATAAATACCAATACACACACACACACACACACATATTCATATATTGTTTACTACAGAATTAGACATGCCTACACTTTTTTGAAACTAAAATGCAGGTTCAGTTTTGTTTCTATACTATTATTATTTAATTTTCAATACTTCTTTCAAAAACTATAAGCATTATCAACAAAAAAGAAATGTCTAGACCCATTTATTTCAATTTTCTATTAGCTAACTTCCCGAGTCTTACAAATTGTCTTTGAGAAAAATAGCAAAGAAATGAAAAGTGTGTTCCATAAAATGATAATAGCTGTTTGAGAAAGCTTTCTGTCTTCATCATAACTTCTTTTGCAACTTTTCACAACTTGAATTTGAGAGTATTCTTTTCTTAAAATCCCATTAAAGTCTGCAGTTTTTAAATTCTCTTTTGTTCATGGCATTGACGTTCTACTTGTTTTTGTATTGATGGAAACGGAATCAACCACCCATTAATGATATTTAGATGTCAATATGCGAATGAAGGAAAGGAACCCTCATGCTGCATCCTAGTACTCTTTTGTTCTCCAAAAATCACCAATATACATTGCTCTTGTAGATTGTTATTTTCTGTTGTCAAGAAGTTTCGTAACCACAAGTTAAAAAACTACCAGGGATCTATTACATAATAATTACTTATAAATTACATTATTTTTTAGATTTAATATTTTCACCTCTCTAATATTTTCTTATGTTAACTTTAATTACTATAAACCCGAAAATCAGCATCATCATCATCTCAAGGCGGACCTTAGCATCCTCAACAATTTTCCTCCATTCTGATCGATCTTCCGTGACTCTTCTCCATGATCTCACACGTATAATAAACCCATACATATAATCATTGTATATAAAATATGTACATGATGGGTTCAATACGTGGTGGAGACTGTAATGTTTCTGGAGAAACGTTCTTCCACAAGTGGATCTACCCTGCTCTTTATTATGTTTTGTTTATGACATCTATTTGATTGGAAAATTGTTTTCTTTTCCATAAACTAACAGGCATATTTTGAAACAATTTTTATACTAGTTGACGATAATATCCAGTTATTTTTTCGATTTCTCCTGTCAATATTTTACTAGGGAAATGACAAGATGGATGGTTGGCAGTCAGTCACGTAGTTTGTGAATCCTTCTCGGCCGAAGCGGTGCGGAATATTGAGTAGCGTTTTTCATCCCTAGGAAATTAGTGCAGTGGCAAACCACGGCTAAATTATTAAATAACAGTGAGCGCTATTGATCCTTTGAACAATAGCTCAAATATAGTTAACAATAAACTATAAACTGGCGTTAAATTAAATTTGACGATTTTTATTCTCCTCTATTAACATTATCTGTGGGGTTTCCCATTATGGGTGTCTGTATGTATAGGATCAATACCTTACTATTTAAATTTAAATTTAAAATATGTCATTAACAAGTCACCTAATGTTATAATTACATTAAAACAATCTTGTTTTTATGAATAACCTTTAATCAAATGTCTTATTGTGTTGAAAAATAATAGTATTAACTTTTGGATATAGAAGACTAATAACGAAGTAATAAGAAATCGCATGTTGCATCATGTACTAGTTGTTATTCGGTACTGTAATCGATATTTTTTGTGGGGTTGTGCGTTAAAAAATAAAAAAAAAGTATATTACCGTCAGCGATTCCAGAGTTTCAGCCAAAGAGTGGAGCTCAGATGAGAATCAGATGAAATTATGAATAAAAGAAAATAATAAAAATTGTATTAAACTCCGGGATCTTTAATTTTATTTCATCATCTTAATATTTATTTTTAAAAATAAATTTTAGTGCTTAAATATTTGTCAAATAACTTATTAAGCATGAACATTTAATAGCATTAAAGAATTATTAATTCTATTTCTAGCAGACAACTGTTTTTTTTTAACGGCGGACCTAGGAATGCAAGTGATTTTTTAAAATAAGTAAATTGTGGTTATGAAAAATTAAAAGATATAAAATTTTTTTTTTAAACACATTAACGGTCGGTATTCAAATAACATGGAGTAGAGCCATGATATAAGTATGATTCAAACTATTTAGATATCATCAAAATATTTAGACTTTAAAATATTTTCCTAAGAGGGAATAAGTTACAATATGTCCAAAAGTTTAAGTAGGGTTTGTGATAACTAGAAAAACGAAATTCAAGACGAAACAAAGGCGCGGGAAAAGACAGGAAATTATTTTTATTATTTGATCTCAACGTTAAAAAGACATCTTCTTTTGTCCCAAAATATAAATATTTTTAAAACTATTACCGTCCCAAAAATGCAGCAATTAACGCTGATGTGTTAATGACATCGTAAGGTATTCGAAAATAAGTTGTTGCGCAGAATATTCGGTCCGAAATAGATGAGACCACTGGAGAATTTAGGAGATTATACGACAAGGAGCATGCAATCGGTTAATATTGTCGAAGTGATAACTTTACGAAGAATAACATGGGGTTATAAAGTTGTTGGGATGAATATCGAACGAATTCCTAAACTATGCAGGACAACAGGTAAACGTCTAAGAGACAGAGGCGTAAGTGGGTGGATAGTGTTAAGAGTGATCTGGCGGTTTTGGATTTGGATAGGGGTTTGTAAGCGTTTGGTAGTGTCGGTATCCCACCTTATTATAACTATGAATATTAAAATATTTTTTCATTGAATTTTTACATTTAAATTTTACCCTATTCTCTTCTCAGTTCCTTAAATGGCTTAAATTAATGTATTGTTAAAATTAAATCTCATAAATAATTTTTCTATATGACTATTGTGGTTTCAGGTAAATTTAATATGTTTAGGTTGTTAAATTTTTTTTTTTTTGGTAATGGAACGACAACATGAAAACATAACAAAAATACGCATAAAAACTATACATTCTTGTCGAAATTTCAAACTGCAGACACTAATAAGGAGAAATGCTGCGAATCCAACGATCCGAGCAGAAGTGTACACCAGTTCCTACTTAGCCCTGATGGGGGAGGCAATATCTCTGTATTTCTGAGTAGCCTCTTGGAAGAAATAAAGAAAGAAAAAGTGGAGTGAAGGGGAGAAGGGAAGAGACATCAGGTAAAGTGGAAGATGGCTGGTTCCTCGGAGCACTCGTCCGCGCAATTGGGCCCAACCGTGAAGTTGCCTCTCGCCCGTTAGCAATAGTGAGCTCCGCTTTCCTTCAATAAAGGCAAAAGTAATAGACATCAATTGCCGAAAAAGGAAAAAAGGATCGACAAAACTTCGACACGGCTCTATTTTATTCCCCTTTCTACAGCATTTTCTCATTATAAATCATTCAAGGTAGAAACATCTATATGAACAAAAAATGAGCATGTGAAAAGTTGCGCTGTAATCACCTTATTGGATATATAGCTGTAATTCTTTAGGCATGAGGCACTTAAAGAATTGAAAAACTTTTTATGCTAATAAATAATGCTAGTCTAGTTATTTAATATCATTTGGTGCAGATATCACTGATCGAACAATGCTGCAGTGGGAGTCCTAAATTTTTCCTTCCGAAGGTCGGCATGACCAAGGATTTTTAATACCGTTTAAGTCGATCCAGCGATCATGGGCTTAGTAGGATGTTATGCTACCTACTACACCACAGGTCACCCCTTTTCCGCCTTCTGAAATCATGCTATTGGATATACAGGGTGTCCCGAATTTAAATGGCAAAACTTCAGGAACTTATTGGAGACCGAAAAACTAAGACAAAAAGTCCTTTAGAGATTTGCTCGGTTTTGCTTAGTTTTAGAGAAAATCGCAAAAAAAGAAACAAAACAAAAATGTTACAGGTAGCGATTATCGCCTTTCAAAGTTCGTCAGGCTAGGCAGTGGGATATGTAAGCACTTAATGTTATCCTTTACATTCTTTTATTTGTTTACATTTTGGCTTCCTTCTAGGATTATAACTTCTAAATCAGTCTTCAGTCAGTTACTCAGATATTTTTGTATGAATAGCATCAGCCACAATGTCACATACATATTCTAATGTTGAATACGCTGATATGATTTTTGTGTATCGTTTCTATAACGGTAATGCTTTAGAAGCGGAGCGGGAGTATGCGCGCCGATTTCCAAATAAAAGAGTGCCTAATCGACGAGTCTTTTCGTTAACTTTTAATAGACTACGAGAGACTGGATCATTGTTAATACGTAATGAAGGCGACCAATTCCAGGCAGCAGTAAGAGCAGATTATCGGAGAAGAAATGGTGTCCAACGCCACTTCGATAACAATCCTGAGACTAGCATCCGAACAGCATCTGCTGCTTTAGCAATATCGCGGCAAGCAATATGGCAAACTTTGAAAGGTGATAATCGCTACCCATACCATCTTCAAAAATTTCAGAATTTATTACCTCAAGATTATGTCAAGAGAGTGAATTTTAGTAACTGGTTTCTGCGATGATAATTTATTTCCATTAAAAATTATATGGATCGATGAAGCTACCTTTACAAGAGGAGGAATTGTTAATCAAAGAAATTATCATGTATGGGCTCTTGAAAATCCCAGAGCTATTAGAGAGAATAGGTTTCACAATGAATTTGCTATTAACGTTTGGCTTGGAATTTGGAATGGGTTACTGGAGGGACCATATTTTTTACCTGGAAGATTGAATGCTAGCACATTCACACATTTTTTGGAGAACGGCTTTTCTAATTATTTAGATGACATTCCCTTACAACAGCGGATTGAAATGTGGTTCCAACTCGATGGATGTCCAGCTCATTATAGCAGAGTTGCTCGAGCTTGGCTGGATATAAATTATCCACAACGATGGATTGGAGGTGGAGGAGTAGTACCTTGGCCACCCAGATCACCTGATATGACACCCATGGATTTCTTCGTATGGGGAACCTTGAAACAGAAAGTTTATGCGGTGTCAATCAACTCAAGAAAGCAATTAAGAGACCGAATCATAGATGCAGTGCACCAAATATCATCAGAACAATGTTTAGCTGCAATTTATCAAGTGAGTGCTAGATGTAATGCTTGCATTGGTGCAAGAGGACAACATTTTGAGCAATATTTACATTAAAAAGAACATAACATAAATATAAATGTGAATAAATAAGTATAAAAATGACAACTTGTTTTGTTTCTTTTTTTGCGATTTCCTCTAAAACTAAGCAAAAACGAGCAAATCTCTAAAGGATTTTTTTCTTAGTTTTTCGGTCCCCTATAAGTTCCTGAATTTTGCCATTTAAATTCGGGACATCCTGTATATCTGTGATGAATAACACATATGAGCACTTAACAAATGTTTAAGTTACTGCGATAAGTAATAAGTTGAAATCATAAAATAAAGAGTGTATTCGAAAATCATGAGTATTGTTTAGACCGTGGGCGTATTAAATTAAAATATAAGTTAGATTAATATTTACTGAATGCTATGTATAATAAAACACAACAGAATTTATATAAAACTGCTAATTCGTTTCAAACTATGCTTAAAAATTTACATAGAATAAAATGAAAAACCAATTTCTTTTTCTCTTTAAATTTACATCCACACCTGTCAAATAAAACAATGACAATCAGCAGATTGGCTGACAGTAAAGTAAAATACAATGTAATGAGAGGCATGAAGAAGAGCAGTACCCAGCGGTATTTCCCCCTTGGCTTGATTTTCAATTTCCTATGATAAATCCCCCATCCACGTTCTTGTTAGTCTCCTCCTAGCGTTCTCAGGCATGAGAGTCGTGTACCTTTGTTCTATTAATGGGTTTGGATGTCCGTGTAGTTTTCCTTGAAAGCGTTTGTAGTAAGTTCGTCAACAGTCGGTATTTTTAAGTCTGTATGTAGAGTTTTGTTATTGACATGCTAAGGTGCTCTTGTGACAAGTCTGAGTACTTTTGATTGGAAAGTTTGCAGTAATTTTCTATGAGTCTGTTTAGCGATGCCATAAATTTGTAATGCATATGTCCAAACAGGTTTTAGTAAGTTAGTGTCCGTGTTTAATTTTCGTGTTGTTTCTAATTTATAGTTTTTCCTGAATAGAGAATGTATTAAGTTCAGTTTAAGATTCAGTGATTGGCGTTTCTTTTTAATATGAGGAGCCGATGTCATTCTACTATCAAATATTAGCCCCAGGTGTTATACTTTGTATGTCTTTGGGATGGGTGAGTTATTAAGGTAAATGGAAGGGCATGTTTCACGTCTAAGAGTAAAAGTAATGTGTTGTGACTTTTCATGGTTCAGTCTAATTTTCCATAGTTGAAACCACTCATTCAACCTTTGTAGATTATGTTGAAGTTAAGTTTCGTGAGGCCTCTGTCGTGTCTTGATGTTTGATGATAATGGCAGTGTCGTCAGCATAGGTTGCTGTCAGTATGTCAGGGCTTTGTGGAATGTCATGTGTGTATGTTATGTATAATAGCGGTGCTAGTATTGATCCTCGAGGAGCACCGGCTAAGATCGGTCTTAATGAAAACAGCTCTAAGCCTTGTCGGACTGAGAAAAATCTGTCTGTAAGAAATGATTGAATAATTAAATGGTAAGTGTATGATATTACAGTCTTGAGCTTAAAGAGAAGGCCCTGGAGCCAGACTTTGTCGAACCCTTGAGCGAAATCCAGAAAAAAAATCATATGAACTGGAATTATAACGTTTTAACCTGTACTACTGTTTCTTGGGCCACGGTTGCTCAGGGAGGTGATTTGTCCTAGGTCACGCTTAACCACCAGATTTTCCACCTTATTTTTGGTACCCACATATAAAGGCTGGGTGAGCCCCAGGAGGGTCCTACATCCGATACTATTTATTTATTAATAGATTAAATAAAAGTCTACCAGCGAGTGAGATTTAAACCGAGGATCTTCGGCTTTGCATCTCAGCGGTTACCACTGAGCCACTCCGCTCCCAATAATAATATTAATAATAATGAATAATATCAATTCTAATAATATTTTAACAGAAATAAAAATACGTTATTAATTAAATCTAATAATCTTGATGAAGAGAAGAAGCTAGAATAGTTTTAATAACCTCAACCAGTTGTCAGTAACCTATAAACCACGTATCCCCTATTGGCCCAGTTAATAAATACTAATGATCCAGTTTAGTTCTGAAAATAAAGTATTATATATAAATTATAAATCCTCTCACTGCACAGCGGTAGAGGAGCTAAAGATTATGATGATGATATAAAATATAACCAGTGATATTGAATAAAAAGTTAATAAATAAGTTCTACTAACTATGTTTGTAATTACTTTCGTCTTTTTATTCACTAAATGTCTGTTTGAATATGAAGATACCTCTCACCTAAACTTATGTTAAATGATCGCATTTATGCTGATTTTGACCTGCTCCGAAAAAGGTTTCCTGCGTTAAACCATGATCACGCACATTCCAAAAAAAATGTAATCCATGATACAGACATGTCATGATATGCTTTCTTCATGACTAGCATTTTCTGGTTTTCGCTTTCGGATTACATTTCACTTCTGTTTTTTGTGTAAAAAACACTGGATAATAATCATAGAACACTATAAGTTTTTGTTATAATAATAATAATAATACTTAGCGAACCCGAAGGGTCGATGCCGATACCACCAATCTCTGCTTACACACCACCGTCCACGGACGATTAACCAAATCCAAATCCAATATTGAAAATTTAGAAAATAATATATGATCTAAATTAAAAAAACAAAACACCTGAAAACGAATTCGATAAACAGTTTATAGCTTAATACGGCTTTGAGTTAAAATAAACAATATAGCGACTGTTATATTAAGCCTACATCAAGTTGAATCTTACTATCCACTTGCTTCTGGCATGAATATTAAATGGCCTTAGCATAATAAACCAAATCTTCTAAGGGAAGCTGAGGCTCCCCAAGGGTGGCCCGCCAGGTGCCTCGGAGTACGTACCTCACTATGATTCTCCTTCCTATATATATACTTGCCTATCAACATCAAAGTTCTTGGGTACTGTCATCATAGACATAGATAATCACATACTTTATTTTGTCTGTTATATTTTTAATATTTATTTTTTAATAAATATTTAATTTGGGAAGAGTGAAGTTCCAGATCTTCCCTTGTCATACTTATCCTCGCTCATTCATTACAATTATAATTTATCATTCTTCTCATAACTAGCAACGCCCTATTAATTACTTTACTTTATTTGTATGTTTATTTGTTGTTTTATATTTAAAATATGTTTGCTGTTTATTATTCCATTGCCCTTTGCCTGGATTTATGAGATGGTATATTTCTCTCCCGAGAAAAACGTCTCAATTATCAAAACGTTGACTGGTTAGCAGCTTATCGGCATCTAGGAGACTCAATTCTTGTATTTGGAATCTTTTATCTACACCCTAATAATTATTATATTTTATGACTAGTTATTTAAATAGTTTATCTTTTAAATTAATTGTGGAACAACAAATACTATCCAGTAAGGTAGACCTATACACGGTATTCTATTGAAGCAGATGTTTCAGACAGAAACGAAAGAACAATGAGTAGAAAAAGTTTTCAGTAGGGGAGAGAAAACGTGCGTAAACTGGAACGACAGTGTCCTAAAATATTACTTAGTTTCACCTACGCAATGGACACAGTGTATCCTAACACCAAGAATTCCAAAGTATCAAATTATGAAGTAAGACGTGTTATCATTAGCGGATATTATAATAAGTGAAAAAATACCTTAAGTAAGAGTAAATATCAAATTAGCACTTGCCTAAACAACAACCGTATTCCATTGCAACGTTTTCATATTTATTTTTTCTTTTATTAAATTTTTCAGTATATTAAAAGGCGTTGCGTGGAAATTTAGGCCCGAAAAAAGGATGAGACTGTTGCAGAATTCAGGAGATTGTACAACGCGGAATTACGGAGCATGCATGCACTAGTTAATATTATTGAAGTGATAGCTTCGAAGTGATTAAGATGAGATTATAAAGTTGTTGGGCTCAGTAATGAACGATCTTAAAAAGCTAATTAGCGCTGTGCCGACTGGTAAACGTTTGGGGTATAGTATGACGTAGGTGGGGAGATTGCATTAATAGTATGGCGGGCCTGGTCTTGAGTTATGGTCCGTGTACTAAAGTATATAAGCAGAGATTGGTGGGATCGGCATCGTTTCGCTAAGCCGTCTTATCATTATCATTATTACTGTATACTGAGCCAACTACATTCACCTAGATATCAAAACTGTTACATGTTTTAGTCTTTAAAGTTTTAAAATTTGAATCATTCTGGGTAACAACACATATTACACAACCAAAGATAATTCCCCAATGAATCTCCGGGGCCACAATTACCCGATTTGTACAACATACTTTTCCATTCGGCTTTTGGTTGAAAGCCATAACAGAATACAAATAAAGCAGATGTGAGGGTATTATTTGATTCGTTAACTGTTCCGAGTTGACACTGCCTGTTTGCACGAAGCTAAGCAAATAGGGGAAGCAGGGGGCTAATTTCAGATACCTAATTGCTAGGGAAGTTTTTGTTGACTGTTTGCTTCCAAATTTTTGGTTTATTAATTCTAATCAAGGATTTATAAATTATAGGACAGAGGATAGGGTGATGTCATTGGTAGTCACGAAAATAATAATAATAAAAATTTTTGATTTGGCGGACGAACCCCCATTTCACAACTTACACTGTTCACCCTATATGTACTATAGTAGTTACTAATTACCTATTAGTAGTTATTAATTGATTAAGCTTTATTTGACTCAATTGTTTCATCAACATTGCTTTACGCTTTTGAAGTATGGAGCCCTAATTATCTTGAGGCAATCGAAACGGTCCAACTTCAATTTTTAAAGCGCCTATTTGGTTGGCCCAGGAATACTCCAAACTATATAGTCCGGAACCATTTAGAAACAGGAAGAGAACCATTAAGTATGAAAGTGATAAAAAAGATGACAAATCTATGGTCCAAGCTCGAGTTTATGCCAGAAGAGCGACTCCCAAAACTTTGTTTTAATAGACTTAAATCATTAGACAAAGATAAGCCTGGCATAGACTTCAATTGAGTGTCCCAATTTAGAGCAATAGCCGAGCAAAGTGCCTTTGCAGAAGAGCTTACTGTTCACCATACAAATGGACTTCTTCGATACAAAGACGACATACTGGAAAAAGCACATACCCAATATTTCTCAGCCGATATTCAAAGAACTCTAAATTCAACTAACTACCCTTTATATAGAATTCTATGCAGTTACAATGCTCCCGACTCCGAAACGTACCTCACATTCAAAGTTCATATAAAGAAATTGAAATGTGTCAGCCAATTAACAGTTGCTAATCCAGAACAAATCAGAATCTATGGGAAAAACACAACTTTTTTGTTCAAGACACCTGCATATCATGCACTCAATTTATCTACAATAGTCTACATCACATTCTCCTTCACTGCCCAGCACACAATGAATATAGACAATAATTTCTTCAACACTTCATCTTAGATTACCAAAGTATACAATATATACTCAATATCGACAGTGTAGATAAGTAACATAAAGTGTATTATTACATGATGGGAGTTAAAAAAGTGATAAATTGTTTATCATAGCCCATTTTCTATTAAGTGTTTGTTTTTAGTTTATCTTTAAAGTGATATTTTGTTTATTTATTTTTATTGTTTCCATCATAGCACCAGTAATTGTTTATCCTTTAATCTGTTATTTATGTTTTGAAAACCAGAACCTGTTAGTAAATTTTATTTTATTTCATTTTTATTTTCATTTTGAAATGATATGAACATAAATTATTAAAATCATAATAATGTAATTTATAGTCAAGCTGGGCTCTGTTTGTATGGGGAAGCCCCCAAAGACAAATACAATTTCTATCTATCTATCTAATTACTAATTAATTACGAATTACCCTGGTATTATGATAGAAATTGAAGTTCAGTTTAGTACTTATTCTTTACCCCACTTGTGAGCCTAGTAAAATATGAGTTCCTACTAAGTATTGTTTTGATATATTGAATATTTTGCATTAAATAAAATAATGAACCGTCTTATCGTTTTTCTTTTAATCTATATTTATTACTTCTTATATAATATTTCTTAAAATACGAACCTTAATAAATGAACCTCTCTACTGCATATAACATATTGAATAGATAAAAAAATATAGTTTTTAAGAAATGTGGAAGAAGGGGCTCCTAATAATAATTCGCTAACCTTCTATCCGAGCGAATTTGCCGGTTGTGAATTCAATAAAAAAACCTGATAGTTTGATTGGGTGACAATTTTCCCAAATAAATATAGTTGAAGCTATAAAAGGAAAGAAAAGAAATTCATCAAGTAAATACAAACAAAAACATCCAAAAATGAGTAAATGATAAATATATAATGTAAAAATAGAAAAAGAAAAATTATAAAAATATTAATGTGCACAACTAAACCTTAGAAAATACAAAGAAAGTTATTTAAAACTAAATAAAAAAGTTATGAAAAAAGAAAATGCACTAAGCTATTATTTACAGTTATTTACATAAAAAATGAAATTAGCTTATTTACTAAAGAGAGATGAGTCTTTGAATAAAAAATATTACTGGTCTGTGAATCAATGAAAAACTGAGAAATGAACTGAGTTCTTGAAAAGTTTTGAGTTCTTGATAGCGATGACTTGATGATTCGAAATGATGATGAGTAGAAAAGAGTGAAGTAAAGGTAAATGTCTCTTACCGGTAAGTCCAAAATTAGATCAAAATAGCGAGAAGTTTTACTGGTGAGAATTGACAAAATTCAAGTTGAAGAAGATGTGAAAGTGATGAAGAAGTGGCGACAAAATCAAGTGTAGAGTAGCAAGCAACCTTCTCACAGGGCAACTGTCTTGAGACTGATCTTGTTTTGTTTTTTCAAACATTACACTTAATATTAAAACATATGTTTTTAAAATTACTCTCTGAATTCTTTTGTTTCCTTTTAATAAATTTTGTTAATGTTAGAATTATATAAAACAAACAAAAAAAAAAACATCTAGCTTTTAATGCAATAAAATATTCATTTGGAAATAAAAAAAATAAAATAAAAAATAGTTATTGATACCCGACAAGAAACGTGTCTTAATCTTAATTTATACCATTTTTTATATTTCAATAACAGTTATAAAGTCGAATTACATGACCATTTTATCATATCAATAGATGAAGAACCTATGATATATTTTTGATGAGGGGACTTTTTGAAGAGTACACTTTTTGAAGAGGTCTAAATATAAATACCGAAATAAGCGATTCGTCCAAACAATCTGTTCATCTCTCTGGATTGAACGTTCCCTTAAATTACTGCTTTCAAGTATCTAGGTTTGAAGTTGCTATATCCAGGTTGAAGAAGATTTCCAAATGAGATAATAAGAAGTAAGATGGGAGTTCAACTCAACTTTCTCAACATCAGTGAAATAAGTTAGATGTGGTATTCAATGTCATGAGAATGGATGTGAGACGCAATGGTCCCTTAGAGTACTTAAATACTGACCTGAAAAGTGAAGAAGACATAGAAGACCTTGATAGCAGTGGATAGAAGACGTCAGAGAAGAAATTGCAGCTAGAGAATGATTGTAAGGACAGGAGATACTGGAGACAGCATTGTGAGAAAATTGCAAAACAAAGTAATAAAAAACATTTTGAAATAGTTTTATATTTCTAATTAATGTATTCCATTTTTACAGTTTAATTCCTGTGCTGCAACGAAGATAAAATACTGCATCACCAAATTTTTTTTAACAATAAAGAGATAATTAACCTCACCGATTGATTTTTTTTTTATTTTCAGATAAACTTAAATTAGAAAAAAATTATTTTCTTATTTTGTGTTATATTGACTGCACCCCCAGACTATCTATATCCCACATTAGATCTTCCAGTCAACTATTTTCCTCTCTATCATTAAAGTATATAGTTTTAATAAATTTAAGCTGTTCTAACTTAAATTCTGTAATTTTGCCACAGTGGTTTGTCACAGTAGCTTGGTGTTGCTGCATAATACGTTTTTCAATTTTCATTTCGATTGATATATTGATTATATTCAATATACTGACCTACGGAAGCCCTTACACTTTTTTATTACTTGTAAGTATCAATAAATATGAGGAAAGGCTTATAAAATAATAACATATGTATGTCATGCAATGTAATTGTTCTACATTGCATCCTATCACACAATTCGCTTTGTTTTTGGCTAAGGCGTGGGTGGAGTTAGGGGCCCTTGTTTGGAAGGATAACTTGATCCCAACACCCACGAGCCTTGTACTCACGGAGTTATTTGTGTCGGGAGTCAAGGCTGTGGTCTTCACATCCTGCTTTTGTTGACTCATTTCTGATCCTCGTCTGCGAGATAGATAAGGCAAGGGTGGGCCTTTTTAATAATTGTCTAGTACCACAGGATTTCCCAACGTCTCATTAGAATTGTTTGAGCAACCTCGAAATAGTTAATGGACCTTTCGATGAGAGCTCCGAAATGGATATATATGAAAAAATACACACTGATTCAATTACACCAGATCGCATGTTTTTTAATTGTAACCATTTATTAAATTAAAATTAAAACTCATTATATATTAAATAAAATAGGAAAACACATGATATTAAAAAAAATAATTGAATTAAAGTAAGGAAAAATTTAAACGTTCCTATAAATAAATTACTTATACTAAATTACAATTCACAAAAGAAAAAGTGAACAATTTATGAATTTCTCCTACAACGATGAATCTAATTAAAGTCTATCAATTGCATTAAATGTTTATCAAAGACACAATAAATATTTATCCGGCTGGCCATTCGAAATAATATAAAACAAGAAAACATCTTCCTTCTCTACACTAAGAATGAATTTTATTATTAATTGAACAATTTTATAATTAAGAAAAAAAATAAAATGGTTTCCTAAGCAATAAAATAGAGCCAAAAACTCAAAAAGAAACACTATTATTTATTATAACGCAATTGGGAAAAACCACAATGCAAATTTTTTTTTGTGTCTTGATAATGCCTAAATAGGCGAAACGTCGACCGGTAAGTGGGTGTATTACTGGAGAAATTTGAAACATAAGGATTTGCATTGTGGTTTTTCCCATTGCATTAAAATGGTTTCCTAAGTCTAAATAAATATAGTTGGTATAGATGTATGAATAGTTATAGAAAGTTAATTATTTTGAAAAAAAAAAAAAGTTATGTAAATATACATATAAATGCACAAAAAATGTAAATAATAATAAAGTCATTGAAGTAAAAGCTGAGTGACGCGTGGCGAGAAGAATTTCATCAAAAATTGATTAACTTTCAGTCTTTTATAGGATGTTTTTCAAGAAACGAGGTAATAAAAAAGAAATTTAACAGATAATGTCTCCACCTCTTTAGATAAAACCGCACTTAATGCTTACTGGTGCCATAACGTTCATTATGTAACAGTGCAGATAAATTCAAGGTTGTTCATTCATAACAAAACTCTTCTTCGTACTAGTAAATATTTTTAAATGTCTAAGAAAAGTTTTCCGTCCATTAAAAAGATAAAAAAGAACTGAATGAAAATATTCTTCAAGCTCATTTTCCATGAACAGTAAGGTCTTGAATCGTTTCCACAATGTTCGGATAATTGAAATTTGAAGAATGGAGGCTCTACTGCATATAACATTTCACTCCTTTGTCTTACTTTCTTAAAATTCTTAAAATAACTTTTTTTTAAATTTAATTTATTGATATTTACATCTATAACAATATAAAATATATAACTTAAAAAGTATAAAACCATTTAATTCTTAAAACTTACTCACGCTAATGTTACTGGAAAAATCATCCTTTTTTCAGGATCTACATTTTAACAAAAATTGCTTTTTTTTAAATTTAATTAGTATGTCAGCAGATTAAGGTTTGGTTCTTCAAAAACTTCCTTTTATTTCGTTTTTCCATTTTCATCTATCTTGTACATCTTACTCCCTCAGACCATGACTGTGCATACTTTCCTCAAATCCTTGTATCTACATTTTCCGTGGTCTTCCTAGCCATTTCCTCTTCTAAGATGACCATACTAAAGATGAGAAGTACGTGAAGGATTTAGTTCATTGAACTAGATCCGGAAAATGTACTATAATGATCGCTCTCCGTTTTGGTTAACTATAGTTCTTTATAGTTCACACCACTCACCAGCTACCACACTCGCACAGGGGACCGTCATCGTGTGACCTAGGATCGAAAGACGAACAACTGAACTAAGTGAACTAGTTGAACCTTTCTAGTTCACTTGACCTCACAGTTTCTCCCCCTTTTTCCACAGTTCAATCCTTCTCTTACTTTAGTACTATTTAGTACTATGTAGTTCATTTGAACTAGGTCATTGAACTATCTCAAAAGGAACGATTCCCAATACCAATACCAATACCATTCAAAACTCTTTTTAGGTATCTATATTTTGTAGGATGTTTTGTTGGGTTTTTCATTTATTAAATTATATTATATACCAGATGTATCTATTTATGAATTAATAGTTAAATAATTATTCCACTGGAGGTATCTTGTATTTCTAATTGGCCCTTTAAGAGGAATTGTACAGACCCGATAACAATGGCATGTGCTTTGTGAACTTGAAAGCAAACGCTGTGATAGCATATGAGCAATACCACTGATTACGTCGCGTTGATGATCTGGATGCTACATGCTTTGGCTAAGTACTTAGTACCTTGTTACGAACTTTGCGGACTTGTTAAAGGTAATTAGCAACTTGGAGAGATAGATTACAACCACATTCACAGCAACTTGTGCCATTGTAAATGAAAATGTAACAGGCACTTTAGGAGTCGGTAATGCAAGTTCGAAACCAATTGAGGTAATCTGCGTTAGATAAACCAGTACAATTGGGTAAAAATCAAATTGTATGTTTGGATTAACATTTATGCAAATTCATATTAAATCATCCAAACATGTTATTGAAAATTTTGAATTTTAAATCTTTAATCATAACATTATGAGAAATATTTAAACCATAACTATACCTTGAACCACGTAATGATGGAAGTCAGTGGCAAAAAATGATTGAAAAAAATGTTTCCAAAATGGATAAATATTTGTATATCGCGGGTTCGTAGCCAGGCAGGTGGCCCTAAGATTTTTTAAAGGGATTGAAAAATCCTTAGCTCCGTCGGCCTCCGTAAGAGACGTTAAACGGGGGTCCCGAGCCTGTACTATGTCAGGTATTCGTTAAAAATCACTATCCAAATGAAACCTGGATAGGCAAAATTTAGAGCTCCCACTGTAGCAACGTCAGATTAGTCATAGCAGCATATAGCTTTTTTCAGTGAACTTCATAACTTTTTCAACCAATTTCATAATTGTTTCAACCAATTTCATAATTTTACCAATCAATTTTTAAACCAATTTCACAATTTTACCTATCAAATTCATATTTTTTTTCAACCGATTTCATAATTTGCAAGATGTTGTGTGGTTGTCAGGGAATCATATAACGCATATTTGGATAAGACACATATATTTGGAAAAAGATTTGGATGTATTAATTATTACATATTCTGGCGATATACTTAGAAGGAGGTATACATATGTACTTATAATATTAATTGATGAAATTAAGCATTAAATATAATTATTTACCTTATATATATTTTTTTATTTTAAATTTATTTATTGTTCTTTTTGATTACTTAAAAAAAAAAGCTATAAAGTGGCGTTAAATGAACACAAAACCACACGCACACACATATATATATTTATTTATTTACAGTTTTAAGATACTGTGTTTATATATAAATTAAATAAGGTAGATAAAAATTCACATGAATTTTTTATTTAGTTCTGTAACAATTAAAGCAAATTATAAGAAATATATAATAAAGCAGTGAAACTGAGAGTAATAAATATTTCACTTCGCTGTCATGCAATAACGGTTTTCCTTCCTAGAATTAATTAAATTAATGTTTCCTAAAGCCAATTATAAAAAAAATCTAAGACCAGTTAATCAGCTAATTAATGTGATATCAGAATAATTGTTAATATTTATCATCCTTGTGTTAATTGGAAAATAGAAGCTAACCCAGAATTTATGAACATAATTTATTTTTAATCAAGGGAAATATAGTTAGGGAGAAGTTGCAGTCCAGAAAAAAACCTAAAATTAATGAGTTCAATGCAACTATAATTAATTATGTGTGCAGACGCGTCATTCTTAGTTTGAGATGCTGAAGCTCCCAGAGTGTGCCAAGCTTACTGGTATTTATTGAAAAGTTTAAGGGAAATTATAAAAAATAAAAGATTATTATGAATTTAGTGGCTAGTAGATCAAGTAGTAAAAAGACAAGACAGGCATATTAAGGAATATTTTAAGCAGCTATTGGTTTAATGGATCAGTGTATTTAAGGTCGAACGAGCAATTACACAAAAATATATAACCTTTAAAAGCATGAAATAAAAAGAAAAATGTGTTGTTCTGAAGATGTGTCTACATGTCCGATGATCAAAATATGTAATTTCATGAAACATAAGGCAAAAGGATTTGGTTGAATCCAGGAATGTGATAAGAATTTTGAAGAATCTGGCAATCCGGAAGAGAAATCATAAAATGGGATGTAATTCGACAAATTGTGATAAGCTACAAGGGTTTTGAGATGTGATATCCAGGCACGGAAAATTAAATTCTCAGCCCATAGAGGATATATATAAATTCACATGAATAATTTCTTATTTAGTTTTGTAATAATTAAAGTAAACTATAATAAATTAAAAGTTAGTATAGTAGGAAAACTGAGAGTCATAAATATTTCTCTGTGAAGTCATGCTATAACAGTTTAATTTTCAGAAGTAACATACATATTAATATTTATTGTTTCCTTTTTTTTCATGGGATCAGTTCAGTTTAGTTAAAAAACTCACCTGAATTTTCGACGAAATATTCAATGCAAAAGGCATTCATCGGAATAAAATTTCAGTTTTTCAGATTATGAGGAACAGCCACATTTTAGTGGAAATACGTTTCCACCGAATTGTAAGCCTTTTTTGAATTAATATCCAAATTGAAACACGTTAACTCACCCAGACTCGCAATGCGGAAGATTACATTCGTCACAAATCCACCGCGAAGAAGCAGCAAATCGGAGGATTAGTCGA
The DNA here is from genome assembly GCA_037127475.1 of Arma custos. Lineage (NCBI taxonomy): Eukaryota > Metazoa > Arthropoda > Insecta > Hemiptera > Pentatomidae > Arma > Arma custos. Next base: position 58,715,039 of record CM073762.1, on the reverse strand, counting down.
GGCTTGAGGAGCTAAGCAGTTTAACAGATAACTGCCTAACTTTGTTAACAACTGGAAACAGAAACTTTGTAATAAGTACAAGGCCCGCTGTGGTGCCCGAAAGCCTCCCTTGTATAAGATTATCACAAACTGGTTTAATCCTTCATCACATACTCAACCGTCTTGAAGTTGCCGCTGAAGACAATATCTCCAAAACATATTCAAACTGCTATTAACTAACTAGCGAAACCGAGACCCTGTTAACCTCACTGTAACAAATTTGCCAGAGGGCTCCCATATTATAAGTTTTGACTAACTTAAATGAGATATGATAGGTGTTAATATTCACGGGGCTCTGTGGCTGGTTCGAATGTGGGTCTTACAAGTATGGTTATCATATCTGAGATGAGCAATTTAAACGCGTTTTGGTGGAAACCCGTTCATGACGATTTCCCAAAGTAGCTAAGGCATCATTCGCTCTAGATAACTAATCTAGGCCTTTAGATTAGTAAATTATTAACTATTTCATTAATGAAATTTAATATAAATATCCTTTTTCTTAGCCTTACTCTTGTGCCACTCCTAGATAAATCGCAACCATTCCTCGATCCCTCCATAGCCGCTTCATCCGCTGGAGAGTTTTGTATTTTTCCCCTCTAATCCTCAGGATATTCTCCTGGTAGGTAATTCTATGGCGTTCTCTTGGTCTATTCGCTAAAGATCGAACTTCTGGAGAACTTGGTTCTCTTTTATCTTTAATGAGGCCTACATGAGCCAACCACTTAAGCAGTCGTAACTCGTGTGTGGTCTTTAGTTCTGTCACCATAAACTGTCCATTTAATCGTTCATTTCTGAAGCAGTCCCTTCTTATATTCCAAACCTCTGTACTCAGAAACTTCATTTATGCTTCATCAGTTTTCGCTTCCATTTGTAACGGCTGTAAGATAAAAAATAAATTTATGTATAGAGAAGAATTAGTCGACTGTATATTCTATTTGAGGAAGAAATAGTTGGGGGTGCAGTAAATCAAAACACCAAAATAAGCATAACTTATTTATTATGTGCCGACGTTTCGGCCTACAATGTAGGCCATCTTCAGGGCTAAGAGAGACAAACAAACAGAAATATATAAAAACGTAGCAGTAACAAGAATATATAAAATGGTACAGGAGTGGAAATTAAAATAGTGACTAGATATAATGAAATAGTGAATAGATATATGATAAATAAGAATGAATATAAGACTGGTTACAGAATATAATAAACTTAAACTAATGATAGATAAAAATAAAATTGTAGATGATGAACAGAAATTCTAATAGTGACAGATATAATAATACAAGAATAAGAATATAAAATAGAAAAAATACATGTCAAGAAAGGATAAAATGTAAACAATAATATAAAGGGAAAGAAAAATGAGGAGGTAAACGGAAAGATACAAAAAAAAAGAAGATTAAAATATAGAAAAAGGGGGGTTGAGTATGAAGGATTTAGAAAAAACTAGTTTAATTATAGATATGGATAAGATACCAGACATGAGGGGTTACATAGGTAAAGTGTAATAATACAAGCATAAATAGAAAGAAAAGCTTGATAAATTTCAAAAATTAAACATTGAAAATAGTGGTATTATATCTATGAACTATGAAGAATGAAAATAAAAATAAAATATAAGTAAGGGAAGTTAATATGTAACTGTATACAGTTAGAAAGAAGTGACATTAATGTAAAATAAGATGTGAATATAACATAAACATATAGAAAATAGGTAAAGAAATACAGTAGATGAAAAATATGAGGCTAAATAATAGTGAACTCTATACTATTAACATATGATGGATGCCAAAAGTAGGTGTGAGAACAGGTGCGAAGAAAGGTGAATGTGAAAAGGATGGAGATAAGATAAATACTAAGATATGTACTAACCGAATAGAACACGTTACAGCTTGGGGAGCTCACAAGTAAGAAATACGTTAGATTGGGCGAGCGGAAGCGATAAAGGCGATCTCTGACGGCCAAAAAACTAATGACAAAGAGGGGGGAAGGAGAAATGCAGATGCAGTGGATATAAGTGACCGTAAATAATGTAAATTGCGTGAAAAATTAAAAATTAAATTAAATTAAAAAGGAGAAATGCAGATGCAGTGGATATAAGTGACCCTAAATGATGTAAATTGCGTGAAAAATTAAAAGTCAATGGTCAAAATGTAATTAATAAAAGAATGGCATAATAAATTAAGAATGTACGGTTATTTTAGTAAATTAAAAATTTGGGAGTAGGTTAGGGATAGGTGATGGGAGTCGGTCTTGGCATTAACGGTAGAGGAATCTAAATTGATGTGAATGGTTTCTGAGAGGATGCGTTTATTATAATTAGGAACGGAGGCTAGGATCGACGTATTTTCGAAGTCAAAAATGTGGTTAAAAGATAGGGCGTGTTCGGAGAGTTTAGAAGCGGTTGGGTTGTGGGAGGAAATGGAGTATTTGTGTTGGGTAATGCGGTCTTTAAGTAGGTTTTTGGTTTCGCCGATGTATGAAGAGTTGCAGTTGGGAGTAGAGCAAGGAATACGATAGACGACCTGAGAGCGATGTTTTAGAGGAATGGGATCTTTAACTCGGGTATAAATATTGGAGAGTTTGTTGTGGGATTTATAGGCGATGCGTAAATTGAGGATCGTGGAACGTAGGGATTTTTGAAAGTTATTAGAGAGGGAGGGTATATATGGCAAGGATCTGTATATAGGGATAGAAAGCGGATGTGGAGATCGGGTGTGGGTGGGTGGGTTATAATGGTGATGGATGAGTTTATTGATAACATGGGGAGGAAAATTGTTTTTTAATAGGATTTCTTTGATATCATATGGGTTGTTACGGCTGAGGACTTGTAAGGATGAAAGTAAGAAATTGCTAAGTTTTGTAGATGGTGAATTGACGTTAGCTGTAATAGGACGGAGGGGGATGTTGGGTTTGTGGATTTTGGGAAGACCATAAAAGCGGGGGGCTAGGGAATTATAGGAAATGAGGTTTCTGTACACAGGATAAGTAATTAATTTTTATTAGTTAATTAATTAAGGTTTATTATCATCCTTCAATGCATACCATCCCCGCCTACATTTCACTGTTGAACTTGAACATAACAAATCACTACCTTTCCTTGACCTCCGTATCATTAGAAATCGCGATCACACCTTATCCACTGATTGGTATACAAAACCCACCTATTCTGGCAGACTCCTCAATTATTACTCCCAACATCCGCACCACCAAATAATCAATGTCGCCAAAAATATCATCCACCGTGGCCTATCCCTCTCCGACGCTTGCTTCCATAACACCAACACCCAACGCATCAAAGAAATCCTATTAAAAAACAATTTTCCTCCCCATGTTATCAATAAACTCATCCATCACCATTATAACCCACCCACCCACACCCGATCTCCACATCCGCTTTCTATCCCTATATACAGATCCTTGCCATATATACCCTCCCTCTCTAATAACTTCCAAAAATCCCTACGTTCCGCGATCCCCAATTTACGCATCGCCTATAAATCCCACAACAAACTCTCCAATATTTATACCCGAGTTAAAGATCCCATTCCTCTAAAACATCGCTCTCAGGTCGTCTATCGTATTCCTTGCTCTACTCCCAACTGCAACTCTTCATACATCGGCGAAACCAAAAACCTACTTAAAGACCGCATTACCCAACACAAATACTCCATTTCCTCCCACAACCCAACCGCTTCTAAACTCTCCGAACACGCCCTATCTTTTAACCACATTTTTGACTTCGAAAATACGTCGATCCTAGCCTCCGTTCCTAATTATAATAAACGCATCCTCTCAGAAACCATTCACATCAATTTAGATTCCTCTACCGTTAATGCCAAGACCGACTCCCATCACCTATCCCTAACCTACTCCCAAATTTTTAATTTACTAAAATAACCGTACATTCTCCATCCTTTTCACATTCACCTTTCTTCGCACCTGTTCTCACACCTACTTTTGGCATCCATCATATGTTAATAGTATAGAGTTCACTATTATTTAGCCTCATATTTTTCATCTACTGTATTTCTTTACCTATTTTCTATATGTTTATGTTATATTCACATCTTATTTTACATTAATGTCACTTCTTTCTAACTGTATACAGTTACATATTAACTTCCCTTACTTATATTTTATTTTTATTTTCATTCTTCATAGTTCATAGATATAATACCACTATTTTCAATGTTTAATTTTTGAAATTTATCAAGCTTTTCTTTCTATTTATGCTTGTATTATTACACTTTACCTATGTAACCTCTCATGTCTGGTATCTTATCCATATCTATAATTAAACTAGTTTTTTCTAAATCCTTCATACTCAACCCCCCTTTTTCTATATTTTAATCTTCTTTTTTTTTGTATCTTTCCGTTTACCTCCTCATTTTTCTTTCCCTTTATATTATTGTTTACATTTTATCCTTTCTTGACATGTATTTTTTCTATTTTATATTCTTATTCTTGTATTATTATATCTGTCACTATTAGAATTTCTGTTCATCATCTACAATTTTATTTTTATCTATCATTAGTTTAAGTTTATTATATTCTGTAACCAGTCTTATATTCATTCTTATTTATCATATATCTATTCACTATTTCATTATATCTAGTCACTATTTTAATTTCCACTCCTGTACCATTTTATATATTCTTGTTACTGCTACGTTTTTATATATTTCTGTTTGTTTCTCTCTCTTAGCCCTGAAGATGGCCTACATTGTAGGCCGAAACGTCGGCACATAATAAATAAGTTATGCTTATTTTGGTGTTTTGATTTACTGCACCCCCAACTATTTCTTCCTCTAATAAATGTATAAGTTAATATATTCGCTGAATAATGGGTAATTATTTTGTCAGTGGTAACTATCTATATATCCTTATTCCATTGTTTTGTTAGATTTTTTCTTTCAAACGTCTAAAAAATTAGATGACAGTAGGGTTTTATTAGAATTAACAATAGAATTATAGACATCAGGTTGGTTGACTATGAAATTCTTAAATACTATTGTCATGGAGTCTGATGTAGTCAAAGCTAAAAACTTTCAAAACGTTTACCAGAGATTTATCACCATTTAACCAATCTCCCTGTGCATTCGTGATGAATATTGCCAACGCATAAAATGCTTTGGAAACATAAATGAATACATAAAAACCATTGGGAATATGTTTGCATATTTGAAGGAAAAATACCATGCAAGCGTGGTCGAAAAAAAAATACTAAGATAGGTAATACTGGCCGTTGTTGTTCCTTACTTATATCAAACTAAATATTTATGGTTTGTTATAATTAAAGATGAATTTTAATGAGCTAGTATCTCTAAATGAAATTTTATAGCTTTATACTATGTAACTATAACAAACCCATAAAATAACTGACTAACTACGAGATGTCTCAATGAAACTGGTCAGACTAAATTCGGGTATGGTAAAAATGAATATTTCCATCGAAATCCGAATACCGAAATTGTTAGTGATTACAATATTTCGTTTTTTCGAAACTAAAATCAACAACGAAGCAAAAATATAGAAAGTGGATTAATAAATGTGGAAAATATTAGGGATATATTTAAAATTCTCATTCTTTCCTGAAAATTTCAGGGGAAGTATTTAAAGATATTTCCTTTTCCCGTTTGTATTTAAGAGACTTGAGGGTTCTTGTTTGGAGTTTTTTTCATCCATGTCTGAATATGTATTTTATTTCTCTTTTGAGCTTGTTATCTTCAATATTAATAATTCACTTGTTATTAATGCAAGTTCAAATAATTTCCATGACTTGATAACTCCGCATTTCCGTGAATCCTCAGATTTCTTAAGCTCTTCAATCAAAAGGATGTTTATTTCATTTTATTTATTTATTGAAGATGAAAGCTCCTGAGCTTTGCTCAGAAAGAAGATTGAAGCGTCATATGATTATTGATGGTAAGATTTCCAATTATAGTTAATATTAAAAGCCCCATCATTTTTATTTTTATTATTATTTTAACAATGTTGCTTATTAAAATTGCTAATTTATACACACATAACATACATAATGCGTTATATTTTACATTCAACAAATTTTGATCAACCTAAATAGGTTAGTTTGCCTTCATGAAACAGTTAATCCACCAATTCTTGCTCATTCAGTTTGCAAACTGAAAGACTAAAAGAAAAATAATAAATTTATCCATTCGCGGGAAAAAATAAGCAGGGTGCAGTTTATGTATTTTTATTATGAATTCATTAACATATACGTCCTGTTACGTTTATAGCAACCCATGCATCCGATATAATTATGTCATTACTTAGGTTTCAGCCACTATTTATCTCATTTATCTATTTATTTATATCATTATTATTATTGTTACGGGCTACTGGGTATTAAAATGAATTAAACAATTCCTTAAATAAAGATACTAATATTTATTAACAAAATGATAAAAAGGATACAATTAAACTATTAAGAATTCAATTATTGAACTAATATAAATTTATAATAACAATATTCTAAATATTTATTATGTAGGCCTAACTCCTATTTCATTATTACAATAACTAAAAATATTTAATTATTACTAATTCTAGATAGCTTAACTAGTTACAATAGTTTCTATGAATATATTACACTACAATTTATAATTAATAATTAACACTTACAGTTCACTAGTCCACCGACCGTAAGATTCTCCAAGTATCACAAACTGATACACAGTAACAACCAAAAACAGTTTATTACACTCGCGAGACTGTTACAGTTCATTGATACACTTATTGCACTGGCCGGTTCAACACTGACTAGTTTATCACACTGACACTCACTTATCACACTGACACTCTCTTATTACACTGACACGCACTTATTACGAGATCATCACAGTGCCTCCTGGTCTACTCTCAGACTAAGACTGACTAGTTTATCACACTGACACTCACTTATTACACTGACACGCACTTATTACGAGATCATCACAGTGCCTCCTGGTCCACTCTCAGACTAAGACTGACTAGCTTGAGGTGAGGGAAGTATTTAAATAGGCAAGGCCGAACATTCTAGAACACGGAGGGGCCAGCCAATTCTGGAATCTTCTTAATCCTTTTCCGACAAAGGGAGACGATCTAGAACGGTCCTAATCCTATTTTAACTTCTCCCGCCGACGGATTTAAGCCGCTAATCCGCTTGCTTCCGTCCTCCTGCCGGCGACCGTAACATTATTATTTAATTTTCATTTGCACCTGCGCAATTGCGCATCCAGCAAATTTGATTGAAGTGTCTTTCTCTTCTCTTTTCTGCATGACCATCCAGTTATTTGGGGGAAAAAAAGTATATCAATTATTGAGTAGGTCTCTTGGCCAATGTCTTTTTAATCTTTTTTTTATCAAGTCCAGGTAACAGGGAGTAGGAAAGCGGAAGAACGAGTGGGTTTGGGTGATATTGTGTCGATTTTGAGTGCTGGACACGAAGCTTTGCGTGGAGAGAAGTTTACATGGCTCGATTTTGAGGCGTTTATTCTGATTTGCCATTTATAGAACCACTTTTCTAAATCAAATAAATGATTTTGAAGAGAATACATTGCGCAAGAACTATATCAGACACAAACACTGACAAGCGGAACTACCTCTTTTTCACATTTGATTTGGCAAGGTTCGAAGCGAAAAATCACAATATTACATAAAAAAAAAAAGATGATGTAATTTTTATTTCTCTATTCCTCGGATTACCGTGATCTGCTTAGAGTTTTCATTTTACATTTTACACTCTCTCTATTTCTGAAATAAGTATAACTTAAAAAGAATATATAAAAAACTTTGTCGTATGTTTTAATGTATTGATTTATTATATTTTTTTAAATAATGAAATAGATAGATTTATATTATTTATGCTTTGTTTCAGGATGATAAGGAGGATGGAATGATGCTCCTGGCGGTAGCTGTGATCCTTTGCTCCAACCTCCCCTTCCTTGCATACTCCGATGACAATTTGGGTATGTTTTATTATTATTTTTTGTATCTTTATTTTTAAATATAACATTTTTTAATATTTATGTTTATATAATGTTGCTAAAATTTACAATTTTTTTAATTTTTATCAATTTCTTGATATTTACAACTGTAACAATAATACATCAAGTAAATAGGCTAAGTGATAAATAATGACAAGTAGAGAAACTACCCAGTGGTAGTACTCAAATCACAAGTTCAACTAAGGTCACGTGGCCATCTTCTTTTCAGACGCTCGGGGGATTATCGGGAATTGAAGAGGAAGCTAGGTTTGAAACTCGAGGGTTTGAGTGGGAATGAAGTGTGTTATGAAAGGATAGATACCGGGTTCGGGCCAAATCAGCAACAAATAGGACATTAATGTCATTGTGGATGACTTTATTCTTAACAAAATAAGGAGCATTGAGGATCTTACGAAGTATTTTATATTGTAGGGATTGAATACGAAAGGAATTCGATGGCTTAGTGATGCCCCAAAGCTCTACTCCGTAAGTCCAAACAGGTCGTATGATGGTTATGTAGATAGGTCTTTTGTAATTAATTGGGAGCTTATAGCGTTTGTCTAGTAAGTGTTGAAGTAGCCTGAAACGTCGAGCGATCTTGTATGAGGACTCCAAGTTAATAGTTTGTCGAGGTGCAACCCTAATTATCGGATCTGTTCTACAGGTACCAGTGGGATATTATTTAAGGATACTAAAGGGCAGGAAGTCATTTGTTAAGTAAAAGTCATTTGATTTGAGTTTTGAGAATTTATTTTAATTCTCTAGTTTTGACACCATTCTTCATGATCAGTGATATCGGATTGGAGGCATTGGGATTCAATAACTGGATTGGTGTTGACTGATAATACACATGTATCATCAGCATACGTTGTAAGGATAGTATTAGGATGAGTCGGGATGTCAGCTGTATAATCTGTATAAAGGATTGGGCCAGGGATACTACCTTGAGGAACACCAGCAGATTGGGAAAAGAGGGGATGAATAGACATTATTATAGTTTACTTGGAAAGTTCTATTTGTTTGTGAGATAGGATCGAAGGGTGAGTTTGTTTGGAGTTTGTAGAGCAATCCCGGATGATTTACAAAAATTAAAAAATACAACATTGATTTGATTCTATGTAGAATAAAATATATTTAATAACTGCATACAATTATATTCTCTGTTTGAAGATCTATAAAAAAAATACTCAAAAGTAAAATAGAAGTAGGTTAATTCATTTGTTAAATTCTACAAAAAGGACAAATTTGCCGATAGGTGGGGAAACAAATTAAAACAAAAAATACTTAAACTTCTTGAACCGAGAATACCATTAACATAGCAATAAAATTTAATTATAATAAAAGAAACAAGACACAATGAAGGACACAAGGTTTAAAAAAAACCTATGAAGTGAAGTATTTATCGAATATAAACTGGTTAGGGCATTGTTCCCAGGTGTTTTTTTAATGTTGAGTCGAATTTCGCTGCCCAATTTCTTTTTTTTATCTCGTGTGCTTATTAAACTTCTTAAAAAATAAAACTGTAACACCATAATCCATGAAGGATCTTTAACTTTTACTAACTTTAACTTTAGAGACTCTACTGTTCCTAGAACGGTTGGTATTTGTCCAAGATCACGCTCAACCACTAATTTTCTTTTCTCGTTATAAATAATTTATATGTCACAGCCGGATATGAACCCAGAACTTCTGCATAAAAAGTCAGAGCTCTGCACACTAATCTCCCTCGCTCTTCAAGATTAATAGCAGTAATAAGTTGAAATGTTCTAAGTCTGATTTGAAGCTAGAGCTGATTCCACTTATTCTAAACAAACAGACCTTGAGCTACATTGATGACAGATTAGTCTGGAAGCATGCCAGTCAAAAGCTGATATTAACGGTGTGCTGAAAATTCAACATACATGACTTACAACCTAAGGCGTATTAGGGGAAATTTCAGCAGTAACATCTATCACTGTTATCATTTAAACCCATCTTAAAAGCTTCAGAATAAGTTCTTCGATTCTAATATTTTTTTCAACAAAGGATCGATGTTAAAAGTGCACATTTCATCTAGGTTTCAAAATCAGGCTGTTTTTTTATTGTTTGTTATCAGCCTTATAGGGACGCAATGAGAGCTGGAGACCCTCTTGGGGCTGACCCAATGAAATTGAGTAGCCTAAATAGGGAGAAAAACCTGTAGGTTGAGCGTGATCTAGGAAAAATCACCTCCCTTCACAACTGTTGTCATAGAAGTAGTGCATTCTGTACTGTGTACTGAACCCAAGACCCTTCATGGGTTTTAATGGTGAAGGTTATTTTTTAAAATTTTAGATCAGAAACGAGTCTTTTAATGTGATCAAAATACCGTTAACAGAATCATTGATATTGAATTGATTGGAATTGAAATTCTTATTTTTGTTCTTTTACTAGTTAAACTAAGTATCGTATTTAATTATGATAATCGCGTAAGATTTTAAGTATAGTTTTTGACAAGTATATCCATGCATTTGAGTTTGTTTGATAGTCTGTGTCAAATATATCTTAAACTGATGGATCGATTCATGTGTCTATTTTGTGGACATGCATAATAAATCGGACACTCTTGATGCAGTAGCGGCTGCACATTATAATAAAGTTGTTTTTTTTTTAATAGAATGTATCGCGATGCTGTCCTAACGATTTGGTTAAATATTCCTGAAGTCTTAAAGATCCCTAACTATTTGATATCAAATCCCTAACAAAAACATAACAAAGTGTTACGAAGAAATTTAAATTATTTTTGTTTATATATGAAAATTATCCATATAATTGTGCTTTCTATTGACTTGATTAGGAATACTTAAATAGTTAAACTTTGCTAAATAATAGATGAAAGTCAGTATCTCGATGAGGCAAAATGAAATAAGCAATAGGACTAAAAATTATGTTGTGAAATTGAAGAAAGTTGTAAAAATAATTGGAGCCTTAGGAAGAGTTCAATAGCTAAAACCTTCTAGGAACATTCAGAAACATATTCGTAATATATCAAAATAGGGGGAAATAACTCATCTCAGAGGAGATTTAAATTGATTTAGGACCTAATCAATCATGCCATTGTATATATATATATATATATATATATATATATATATATATATATATATATATATATTATACAATTATATATATATATATATATACATATGAGTGAGTAAAGGAATAACACCAAGCGATTCTGAGGAGTGAACTTGAATTGGGACACTGTAGCCAATAACAAAAACATTTTGTACAAAAAAGAAAAAAACAATGTAAATGCCCAAGGGAAGTGGTAGGGGGGTTAAGGGATAAAACCTGGGACTCTGGAGAGAAACACGGAGAGACAAGAAAAGAGGGAATACAAGGAACGAGTCAGGAAAGGCAGATGAAGACATTCAGTTTGACTTCATTTCTTGAAAGGCATAGAAGTAGTAGTAGGAGGTTGCTGCAGAGGAGACAGTCTGCATAAACTGGTTGTCTCTGGTCATCTCTTTCTGAGGACTTGGCCCAGTTAAAATATATTATAAAAGTTGTAACGTTTTCATTTTCAGGTATTTTGGTAAACCCCAGGTACATAGTTTTTTAATTCATTAATAAATACAATATTCATTAATATTGCTTTTTATTGCTTATACGAACCTTCTTCCATTTCCCATATTCCATGCATCCAAGAATACACGATCTTTCTTTTCAAATCTCAGTAAACAAATAAAAAAAAATAAGATCATGAAGGAAATAAAAAATACACACTCGTATTTATAACAAATTAATTACAATGAATTTAATATCGATTTTTATTGATTAAAAACCTATTAATGAATGTAGAAATACTTTTCAAAATAAAAATTATCAATATGCCAAGTAATTTACCCACAGTTTCTTGGAACACTCCAAGCGTATCGGTTTTTTGCATATATCACAAAGGCAAAATGTTTTCCTAATTTTTTTTGTTAACCTTATGTAACAATGCTTTCGCATATAATAAGAGGAGCATTTGTAAATAACTATCGGGTCGTTTGTCCTAATAATTTTTTTTTATTTGGAAGATAGGGGTTCCATAATTTCAGCAGAACTCAAAAATAAAATAAAATAGTGAATAAATTCCAAAATATTAAGAAAACAATTAATATTTTGATAACATTTATTAATTTAAAAGTATCTCTGATTAATATTAATTAAACATTTATTAATTAAATAAAAATTAAATGAATGTTTACCTTGAAAAAATCAAATAAGTGGCACAAGTACTGAGTTTGTGGGACCAGGCGTCGCTTATAGATATATATATTGTATATGTAAGTGTATAGATGTATTTTGTGAACAAAGTTCAAAACCAACCTCGCATGTTCACATTTTCACATTCAATAAGCTACTAGCAATAGAGGAGGCTACTGATTTATACAAGGGTTTTCCATAATCGGTAGGGTAGGAAATTCCAGACCGTAGGTACCAAAAAGTCCTGGGGACGATGTATCAGCGCTTGAGGGTTAAGATTTTGCTTCCCTTTAAAAAATAATTTTTGATTTCATTCTAATCCCAAGATTTAGCACTAGGCAAAACCTTAACTGAGTGCCTAATTGGTTTTAGAGATGAATTTACATGATCTAAAACGTATAATAGTGTCGAACCAAAACGTAACACAGCAATATTCTAAATATCATTTAATAATGAACTCTTGGCCAATCGTAAGAATGTTTAATAATTAAGTTGTTGTAAGCAGTATGGCGCGAGATATCAATCTGCAGAGCACTGAGTTATTAGATGCAGGCCCTGGGTTGGAATCAGGCTGTCAGATAAATGATTATTTTGTTTTAACAACTCATTCAACCCATTCTACATAACTAACAAATTTCATAATACCTGGAAATACCACTCGTGACAGGCACCATTAAGAAACACTACAATAAATTCATGACTTGCATGATGAACACCCACCACGTCTCTGGAGCAGGGATCTACTACAGAGAGATGAAACACGCTAGGAATGCCTTCAATGGGAAGTTTCTCAACCCACGCTTCAACGTGATTCCCATAAGGAAGATTTTCAAGGGAAGAACACTGGTACTACAGGTGCTAAATGGCATCTGACTGATTTCTCAAATAAATATTTATTATTATTATTTTAACTGCGGACTATCTGTGGGCAATTATGTGAAGATCCTTTTGGAGCTCACCCTTCCTCTTTAATGGGGTATCCTTAACTCGGCGAAAAAAAACTAGCGGTTGAGTGTGTTCAAGTCCTGTTCAAGAGTCTGCCAAACCACCTCCTTACTCATTTTTTGGCCTAGAAACAATATATTGTATACCATCCATTTAGCCCAAGACACTTCGTGAGTTATATTGGTTTTCTTTATCGTAGATTTCCTCCTCTTGCTCCTTTACCTTCCCTTGTTAGATCTTTTCACCGGAATATACTTAGATTACATTTAAAAAAAAAATAAGGGGAAAAACAAAAATACAAGTTATAACGTGTAGGTACAGATTTACTGGGTATATATAAACACACACACACACACAAAGAAATATACACCAAATAAGAAATTTTATCAATAAAGAATGTAAATTATACTTTTTTATGTGCTAACTTAATCTAAGCCAGATGCATTATATACTTATGTATACTATATTGATGGTATACTTAAAACAGTAAGTGGACAGATTAGTGATTTGGTAAACACAAAACCAGCCTCTGGAAAGGAATCCAATTTAAAATAAAGTTAGGACATTTTAAGAAATAATAATTTGAGTTTATTGATATAATTACTAGCTTATGCCCGCGGCTTCGCTCGCATGGAATTAGGTCTGCCACATAAACATTCGTGAAAAGATCGTATTAAATAAATAATTTAATTATTTTTAAAAAAATATAAGTTAGTCGTGCATCCAAAATTTCAGAAGTCTAACTTAAAAACTGACGGATTCTATACAACCTTTGAACCCCTATTATATTAAAGGGGAAACCCTTGGGGTGGAATTATCCAAATTTCTTTCTTAAACTATACAAAGAACCTATCTACAAATTTCAAGATGCTAAGTTTCTGATTTGCCTTTAACTATGTACTATAAAGGGGAGGGGACTTATGCCCCCGTGCCCTCACATAAACACATCTGCCCTTGCTGTAGCCTATCATGTATAACCTATATTACTCAATAAGTTTCATCCAAATCCGTGAGGTAGTTTTTGCGTGAATGAGTAACAAACATTCACATTTATATAAGTAGGATATCAAAACAATAGTTCCACTCATGTTCTTTTTACCACTGTTATCATGTGATTTGCCTTTAATTATGTACTATAATGGATCCTCTTCAGTACCTAAAAAACTGTCGGGGGACACGTGCCCCCGTGCACCCCCTAAATCCGCGCTTGCTATAGTCTATGTTTTATTCTGATTTATAAGCTATATTACCGTAAAGTTTCGTCCAAATCCGTCCAGTAGTTTTTGCGTGAAAGAGAGACAAACATACAAACTTTCACATTTATAATATTAGTAAGATTGAGAGTTTCCCCAAAGTTGAGGTTTTCTCCAATCAAATTTTAGAATAACAATTCTTTCCAGGTCTTCCTGTCAGATGCAAAATGCTTGCGGCCATGTCTTCCTGGGCTTGGTTCAACCCTGAAATTCTTGGTTGACCTCTTATTTTTTTTACTTCAGGGCACCAATGCTCATTTTGGGTATTCCATTACTCTCCATTCTCAGTAGGTCTAACATGTGAAGTGGATTTAGCCCCAAGAACTAGAGAAGGAAGAAAAGCTATTGGCATGATCAATTCTGTACAGTGGAGTAATAACATCCTAAATACTAGAAAACTAATGACTTTCCATGCTATTATAATGGCTATAATGTTATGTGGCTATGAAACATGAAAATTGGAAAAGGAAAGAGAAATTTCAGGTTGCGGAGTTCTGCAGAAGGGCAGCCAGAATATCTAAGCCCAAAAGGAGGCTCAATTCAGTAGCCCGAGAGATAATGGGTACTCACAATACCATTCTCAAAAAAAAAAAATCATAATAATTTGAGTAATTACTCTAGGCTGGCACCACTAAATAAGTAGAATATTTAAAATATATTTGATACCCCAAACCATAGGAAAAACATACCGGTTTTCTAGTGATTTCGATATCATATGCAAGGATTAAGTTGTAAATAACTCTGGCTCAAACACTTACTACAGTATTTTGTTTAATACTGGATTATTTCATCGATATACGCTTAGCACAGAAAATGTTTTTTGGTAAGGATTATACCCAGACAGGAATAATTTGGCGCCTGCATTATATATGGAAAGGATATAAAAATTCAATGACAGGAGGGAGCTGGTATAACATTAATCACACTTTATTCCCATCGACATGGGATTTTCATCGAGTGAGCCGAGCGTCCCACTAAATCCAATTTCACGGCCGGCCGAGCCCTATCGCTTCAATAGCTTTATCAGTTTTTTCCTTTTCAATTGCAGGCTTTATCCACTTTTCGGATTAGAAGAAATAAAATAAAAACTCTGGATTCCAAAAAAAAAAAAAAAATCATAAAGAGGAATTAATTAAAATAACGTAAAACTCTTTTCCACTTCCTTTGCTCCCTCAGTTAAAAAAAAATATATAAATATATATCTGTGTATATATATATATATATATATATATATATATATATATATATATATAAAGTCATCAGTAACAACTTTCTACGATCCATGACTGGATAATCGAAATCTGGTGCAATTAACAAGAAAATATTATTTTGATCAATTGGTACTATTATTATAATATAACTAAAAAAAATAAGTTTGTTGTCCTTCTTCTGCCTTACTTGTTTGTTAAGCTTCTTGGAGCAGCGTTTCTGACCAAATATGAAGAGTCTGTTTGGACTGTTGGTGTGAGATTTGCTGCACTTGGTCTTCTTTGATGTGGTTTTCTTGTTGTGCGAGTTCTGATGATTCCGGAGTAGGCGAAATGTCGATTGGTGGTTTTGGTTTCAGTATTTTGGTGACTTAAGACTCACTTAAATTGTCTCGACCAATATTTTCAATCCATTTCTCACATATTCTTTTAGCTGGCCATACCACAAGCTTCCTTATGGCTTTAGATTAAGCCCTGAGGAAGCTTGCAGTATGACCAATAAAACGTCCGCAAAGAATTTGACGACACAGTCGAAACCAGAAGAAATACCTGTTTAATAACTTCTACATATCTATAACTTTAGACTAGAGAAGTAATTAGTTGACTGGAACTTCTAATGTATGGATAGAGATAGTTGGGGTGCAGTCAATTAAAACACCATAATAAGTGCATACTTATTTATTGTGTGCCGACGTTTCGACCTACATTGTAGGTCATCTTCAGGGCAAATATGCAGAGCGGCAACGAGGAAGGCC
Organism: Arma custos; assembly: GCA_037127475.1. Lineage (NCBI taxonomy): Eukaryota > Metazoa > Arthropoda > Insecta > Hemiptera > Pentatomidae > Arma > Arma custos. Next base: position 58,698,642 of record CM073762.1, on the reverse strand, counting down.
AACAGCCAACTCAGGTCTAACTAAGTTCAAATAACTTCAGACACTATTCTGGGATTTTTCGAATATCGTCCTAATTATAATTTATGTCTCCCTCTGAGTATTTGATCACTTCATAAATAAAAATAAAATCAATAAAAAATGTATTTTTTATCATATTAATATCGAAGAAAGGAATATGAATGACGTTATCTATGTTGCATTAGGAACAGAAATGATTATACAATCACAAAATATTTGTTTTTATAATTGTCTCGGTTGGGACTTTTACAAACATATATTGCTGGGAAATAACATAATTGATAAATATCTTAGCAGCTGATAAACTTTTTAAGAAACGTTCCTATTTTTGTTGTACGATTGGTTTTACATTTCAATTATCTTTGTCTTTACCCTTGATATATGTCAATGTGGTTATCTTAGTCTTGAGGGGGTCCCAGCCTCACGTAGCTGAAAACCATGGTTTCCATTGTACTGTGGCTTGCTGCCCATTCTCCATAACTAGTCCCTCTGAGGCCGATTCACTATTCTCTTTTCACCAAAAGTCAGTGGAGTCAAAGAATAGTGACAAATCGGTCTAGATCCAAGAATTATGGTTGTTAGGGTTCAGCAGGTGCGAGATCTATATTTCTTTCCCCAAGGCAGACCTTCCCTGGACCAACCCTTTGGACGGATATTGCCCACAACGCGATTTCCGATAGAAGTACTTCAATTCTTAGTCCCGTCGTGGATTACCTCCAGTATTCTAAAGGGCCCCACATACTCGAGGAGTGAGGATGCTTTGATTTAATGGGGGAACTAATTTTTTTGGAAATAAGCCATTGTTATTTTTACTTCCAATCTTTTTCTATTCCATCAAATAATGATAATTCCCACCAACGATGGTTTATTATTTCATATTGATGGTGAATTCTAAATTAAAAAGGAAATATAAAGCCCCATGGCGTTAATTTATTTTATTTTATCAATGTTACTGTAGGTATGTATTGATTAATATATTGTAAAATTTCTTCATAACGATACTGGCTACTGCCTCAATCAGGAACTATTAAGAGGAAGGACTGAACTAATTAGTAACATAATTAATTTTGATTACATTTTCTAATAATGCCTTTAGTAAGGGGTCGTCGGCAAGGGATAAATACAGTCTAGACAGTGAACGGTTCAAAAACAATTGTAACGATGTATTGAGATTCGACCTTTAATTACATTTTAATGGCATCAAATTGCTATGTTCAACTTGCAAATAGCCCATGAAATCGAATATATTAATCGAATAACATAAAATTTTATCAAATCAAAGTTAAGGAAAGATTAAAAAAAGTAATTGTTGATTGCAAACTTTTAAATGGAATTATGTAGTTGAATACTCTTTCACTCTTTCATTTATACTGCTATGTTTCTACTCTTAAATATATCTTGAATATATATATATATTGATATTTGGGATGCCAGAGTCTCATATAGGATGAGTACTCAAATTATTATTTATATGCCTTTATCTTAATTGGGTTCCTTTCCAAAGGTCTATTCTTGTGTTTACCAATTTACTTATCTATTATACCTTCAATATATTATGTATAAATAAATAGTGTACCTGGGGTATGTAAGCACCAAAAGAATTACAATAAGGATCGTTTATTTATTCAGTTTCAACAAGGTTAATGATTCAGATTTTATATATGTATATATATATATATATATATATATATATATATATCATGTATCATATATATATATATGTATATTTTATTATTATTTTTTTTTTCCTTCACGCAGTACCCCTACGCGAAGGACGTTTATTGTTCTGCATGTTCCGTACATTTATAGTACATTACATACAATTGTACATGTTATTGTCACATTACATGTTGTTTACATTTTTTTTTTTTTGATTATTTATATACAAAACTAAAGGCTAAATTGAAAATACATCATTAAAAAAACAAAACTTAAACATAAAAATATTGTTCATAGTAAATATTAAGCCATTTGAACAAATAAAAAAAAAGAATTAGGAAAAAACACAAAATTACAACAAAGTAATTGAAAACAAAACTAAAATTCTTGTTCACCTATAATATTGATTTCGTGTAGTGATGATTAACCACACTGCTCTAGCAAACAATTTGAATTGCCAGCCGTCCTTCTGCGTCACATGTTTGATAAGTGTAGTCCTTGGTTCGTCGGTTAGTCTGCATTCATATATTAAGTGTAAATAAGTTTGTTCGATAGCAAAGTCACAAGGGCATGTCTTATTGTCTGTAAGTTTAAATTTATACAAGTAGGATTTTGTGGGTCCATGTCCAGTCAGCATTTGTGTGAGGTAGAAGTTAAGATTGTTATTTTGTTATTCCTAAAATATTCATGTAAGTCATTTATGTATTGTTTAAGATGTTGTCCTTTAGTTGTCGTATCCCATGTGTTTTGCCACTGATCCATATTTGTAACTGTTTGTCTGTGTTTCAAGTAAGTCTTAGTCAATTTACTGTAGAGTATTGAAAGTGAGCCGTCTTTGGCAGCTGACTTAGCAGCCTTGTCAGCTAATTCGTTACCGACGTTGCCAGAGTGCCCTCTCACCCACCTGAAGTTGATGTTGTATCCTGCTTTTTGTAAGTGGAGTAAAGTAAGTCTGGTTTCTTCAATCAGCGGTTCATGAATTTTGCGATTAATGAGTTTGTATAACGTACTTTGGCTGTCAGTTAGTATGCAAATAGATGTCCTGCGGAAATTAATAGTCTGTATATATTCTAGTGTTTTCAGTATAGCGTATTGTTCAGCTTGATTGTTTGTACAATTAGATCCAAGTCTGTATTTCTTTACATCAGTCAGTACACCGTCTTCAAACAATACCGCTGCACATCCCACATTTCCACAATCTTTGCTACCGTCTGTATAAATTTCTGCTTCAGCATAATCTTCTTTTGTAAGTTGTTTGATTTCTGGGAAATGTGCAGGATGCTTCCAATTTTTATAGTTAATAGGTCGTTCAACGTCATCGGCAAGTATCCCGTCACAGTCTTGGTTAGTCCGAAGTAAGGTATATAATGTAGTGTACTGTTGAGCGATCAAGTCGATGGGAATTAGTTTTGCAAGTACACAGGCTGCCTCATAAGATAATGTCTTGAAACCTTTTACCATTTTGATTGCCATCAATCTCTGTACACGTCGAAGTTTCCGTAGATTGTATTTTCTCTGCAGTCCTGTATGCCAGATGTTAATAGCGTACGTTAGTATTGGTAATATGGCTCCTTTGTACAGTATCCTTAATGCTTCAGTTTTTAGTCCCCATGTATTCCTAGCTGCTATCGTTAAGTTGTTGGTAAGTCTCAGTAGTTTAGTCTCCAGTATTTCAATATGTACGTTCCATCTTAATTTTGAGTCAAATGTTACTCCTAAATATTTTAGTTTATTTGTTTGTTGTAGAAGCTGTCCTTGAATTTTTACTCGGAAAGTTGGTGAATTCCTTGATCTGGTGAAAATCATGTATGTTATAGTATTGAAAGTTAGTTTATTTTCGTGTGCCCAGCTGTCAATTTTTTGCGTGTATTGATCTTCTAATTCTTGTAGTGTTCCAGCATTGTCAGCTTGTGTAAGTAACATTATGTCATCCGCAAATGCCTGCACAACCACGCTCTCCGGATATTCTCTCATTAATAATCGATTTACGATTAAGTTTCACAATAACGGAGATAGTGCGGACCCCTGCGGAGTTCCTAGAGTCTGTGTTTTTCGTAGTTGACAATGAGATGTTACAATACAAGCTTCTCTGTCTTTGAAATAGTCTGAAATCGATTTGTAAATGTTCCGTGGACAGTCCATTGTCTGTAAGGTATGTAGAATTGATGGCAACCATGCATTGTCAAACGCTCCCTTAATATCAATAGATATTAGAACAACATGTAGTTTTCTACTCAATCCATATTGAATAAAATCAGTTGCATTTTTTAGTGCATCTACCGTAGAAGTTTGGGGGGTGAAATCAAACTGATTTTTATGTATGTGATCATTTGTATACAGATAATGTGATAATCTTCGATTTATTAATTTCTCGAGAACTTTGCCTCCCGTCGGAAGTAGTGATATCGGTCGTATGGCTGATATACTATTATCTTTTCGTCCTGGCTTAGGAAACAATATAAGTTAAGATTTCTTCCACTCTGTTGGAAAAATTCCATTAGAGAAACACTCTTTGTACAACTTAGTGAGAAAGTTGGGAAATATTTTAAAAGTATATTGAAATATTTCGGTGGTTATGCCGTCTAATCCTGGAGTTTTCCTTGTTTTTAAGTTATAAATCGTATCAGCTATTTCGGAATCTGTAAGAGGTAGATCATCTTGTGTTACTCCGTGAGATATAATCGACTGTCTAATTTCTGTGTGATACGGTGAATCTGTACTTATCAAGTCAGTTCTAATGAAGTTTTCAAGAATATATTGATATGTGTCAATAATGTTAGTTGTATATGTCCCATCTTCTTTCTGAACCGTCTTTAGAGTGTATTTGTCGCGTAGTTTGTCAGCAGCATACTTGTAAGGCCATTTCCAAGGGTTCGTAGGGTCAATGTTAGTACAGTAATCTCTCCAAGAAGTCAGTTTGCTCAGGCGGATGAGCCTCACATATTGCCTTCTAATTTCAAGGTATTGATTCTTCCTAGCAGTACGTAAGTCATTGTCGTCCTTAGTCTTTTTGTAAATCTTTCGTAGTCGGTTAGTTTCTTTCCTGTATTGCGTGAGTTCGTCATTCCACCAGGGCTTAGGCGTATGAATCCTAGTTGATTTAAAATTGCCACCTCGAGTTTTAAAAGATTTTTTACATGCTTTATTCAGACACGAGGAGAACTTTGCTAAAACTAATTGGATATGGTCAATGTTTAAAATATCTTTCATACCAATATCGATATCACCTGTTACTCGAAATATTTTTTCTGTTTCTAATTTAAGTATATTACCAAAATATTTCCAATTAGCTCTGTCGGTGTTAAATCTAAATTTAGAATAGTGATGTATTCGTCTTCGTACGTAGGTATTAATAGTGTAAGTCAATGTCAAGTGATCCGAAAAGTTCTCCTCTGTCCTGATTTTCCAGTTATAAATGTTCTGCATTAAAGATAAACTAGTCAAAGTCAAATCAATATTACTTTGTCCTCTAGGTCCGTCAAATGTCGGTAAATTCTGATTTTGGTTAGCAATATTAAGATTATTTATTATTATAAAATTCTCCAATTTTCGTCCTCGTCTGTTAGTGTGTCTGTCAAACCAAAGTGTAGACCTGCAATTACTATCGACTGCTATTAAATTTTTTTATGACCAAATTTATCAATTATTAACTGTAATTTATTAATTTCATCATCTATGTTCCGTGTTATGTCTAAATAAGCATTCACGATAACCAAATTAAATTTATATACTGATAATTCTAACACTATACAATCCCTATCGCTGCAATCGGTATGTAAAATAGCATCTATCATACGATTGTTGATAAGAGCAAGGGTACGTGGATTGCAACCTCCTATATAGGTGGTATAATTACCATATGATTGGTGTGATTGTTTGTTATAAACATATGGTTCCTGAAATAGTGCTATATCTATGTGTTTATAACTGAGATAATCGATTATCGATGATGTAGATCTCGATGAATGCTTTAGGTTAAGTTGTAATAGGTTTATAACAGAATCATTATGAGTTCCTGAATTAACAATCATTAACAATTAAAAAGACATTATCCCACCTAATATTCGGTGTTAAGGACCATCCTATCAATAGCATTTTTATAAGATTTACATACCGGACTGAAAGCAGTGTGGTTAACCTCAACTCTCAATTGTGGTTTACAATGGCTGTTGTAATTTATACAATTTATACACCTATACTGTTCATTATTCTCCTTGTTGGGACACTCTTTCATTTCGTGCTCACCACAGCAAATGGGGCAGGTTAGCTTTCCTCCGCAGACGTCCTTCCCATGGTTATATCGGCTGCATTATATACATCCGAAATGTTTAATCCGAAGCTATCTTAGCCGAAGATCCTTCGTCGTGCGAGTCGGGGAAAGCTACTCGACTTCTAGCAACACCACCTGTGGAGTACCACAAGGGTCTGTACTGGGGCAACTGTTGTTTGTGATATCCACAGCACCCGTGGTCTCGGTTAAGCATGAAGGAGCGGTAGTAGCGGCTTATGCGGACGACATAGGGATTTATGCTTCAAGTGCCAACGCCCGTCATGCCCTTAAAAAGGCACAAAAGGCGTCGGTGTCAATTATTGATGATTTAAAGATGAATGGCATCAGGTTGAATCCGTCTAAGACGGATGCCATCGTGATGTCATTTCAGGAAGGCAAAAAGCGCCTCCCGACGACCTTCACAATTGAAGATGAAGATCGTCGTGTATCTAACTCTATCCTCTACCTTGGCGTCACTCTTGATAGGCATTTTACCTTCTCGAGTCACGTCAGGGGGAGGCTGAAACTGGCCCGACAAAAGTCCAATAGGCTCTACCACCTCCTCACTTCGCCCCAACTGTCGTTACGGCTTAAATGCCAAATTTATAAGTCGATTATTAGACCAACGCTGCTCCATGGTGCGCCGCTCCTTAAACATATTTACAAAACCACACTAAAAAGTCTACAGCAGTTCCAGAACTCCATCCTTAGGCGTATAGTTAAAGGCACGTCGCTCCAAAGGGCGCGTAATACTAAAATCTATGAGGAGCTGAAACTCCCGTCTATACCGAACTACATTAGCCGGAGGCACATCAAATGTTTTGATGGGCTGAAGGCGTGTAGCAACCCACTCTTTAGAGACATAGTTCCCCCTCCCAGACCTGGGAGGTGGCAAGGCAGTGTCCCCTTGGTCGACGTGCTCTCATTGGCCTAGGGATGGGGTGAGGACTCCCTTGTCCACGCCTTTCTTCCTTTCTTCCTTCCTCTCCCCCCTTTCTTCTTCCTATCACCTAATCCCTTAAAGCGGTCTCTCCCTGCTTTGAATGTATAGAATCAGCGGCCTTGGCCGGTTTAGAGAACCCGCCTTCAGCGGACTCATTCTATGTATTGCTTAAAATACCTCCGGGTAGAAAAAGTACTATAATTATTTCCGTATATATATATTTATGTATTGTATATATATATATATATATATATATATATATATTGTAAATATTTGTTTATATAAATAAATGGAGATTCGAAACAAAAAAAAATATGAGTTCCTGAATTAACAATCATTAACAATTAAAAAGACATTATCCCACCTAATATTCGGTGTTAAGGACCATCCTATCAATAGCATTTTTATAAGATTTACATACCGGACTGAAAGCAGTGTGGTTAACCTCAACTCTTAGTTGTGGTTTACAATGGCTGTTGTAATTTATTCAATTTATACACCTATACTGTTCATTATTCTCCTTGTTGGGACACTCTTCCATTTCGTACTCACCACAGCAAATGGGGCAGGTTAGCTTTCCTCCGCATGGTCCTTCCCATGGTTATATCGGCTGCATTTCATACATCGTCGGACGCTGATAAAGTCTTCGCCATAGCAGATAGCATACCACAACTTTATTCTCCCTTCTAGAAGTAACCTCCTCAATCGCGGGCTGACTTGTAGTACCGCATTTCGCTGCTTGGAGCCTTCTCTCGGTCTGGTGATGAATAGCACCCTAACCTCTTCCAACTCCACGTTCCACTCGTTTTGTTGCAACAACGTGGCCGCGAGGTTATCTTTAGTAGCCTCCCCAGGAATATTTTTAATTATGATTTTTGGCATATTCTTTTTAGCTACGTAAGATTCCAAATTGGAATTTGAGCACTAAAGTTTATTTTGGATCTTTTCTATATCGGATTTACTGTCCGATTCTATAATTAATAAACCTTTATGTGTGGTTTTAATGTTAGAAATTCCAACCTTCATTTCCCTTGGGTTGATTAATTCTTTAAAGATATGTTTTGTGTTATCGGGGGAACTATTTTCTAATTTATTTTTAATCATAATTTTGTGTACAGTTTTAGTTTTATTGATTTTTCTGTTAACTATTTCAGAATAACTTGGAACTGTACTAACCTCAAATGTAGATGCCCTAACTGGAATTTCAGCATGTCCCTGTCTTCTTTCTTCGTTTAATTTTTCCTGTACCTGCTGAATAACCGCTAATCCTTGAAACAACTGCTGTTTCAATTCCTTCTTTAAGGTCACAAACTCACCTATTGGTTTTAAAAGTTCTACTTCAAAATTAAGTAGTGCTACACAGTCCGCCATATTGGAATCTCCTATATGGAATCTCATATATATATATATTATGTATCATGCCATAAATACATTACAGGAAAAACATTAAACTTATCTGTGGACAAGGGTAGATTGTGTTACAGGTCGGTCTTCTTCTTGCCGCCTCCGGGACTCATCGTCATCCGCAGGGCCTGTATCTCCAGTCTTCCTTGCTGTACGACTCCAGAGTACCTCCTTCCTGTTCCGTTTTCGTCTCCCAAGTGCTTTCTTCAGCCTCGTTTTTCAAGAGTTTTCTTCTCTCCCTCTCTCCTTCCTTCTCCACCATCTTGGCCCATAAAACCATAAGAGGACCAAGGGTCTGTTTTTTGTCCAAAACACATTCCCTTTCATGTGTCCCGACATGACACATTTTCCCCGCTCAGCATCCCTTTCTTTGTGCCGGAAATACATAGCAATACCATTAACGTTGAATGGATGTTTCAGACAGTACTTAAATGCCTACCATAATGTCTAATTTTCGAAACTTGATGTCGTAATGAATTTGAGTAGGGCGTTGGATGGTATAGCGTTGCCATACTGAAGGTCCCAAGGTCGACCCCGACAATGGCAGGTAATTTATTTATTCTGTTAACAGTCAGTGATGGACTCTGCCAGATCTGCGAAACACCCAGCCTATACGAAATCGGTACGTTTAAGACGATTTCACGATCCCGTGATTAAAGACAAATCACCTCCCTCCAGAACCGTTATCTAAAAAAACCGTACAGTCTCGGCCACCTTCTAAACCCAAGACCTTTCATGGGTTGTAATTGTACTGGTAAAAAGGGATTTTGAAATGATCAACAATTATGAAGTTATTATTTTTGCTTTCTTTATGGTTTTAAATATTTATTGAGATGCCATATTTCCTCCTGGCTCACAGTGTTCCGATTAGTAGGAGCTAGCTGGCGAAAATTATTTTTTGCCATATTTACATTTCTATCGACTAATTAAGTAATTTAATTATAAACAATGTTTTTAATTCATTATCAATATAATTTAAGTTGATTGCTAGGATTATAATTTAAAAAAAAAACGTATATATTAAGACACTTAGTAGTAAAAAACTATAATAAAAATCCACATTTATTTTGGGACAAGTCCCTTTAGAATAGTGATACAGAAATTAAAATATAAAATATAGTAATTTAGAGTAGATTGCAATTACAATTTAATTAATAAATGAAAATAAAAAATTAAATAAAATAAATTACGAGCTAGCTCGCAATAAAGAATTAAATGAAAGAAAAAATATATATAAAAATATACACGATAACTATAATTATAAAGAAAGAAAACTATTAATATTCATATATATACAAATTTTATGGAAAACAGTACAGCAAAAATATAATTAAAGAACCAAAAAACTGTAATTATTTTTAAAATAAGTGTGTGTGTGTACATATATATATATATATATATATATATATATATATATATATATATATATACAAATACAAAAGCTCATTATTCATCCATCCATTAAAAACTGTTTATCATAAAACTAACTAAAGTTTTTTCATGGTAAATAAATGCTAATTACGATATATAATAAATAATAAATTGGAAGAATTGCTTTCCAAAATCATTTTTATTTTCTTAAATATTTTATTTGAAAAGAAAAGATATGGCAAGGACGGAGACTCGAACCTCTCCGTGGTGAAGGTCCCGGGTTCGAGTCCCGGTCCTGGCCATATCTTTTCTTTTCAAATAAAATATTTAAAAAATTATACAATATAAAAATAAAATAAATTATAATAACATTTTTATTTTCCTTTCTGAGTCCTCTGTAACGTTTTCAAAATTAATTTTGGCCGAAAGAAACTCTAAGGGATAAGAGTTCTTTTGGGTGCTTCAATTACGATTACTTTCATTAGATGTGTTCTAATGACTAATTAAATTTAAAATTTGCTAACATTTTTAGCTGTGAACTAAAAGCTGTAATTAATGCACATTAACTAAGTATATATCTAACTTAATTTTTTACTCAGCCCGTTACAAAATATATAAAATTTAGTCCGGATACAAACGAATATAGGTCATTACCATAACGTAAAATTTTCAAACTGAGGAAAAATCCTTCATGCATTAAAAAAAAATAATGTAGTTTTATCAGAAAATTAATTTAATTGGTAAAAAATAGTACCTATGAGTACGTATATTATCGATATTCAACAATTGATTCTTATAAAATTAGTAACACTTTAATTTTGTGTGGTTGAAATGAAGCTTTGAATACAAATGATTTAGTTTATTGCAATGGATTCACTGCTTTGGACCCTATCACTGACGAGATAAGTGTGCCAGGCATAAACAAACATTATATTTATTTGTTTTGAAGAATTGTTAAAAATATTCCAATAAAATCTTTTAGAATTTTAAACATGACTTTTGTCCACCTAACTTGTACTAATCCAAACACTGCGAGGCTGTTCTTTCATAGGTTTGGCTTTTTTCGTCATTTTCTTCGTATCGAGATCAAGTACTTGGAAATAGTTGAGACACAACAATATATGAGATGGTCCGAGTCAATGGACAAATCACCCGTGTGAACCGCACAGCTGGAGGTTGGTTTTATTCCAATTGTGTTTCGGTGGACCTGGAGGTAACCCAGCGAGGAGTCTGAAATTGGCTAGGAAATTTCTTCTTGGCAAGTTTATAGGTGGAACTTTTATTTCTCTAAGAAAACATTCTCACATTTTCATGAAATTAAATTCGCAAATATGTAAAAAAACTAATTCTAAATTTTAATTAAGAAGTTTATTTTGATTTATTTTCCTGCTTGTTTTATGGTTTTTGTTCAAATGAAAATATATAGGTAACGTGAATATTTTGAATCACTGGTGAATTAAAAAAAACTCTACCTACCCAACGACTGTGAAGAATTCTGTGTTCAGTACATATATATTACTCTACTGTTTCTAAGAAAGCAGTAAGGTTACATTTATTTTATGACCGTTTATGGTTACTCTCTTTATAGAGGTATGCCCTGTCTACAAATGTGTATATCTTGTGTCACTATTTTTGGTCAATAAATGTGTCACTATTTTTGGACTCTTTAGTCTTTTGGTGGAAATGGCAGTGGGATATTGGTTTGGTTAAGGAGCTATCGACAGCTTGCTGGTGGGAGTCATGGTTTTCAGCAGTCTTTGGATGGATGATCCCCTCCAGACTGCCTCCAGACCTCTAGATTCCAGGACAATCTGCCGAAAGCAATATAAGATTGTAAGAAGGCCACAAAGGGCCTCCAAAGATCTTCATGGTCTATAACGAAAAATTAGTGTTTTTGAAATGAGAGCTATGAAAACAAACGCGATGCGTAATTTCCGAATAGTCTTTACCAGCCTGCTATTTCCAGGAACAATTACTTAGAAGAATAAACTTCCAATTAATTCGAACTAATGTTTACTATCAATTTCGTTTTTTATCCAATCGCTATTGGGGTACGAACCCTATGCGGAATTAGCTCAAATTGGATGAAATTGCAATCACTTTGGAGGTAGACCATCAGTTGGTGACGTAAATTCACCCTGGTGCCGACAGCGTTATGATCAACATTCTTGGACCTACGATAATATTTATGGAATTAAGAATGATAATGAAAACAACAATATATAATAATACCCGAAAAAAACCTTTTAATATATGAATGATCCGATGCAGTTGTATATTTTAAATTTTCATGTAAATAAAAATATTTAGCAAGAGAATAGTTAAGTATAATGTACTTTTGAATAAAACAATTATCAATAAATCATTAGAAAATATTTAATAAGAGAACTGAAAAATAATGTATGTAGATTTTTATATTTATTTATGTGGTGAATCTGTTTCCAGATAAATATATTCGAAATATTATTTTTTTATTACTTCAACGCTCAATAGTGTTAGCGACATGATTTCGGTTATTTGTTGTAATAAAACGCATTCTATTATCAAATAATAATATAACCTGAAACTACTATTATAAATATATAGCGTTTTCTTATTTATAATTACCACTGTTATTTTAATATCGAATTAGAAAAGGCCCCGTTTAAATAAGTTTTTTATTTCAGAAATTTTTTACCTGGACAATTTAATAAAAAGGGTTGTTTTTCGCTATATGTGAGGCGTTCGGGTTCAAAAGTCGATTATTCAAAAATTTACTTTTTAACATTTTTCGCTAGTTTTATCAAGCAATTTCGTCTAAAACGACACTTTGCTGCCTCATTGTTGATAGTTTTAGTCCGGTTCGGTGGAGTTTCGGGAAAATAAAACATAACTTGACTAAACTAAAAAATGTGTATATGTAATTTTTCGAATTTCGGAATTATCCACTTTTGATGTTGGCACCTCACCTTTTTTGGACTAGCCAGTTTAATAAAAAAATATCCAACACGAATCAATCTTAAAATTTTATTTCGTAATAAATAAAATGAAAATAAAAAGTAAAGATATAGTCCTGCTATGTACATAGGTTGCTAATTCATGGTAAAAAAAAATTTTCTATAAAAGCTTAATATACAAAAAGCTTTTGTATATTGGGTACATTCAAAAATACCAACTTGATATCCTAAAACTGCAGGCATTTAAAGGATGATCTAGTTATCTTTGATATCTTGTATATAAATATATATATATATATGTTTTACCAATTATTGGATATATATCGTATAGTTTTTATTTTCCGTTCATGAAATTCAGTCTGTTCTTTTGGAGACGTTTCGAGACTATACTGTTCTCATAATTATGCCAAAATGATATTATCACAGCAATCAATCAAAATACCTGTTCAATACTTTCATATATTATGTAAAAACTGTTCAAAAGTAGTGATCAGTTAGTAGAGTAGTGAAATCTAGGGTTTTGCTGGATTGGATAGATTGAATCTCAAGAACGAAAATTATAAATTATTTATAATCAGGAAGAAGGTACCCTCAATATATATATATATATATATATATATATATATATATATATATATATATATATATAATATTCACATATATAATTTCCTTACTATGTTACAGAACTGCTGAGTACTAGCCTGCGGCGACTAGAGAAGACAGCCTGCGATCAGCTGAGCCTCTCGTGCCCGCAGGGTACCTCCATATCCTTGTTATCGGCCAAGTACAGTCAGGGCATGCTTTGTCCTGGATCTACCGAAGCCTGCCAGCTCCCTGCATCCTTGCAGGTAACATTTAATTGTAATTTTATTCTTTAATAGTATTCAAAATAATGTTAAAATATAGAACATTCAAGTTCATTATCCCAGTTTGTGTAGAAATTATAAAGCCATGTAAGTATTCTTTCTTTTTTAAATTCTTCATGTCGGACCGTACATTCGCTAACTGAATAGACCATTTATCTGATATATAAATATATATATATATATATATATATATATATATATATATAATTATGTATGTTTAAAGAGGCTTTTATTAGGCTTTAGAAAATTGTAATTATAAAAATAGAAAAAATAGTAGAAATCTTATTGCTTTAAATTATTACAGATACACAATTTAAATACCCTGCTATAATCACTAAATTATTAAAAAATAACTTCAAAATAACACAGTAAAGTAACATTGATGGATAAACTATTAATATAACGTATTCCTAAGTTGTAATAAATATTTAAAGATATGATAGCAAACCTCAAGTACTAGAATCAAGAGATTTCATACAGATCCATGTCTCGTGCCCATTTCCACAGAAAACTGGATCACTTTATTTTAAAATTATAACTGCTGTGTATTGTCGGCACCATGAAAGGGATGCCGAGCGGGGGAAATGTGTCATGTCGGGACACATGAAGGGGACTGTGTTTGCACAAAGAACAGACCTTTTGCTCCCCTTATGGAGCCTTATGGTCCAAGATGGTAGAGAAAGAAGAAAAGGGGGCAAGCAAAACTAGGCTGAGGAAAGCACCCTTGAGACGGACACAGAGATGTGAGGCCGGAGAAGCAAGGAGGACTGGCTACACAGATCCTCCGGAAGAAGGAAAGCCGGCGAACAACCCGGAGCAAGAAGATGGAGATTCCCGCAAGCGGCAATGCGAAGACCGACCTGTAACCCAATCTACCCCTGTTAACAGATAAGTTTAATTTATTCCTGAAGGTATTTTATGGCAATCCCTTTTATATACCAACATATGAATCATTGACCTCGTTTAAAATTGAAAAAATAAACGATCGTTATTGTAATTCTTTTGGTGCTTACATACCCTAGGTACACTATTTATTTATAAATAATATATTAAAGCTATAATAGATTAGTAAATTGGTAAACACATTGAAAATTACTTCAATTAGGATCTCGTTGACTTACGTCAATTTTTATTATAATTTATTTTATATTTATTATTTTTATGATGGTGATAATTTTTAAATATTTTTATTTTGAAGATAGAGCATTTGTCCAGGCCGGGGTTCGAATACATCACAAACAAATTTCGAGAACACGGGTATATAGGATCGGTGAAGAGAATGGATTTGTCAGGCGTGTTACGATTCAGGTTAGCTCAGATGGTTAGAACAACGCGCTAGTGACGCGGGCGACACGGGTTCGGATTCCGGCCTGAACAAACCTTTCTCCTCAAAATAAAAATATTTATATATTTTACTATTTATCTTCTGGCCCAATCATGCTCCTGTATACTTTGCACACTGAAACATCAAGGAAACCAATCAATAATGCTTCTATTATATATAATTCTATAATTTCAACATAATTTACAATTTTATAAATGAAATAAAATATCGTTATTAAGGTAGAATTATATCAAATTTTGCTTTTTATTTCTAAGTTTATGACACTTTTTCAGGTATTTGCTAATACCTCATCAAATATATGGACTTAGTTTTCAATTGACACTTGTTTCAGTTTAATTAAAGTACTTTTTGTGTTTATGCTGGTAACACTTCTAAGGTCAGATGTCATTTTATGTTATTCCTGTTATTTAGTTTTCATAGCAGTTGGACGATATTGCTCGTGTTACTTGATAGTTTAAAGATATTTAGTTGTTTTTTTTCATATTGTGTCATTAACACTGATTTTGGTATGTATATTGTCATCTGTGAAATACAGTATTTAAATTCATTCAAATTAAAAGCAATTTTTTTTTTCCATTTTCAAGATTTTCACCGTGGTGATACCTAATGACCTCGATTCACTGAAAATTACTAAAATAAAAACTGTAATAGTAATTATTAATACCAATCGTTCTAGCAGACAAGTTGCTTTATTAACATATGTTCAAAGAGCAGATTTGAACAGCATCAAGCTTTTTTTCAGGATAGCTCTATTAATTTGGCCAACCACTGTATAGGTGTGTGTTTATATTATTATTATATTAATATTATATATATATATATATATATATATATATATATATATATAAATAAATTGTATTTTATTAAACGGTTGTTATTTTAGTTTATATAATAATATCAAATTATAATCAAAGTATCATTGATTTTTTGTCTGGATGTTTCAACGCACTAAACATCCATACATATATATATTTATATTGGTTTAAGATTAATATTTGGTTGTAATGCTCGTAATCAACAAGCCTACTGCAGTTCGATGCTGACGATTCTGGTTTCCGGAGGAACCAAGCGATAGGCCCAGATAACCACTAGCCTGGTTGCAATTGATAATTATCTGTCAGTGGCAGATAACTAGAAGCTATGATTGCCTCAGAATCCATCAAAGGGTTCTCCCTAGCTCATCTAGGCTTCCTAACAGGGCTCTTTGTGTTTAGGCCTATCATTAATTTTGACATTCCCATCCGTTTGCAATTTTTATATTTCTATCCGGGTTTGAGGAACATATAAATCGGTGCTGTAATCAGTATTTGTAAGGTTAATTCGAACTGTGAGTTTATGAAGTATACTTCATATATTTTTTAAAAAGTTTTCCATTAGAGCTGTCCGTTAAAAGCTATATGAACGCTTTGGATTACCAGACAATTGTTTTTTCACCGATAAGTTAGAAAACATTAGGAACAGTGGAGGACAGATGTACAGAAATTAAAAATGTTGGAACAGGAAATACTTCAAGCTAATAGAAAGGAAAACTTGGCTGGTACAAGTGGTACGGAAGATCCAGAATTTCCTGAAAAGGTATTAAATGTAATAAATTGCTTTCTTAGGATTGGACACTGTCGGGTCATCCTGGCTTCTTTCTAAACTAACCTCGCAAATGAACTGGAATGTGTGATAATACCCCACCATCATCAACCATTACCCTGTATGTTATTATACTAACCTAATATTAACCCACCATCACATAACCTGTTAGATTACATACAAGCTGGGATAATTAGACAATCATTAAGATAAGAATGACTCAAAACGAGGTATACGTATAGATAAGGATGAAAAAGTTTCATAATGTTAAAATTCTTAATGAGAATTAGACATATCGATACAATATAAGCTATTCATTGAATGCCAATGATCCAAATGGAGAAGGGAAATAATATATCAAAAGATTAATAATAATTAGTGTAGTTTATTATTCTCATTTAAATTTCATTTACTTTAATTTTCTTCTCAAGGTCATTTTAGCCATAACTTCATACTGTTGACCAGTTCATTGTGATGTTTGTGAATTTTCCTATGAAAACTAGAGTTATTTGTCAGTCCTTAGGTAGGTTGTTGTTTATGTTTTAAGTATCTTCCGATGTGTGTTTTAAATTTTCTAATTAAAAAAATGCATGCATTAAAGGTTTGCTAACGGCTCTATGAGGGCTTAGGCATGTTTGTGCACCATCTACTTAATTCCTACATAGTTAAGGTCCCACGCTAGTGCAAGATCAGAACTGACTCATTTCCTGCTCTTTAGATTTACTTTATTGAATTATTACAATCTGCCACTTGTGGGCAATAAGTAATAGTGCTAAGTAGGTATACAATCATTCCATAAAAATAAGACAAAAATAAAAATAAAAATATATACATGCAGTATAAAAAAAACTAAAAAATAAATGCGTATATTTTATATAAATATAGTAATGCTCCATTCTTATAAATCCCTAGCATAATAATCCTAGTTGTTCACTCATTATTATTTAGCAAATAAACTAGTTACTATGTCATTGTCATTATTCAATAAAGTTTCTTTTAAAAAAGTGATTTAGTGTTGGAGATTATTAAATTATGTAATTACGAAACTAAGCATGATGGTAATTAATAAAAAAGGGACATTTAAATTAGACCGCAATAGAGAAAATTCCAAAAAAGCAAAACCTCAAGTCTGTAAAATAGTAGAAAAACTAAACTGTTAACATAGTGTCAGTTATCAACTGATATTTACCAGACGAAAAAACTCACTGCGATATGAATGTCCTAATTTTTAAAAATATATTATTATTTAATATTATTAAGAATTGAGGAATAACTATACTAATGGTAGAGCAGTACTCTCTGTTGCAGACCGCCGTGGAGCGGTGCCAGAAGAAGCGGCATTGCAGGATACAGCCATCGACTAACGGGTTCACGACAGATCCTTGCCCTGGGGTGGCCAAGCACATGGAGATAGTTTACAACTGCAGGCCATGTGAGTAAATTACTTAAGATTACATACATACATACATACATATATATACATACATATATATATATATATATATATATATATATATATATATATATATATATATATATATATAGGTTTCTACTTATCTTGACTGAAACTCAAGATCTAAACACTATATATATGAGTAGCTTTTTTAGTGAATTTTATTAATCACACTCACACAAACTATAAAATCACCTTCATCACTGAATATTAATATATAACCTGGAAGAACTGTCCAAGATATGGTATGTGTTAAGATCTCCGAAGTCTTGAAATGTCGCCAAAAGATAGTTAAAAGTATTGACTGACTGAAATTTGATTATAATATTTAAAATTTTGACAATCTAGCAACCATTCAATGATAATTTCAAAATTCAACAATTAGCTATATATTATTAGGGTGACCTGTGGTCTAGTGGTTTGCATAGCAACCTACAAACGGTCGGGGTCCCGAGCCTGTACGATATCAGTTCTTCGTTAAAGATCTCTATCCTAATTAAACCTGTATAGGTAAAACTTAGAGCCCCCACTGTAGCATCGTTTGATTAACTGATTAACGAAAAAGCAAGCAGAGTTGTAGATTATTCAAGATTAATTAATTAGAATAAAAATTGTTGTATGAAAAATGATTTCGTTGCATAAAACAAGTCAGATACTTGTTTTTTATATGGTATAAAAAATAATATTAAAATTGTAATTGCAATATGTTTATCAAATTGACGTAGAAAATTAGTTATATTTTTCTCCTTTATGAATCAATAATCAAAATCGTTTATTGTCTATATATAGAACTTGATCGGTTTAACAAACTGGTATGTAGTTGCTAAATCGATTCCATCATATGTAATCAGTATATTATATCAATATATGATTAAGCAATAGTATATGCTTGCCTTTTGTAATACAGATACAAATGTTCTGCGAAAGAGCAGGATTCACTTCGATGTTAATGAAGCGAGGTCGATACATTTATTAAAATTGATAATATTAAAAAAAAAAATCAGTGAAAGAATACGGCCTTGGCACAAAAAATGTGAATATATTGAACGTTCAATCAAGAAATCGATCAAAATTAAAAAACATAATTTACAAATAGTGAATTCACGAGATTATGTATACAATTGTTATTTAACTAGCTGCTTAAAAGTCCTTACAAACGATAATTGTAAAACGAAAATTGTAAAACGAAAAACATGTTAATAATAATCAGTAAAAATATCTTAATTAAGTAAGCGACAATTTAGTCATCGATGAATAATTATAATTTATAATTATTACAGTAATAGCACATACGTAGTTACTAGATAATGAGACACAATATGTAACCTTACGCCTTCAACAACTCTTTAAATATCAGCTCAATACCTATCTGTTATGCGGGCTTGCGTAACCACACAGATCACGGGGCAGATTTATTTTTCCCGCATGTTAGTTGGAAACGATTCTGTCAAAGGCTTCCTGTGGCTGACTCGCTTATATATTTCTGTATTGCTTTAATATCCTTTACGGTGTCTAGGAATTCAATATCTGTGAGTTATGGCGCACAGAAATGGAATATGATTTTTTTACATTTTTTCAGTTAATAGATGTGTATATGGTTTAATTATTAAACAGGGTTAAGAATTAAATTGATTGACTAATCACCACTTTGAACTATTGGTATCTGTTTTAATTAAGATTGTTGATTTAAGATTGTTTTTAAGATTGTTGTAATTTAAGCAATAATATCCCTTTTAAAAATCTCAAGATCTACTGTTCTTAAAATAAAATTCTATATTAATTATTTCTGTATAATAACTTAGAATTTCATTTGAGAATATAGATTATATTTGATTTTATTAAGTAATTAGTCTTAATTAATTAATTAGATTATAAACAAGTCCATCTTCATCATTTTCAAAACGAGAAAATTACCACAACAAAGCAGAGAGATAGATACAAGAGTAATTGAATGGATGTTTTGAGTATCCAATTTTTTAAAAGTTCCGTAGATTAACTCATTTATAAAAGAAAAACCTTTACAGCCCATGAAGTTTGGGTACAGTACATAATCCACACTGTACTTTCTCTTGTAAAACTGTTGTGCAGGGAGGTGATTAGTCAAAGATGCTCAGCCATCAGGATCTTTTCCTTTAATTTAGAATACCCACCTTATCGAGCCTGGGTGAGCCCCAGGAAGTTCTTCAGATCCCACAGGATTCATCCGTGCCTGTTAACAGATTAAATAATACACCTACAGCATCAGTTTTGAACCCGTAACCTTTCGCATAATAACTCAGTATTCTACTGACTGAGCTTCCCTTGCTCATTTATGCAATTCTATAAAAAGAACATTCGCCATTCGGCGATAGGTAAGAATAGAAAATTGAAACAAAAAAATGTTTAAATCAATTATCTGATAAATATCAGTTTTCTTGAACCGAGAAAACCTTCCACATAGAAAATAAAAAATAAAAGTTATAAGACGCAATGGAGAAAAAAAAAGCTTGAGGCATAAGCCTACGTCGTTAAGAATTTATCGAATTAATATTTAGACCATTGTTCCCAGGTGTTTTTTAATGTCGAGTTAAATTTTTGGCTCGATTTTTTTTCTTTCTCGTCTGCTTATTTAACTTTAAAAAAATCTGTAGCGCTACAATCAATCAAGCATCTTGGATTTAGTAAATAGTAGAGACTGTATTTTTTAGGACAAAAGTTGTGTAGATAAGTGATTTCCCCTAGTTTACGGTCAAATGCCAGGTTTTTCTCGTAATTGGGGGTATCCACTTTATAGAGGTCGGGTGTACCCAAGCTGTGTCTGCGTGTACCACAGGATCCATCTCTGTCTTATATTAGTTGATTAAAATTCATACTTGCACACCAATCAGTTGAATGCGAAGCATTCACATCTTTTCTCTCCATTATCTTCTATTTCTTTAATAATTTATTTTTCAACTTTTCTTTAAGATATCGGCTATGTATTGCATTATACAACATGTTTTATACATTGTATTACATTTAAGTTCTTGAGATGTATTGCTGACGCTTAATGCAATAACAACAATGTAGTTACTGGACTTGAATAAAGTGCCCTTTGGATTGGATGTTCTGTATTCTTAAGGGGTAGCCTTGCAACCCTTCAAGGACATTTTATTTTCCTTGCTCTCCTTTCTACCTTAGACCTGCATCCTGAAATCAAACCACTTATAATAACTTACAACTGCTAGCACAATATTATAAAAAAAATAAGACAAGATCCTAACATAATTATAATAATTTTGATTTAAAAAACTGACATTAGTCAAAAGTATCTTCCTCCTTAGTGCCTCTCAGCGTGGAGGTGCCCCAATCCAGGACAGCCAAGTCCCTTCATCTCCAGCCAGCGCTCTCATCTCATTCATATTCCTTCCCTTTCTTTCACCAATCCTTGAGATTTAGTCCATCGATTGCATTCCTCGAGGACGGCGTCCGGTAGGCCTGGCTTCAAACTCCTTTTGGACCCGGTCCTCATCCATTCTGCACAGATGACCTAACCATCCCAACTGTCTCCTTCCACTGTTTCCCTCAGTCCAGGCACTCCCAGGTCTCCCCTTATTCTCTCATTCCTAACTCTGCCCCTCCTCTCCGTCTCTGTCTACTCCGGAGCTATTTCATTTCAGGAGCGATAACCCTACTCGAGTGCTGAAAGTATTCAAATTTGATAAAAATCGATACATTTATTGTGTTGTAACGGATGGAATGTCAGTTTCATTTATTTACAGTTTTCTTTTGAATAAGAATTAGATTACTTGTACACAAACAATTGTGTTATGTTTAACGTTTGAAAGATCATTTAATCCTTTTTCATAATCAGTCTTACTTTTCCTTTTGAAAGTGAAGCAAAGTTTTAAAAATAAATAAGAATAACATTATGTCTTTCGCGGAAATTCGTATAATTTTTTATACAAATTTAAACTTGGCCATAGCGTCAAGGAGGCGTTCCGAAATATTAATATTGTTTACGGTGAAGATACAGTGAGCGAAAGAACAATCTTCCGTTGGCTTAAAAATTTCGGTCGGAGGATTATGACCTACCAACAAAGAACGTAGTAGGCCGAAGTTGAAAGAGCTGGTCGAAGCGGGTCCTTTCCAAACCACTCGTGAATTTGGTTGATCTTGGAGCAAGTTACATGTCTGTTTCCAAGCACATTAAAAGCTTGGTAAGACAAAAAAACTGGAGATATGGGTACAAAATGAATTAACCGAGGTGCAGCAGCTCACCCGATTTTTTTTTTCAGGAGCTGAATATAGAGGTCCTTCCTCACCCACCATATTCTCCGGACCTTTTTCCAACTAAGTTTTACTTTTTCCGTTGTTTGGATAATTTTTTAAGAGATAAAAAATGCCCTGAAATCGGCCTTCCAAGACTTCGCCTCTTCCTAGACACCTAATATTTCAGAGCGGGGATGGAAATGTTTTTTTCACGTTGGGAAAAGTGTATTGAAAGTGAAGGATCCCATTTTGATTAATAAAAGTATTTTTTTAGTAATTGTTTTGCTAATAATTTAAATTTACACCTTCACTGACATTTCAGATGTTACAACCCAACACATTATCAAAAATTCATACCAATTAATACCCAATCGTATGAAGAGAGAGCTTAGTGCACGTTAGAGAATTTTACCCCAAGTTAAGGAGACTTTATAGGGGATGGGTGAACCCCTGGAGTGTCTTTAGATCCCTTAGGATTCATCCATGGCTAGAACAGTGTCCTTTTTTCCGCAATTATCAAGTTTATTAAATGTATGACTTAAGTCATTACATTTTTTTGTTTTGTGGAGGAGAGAAGTAGGATACACTATTTTTCAAACTTCACATCCCTGCTAATCTGCCAATTTAGGATACTAAAATGATAAGTAAAAATTCTCGTATTGGTTTAATTTAAGCCCATTTGTTTTCCTCAAAAGTTTGAAAAAGTGACTTAGGTCCCTTTAAACAATCACTTATAAAGAATACAAGGGATAGTATTAAAAAAAATTTGTTTTTTTTCAGACGAATTTAGAAGTAAAACGGCTTGCGAAAACGAAGTTGTCCAGCTTCAGTGTGGGCCGAACTCCAGAATCGCCATATATTCTGCCTCCTACGGACGGACCCAATACGAGAGTGTCCAGTGTCCACAAACACAAGGAGTACCCGAAGAAAGTACGATTTAATATTTTTTCAAAACTATTATTTTCTTATCTCAGTGGCAATTTAATTATTGAATTATTAATAATATATTCTAGCTTGCTTGGCTGGCTACGCGACTGAAACAGTCATTCAGTTCTGCCACGGGAAACGAAGATGCGCTCTTTCCGTAGACTCTGGTACTTTCGGTAGCCCTTGCAGGAAAGAATCGAGAATGTACCTCAAGGTCGTTTATACTTGTGGTGAGCCTGGTTATTTTTTATAATTTATAATAATTAGCATCCATTTTGGTAATGGAGTTCTCAACTATTTTGAAATCCACAGTTCCAAGACAGGTCCTTTTGGCCAAGTCGGAGCAGCTGCAAGAACTCGATGAGCCCCTGGATCCATCGGAGGACTGGCTGGACTACGAAGAAGAGGGCCAAGCCGCACCCAACACCAGTGGCCACCACAACTCTAGCACCTCCACCAACGAATCCATCACTCTCCATCATAATCGTGGAGGTTGGTTTGTCATTTCCATTACTATGTTTATTTGGTTCATTAATATTTAAAAAAAACAACTCGTTATCTTTCCCCATGTTTTCCTTAGCCATCTAAAAATACATTGCTTTATCAAAAAAGTTTCTATCTTTATTTTTTATTTTTATCTCCCAATGCAGTGTTCTCAAAACCCCTAGACCCTATCTGTTCCTAGTTAAGCCATTAAATTTTCCTACTTCGACTATGGTCGCCAAGTCATACGAGTACATCAGACTATTTTATATCAGCTGAGCGTGTTATAAAATTGAAACAACAGACTGATTGAATATAATTTTTAAAAACTAACATTCGGAGTTTCTAGACATTACTATGGCTCGAGCTGGTACGCCGAGTTGAAGTGGCTTTACCCTGAGTCCCGATGAGAGTAATTAATGGGTGACTACATTTTCGGAATCTTCAAAACTAAAAAGCCTCCTTAAATCCTAACTTTATGACTCATAACCTTGTACTCGTACAACCCTGTGCTCAGAATTGCTACTTTTAAATATTTTTTTTAACATCTGTACCATTTATTTGTTGATTTCTTGTCCATCTCCATTCACAAACTCATCTCTCACATTATTCAATAACCATTTTTTTTCAATCTCCTTAATCGTCAATGTTTTGCGAAAACATAAACACAGAGATCAATGCAGAATGGTAACCAACTATACATATCGTCGTTTAAGAGTGTAAACCTGCTAACTCCAATTTTGGTCCAAAATTACATTTTTATACCATCAGTAAGAGAAAAATTGGCCACATAGACTGTAAAACTAGCTAAACTCACTCTAAACGTAAAATCGGCAAAAAAGTGTGATGCATAAAACTGTCAAATCCATTTTATTCAAATCGCGCGGCTAACTACATGATTGACGCCACTTATATCTTATAACTTATTAACGATAAAATCTTAATATTTTATTAGTTTCTAATAATGTAGAACATCCAATAATATATCTACTGCATTTTTGGTTTGAACCTAAAACTGTAAAATTCAAATTTATTATGTTTTATTCATCTTATGTAAATTTGTGTCAAAGTGAGTTAGCAGGTTTACACACTTAGCCGACGATATATGTATATATAGATGATTATTTGTAATTTCAATTTTATTTATTTTATATTATTTCATTTCAATCAGCTAGTCAAACGCTACTATAATTAAATTAAATATTTCTTATTCTTATAGTTCTTTTTTATTTATGTGATATATATAACCATGTGCTCAGAATTGCTACTTTTAAATATTTTTTTTAATATCTGTGTCATTTATTTGTTGATTTCTTGCCCATCTCCATTCTCAAACTCATCTCTCACATTATTCATTAACCAATTTTTTTTAATCTCCTTAATCATCAATGTTCTTCGAAAACATAAACACAGTGATCAATGCATAATAGTGTCCCATTTCAAGTGAATCAGACGTTTTTAATTTTTAAACGAAACAAAATTAAGAAAAACGATTCTGGTAAAAGTTGTAGGTATCCCCCCGGCCTGGTTTGAAGAACTAAAAAAATTTTTTTGGTTTTTCACTTTAAATGGTCAATATCGACCTTCAAAAAATGTAGTTTCTTCTCTTGACCCCCCTTTATTTTTATTTTTCTGAAATGTACAATACAAAACATGGAAAAAATGTATGTAACATTGTTTGTTTCGCCTAAAAGTTAAAAACGTTTAATCCACTTGAAATGGAATACCCTGTAAATACATACATATATATATATATATATATATATATATATATATATATATATATATATAAACACACTTCACTAACAACTCAGGTCCACTCTACTCGGTCAAGCGAGATTTCCTTCCACCCTCTTACACCCAATGTCCTCCCCAATCTTCTAAATCCATCTTCTCAAATGTATCTATCTATACAATACTAGGAAAATAAAATGATAAAAGTATTTAATCTTACTTATTTCAAGGAGTTCTTAATACGACATGTAAAATAATCAATTGACACTTTAATTATACTTGTTTATGTTTTCTTTTCAGACTTGATGTCTACATATCCTCCAAACGAAGACGAAAAGTCTTCAGGTAATTTTATTTTTTATATTTGTGAACAATAATATTTTCATAATAATCTTTCAAGCATGCAGTAGCTTTGCGCTTATTTTAATATCTAACAAACCTTTAGTTCACATCAGTCATTTCATTACTTTAGTCTTGCAAAAGTCTCATTTATTTTATTAATTATAGATCATTCTTATCTTATCATGTATATGGAATATTTTAAATGCTATATTTACACTATTAGTATAAATAAAGTATTAATGCCATTTATACTATTAGTTCTATATAATTAAATACGAAATGTAAATAACACAAATGCACGTTTATAGTTTAAAGAACAAACGTAATTAAAGAATTTTTAACAATGTATTTTTGTTAGAATCAGATATAATCCCAGCTTGACAGGCTCAATATTATTGTCGACATTCCTTAAAGTTTGAACTAGTTATTTAACTTTTTAAGTTAGTCCTAGTTGCTAAGACCCCAACTCAGCTCGTTGGGGTAAACTTTAAAATTACTAAGCTGTAACTGTGACGTGACAAAAAAACATAATTGCTGACCTCTACTAGTTTGAAATTTAAAGCAGGCCTAGGCATATCACGACTTTTTAATAGAAAAATGTCTAACATAAATTTACTTTTGATATTTATTATTGTAAGCATAGTAAAATTATAAGTGTTATTCATACAGCTATATAAATTTTCTAAACATATTTTTTTATCATTAAAAAATATTTTTTTTACAACTTTATTATTAAAATATTTTTATAGTTAAAAAAATCTGAGTTTTTTTAAATATTTTTACTTTATTCTTATTTTTATTTTGCGTTGGTCAGTTAATCGTAATGTTTTAGGAGGGAATTGTTAGGATGGAATACAAAATTAAACAATAATTTATCAAAATGTTCATTAATTAGAGATTTTAGCATAATTTATTGGCCTACTTTATGATAAATTAGGGACTAGGGAGAAGAAACAACGGATATGACTAATGGGGGAGCCGAAACGTTGGCATACATTAAAATATTTTTCACATAACTTTTCGCTATGTTTCGAGCTCGCTTCTGACCAATTCAATGCGCATTGCCAAAGGGTTTCGGAAATATTCGGAAATATTTGTACTTATATAAAAATGTTACATTTAAAAAATAAAATAATAACAAATAAAGAATAAATAGTATTCAAACAAACTATTGCTTTGACAACTTACAACCTCTGATCAACTTGAACCAGCACATGTTATCCGTTCCTATTTAGCGGATTTAAAGTGGGTAGCGTAAATTTTTAGAGCCACTTGCCGCTTAATTTTTTAATAATTTTATGTTCATAACACTAATTCTAGCATTTCTTAAAACATTATCAACAATATAAAGTTGGTTTTAGGTTACACTTGTTTCAGTTTAATAAAATATATTTTTATTTTAATACTGGCTTCATTATTATTTATGTACTTTTTTTGCTACAGTTCTTTGCAGCGGGCGTATATTGTCCGTGTTACTTGAAAGTTTGAGATTATTTAGTCGTTTAAATTACTAATTTTGTGTCATTTACGTTACATTTTTCGAGATTATTGTTTTAACCTTTTTTTTGGTAATGTATCTGCTGAGATACATCAGAATTTTTTAAAAGTTTTTTTCGAGACATCCACAGGTCATAAGGGTTAAGTGGTATGAATATTAGTTTGATATTTTTTTTTTTATTAAACACATTCAGACATTACAATCTGCCACTTGTGGGCAATAAGTAGTGGTGCTATGTAGCTACAACCATTCCATAACAAAACAAAAAAGTGGTATAAACAAAATAAAATAAGTGAATGTAATAACATATATACATGCGGTAATAAAAGGAAATTAATGCAAAAATGATAATAAAATAAAGTCTAGATAAAAAATAATAAAAATAAATAAATAATGTACACAGTTTGATATTAAAAAAAAAATCTGCCAAGTTAAGGGTTAACATAGAAAAACTTTTCGAGGTTATTGTTATACTACTTTTAAATAAATTAGAAAGAAAACTACTCAAACGAAAGAGGATGACAAAAAAAAAATCAAACCGGAAAAATGTAATATCATTAACATCGAATCGATTCACAATCAAAAATAATAAATTGATAAATTTATATAATGCCTATTCATTATTCTATTTTTTTCAATTTTTATTAAAGGGCCAATCCATTTTAAACCACCCAATATAAATGTAATATGTTGCTGAACATTTTTATTTTTCCTGATTCTTTTATCATGGTCTCCTCATGGGTAGATATTCACAAAAATCCATAGTTATTATTTGGCAGCCATTTTTTAATGATGTTTTACTGAATTTAATGAAAATCGGAGTTTGCTGAAAATTTAATTACGATGTCATTTTTAAAGATACCAGAATTTTTTTAAACTAGTGAGTTCAACTAGAAAGACATTATTTTAATTTCTCTATCATGCAAGAAAGTCAGTCAAACTCTTTCTCGAAAAACTTAGAAAAAATTAAACAGTCATTAATTTTAAAGACCGTACATTTTTAGAAATGAAAAGAGAAGTACTAATAATATTTGATTTCTGAGTTCAGTACTCATAATACTACCAGCAGCATAACGTTTTAGTATTGAGAATGAACTCATTTTTTTCTACGGATTTTCAAAAATGACTAACAGGACATTAATGCCAATTTCATCGGCCAATATCTGAAAAGGGACTGGATGAATCCGTAGAAAAAAAATGAGTTCATTCTCAAGACTGAAACTTATGCTGCTCGTAGTATTATGAGTATGAGACTTTTCCTACCTAAAAATTTAAAGTCTTAAATATTAACGATTTATAAATGTTTTCCGAGCTTTTAGAGAAAGAGTTTGACTGCCTTTCTTGCATGATAGTGAAAATAAGATCATTTCATGCTGAACACGCTGGTTTTTAAATTATTCTGATATCTTTAACAATGGCGTGACAATATAATTTTCCGCAAAATCCGTTTTTTCATTAAGAAATTAACAACAGTGACTGGGTGATTTGAACTGGATTGACCCTGAACTATAGAAAAAAGTAACCAGAAATGTGTCATTTACTTTAGTTTTCCAGTAGTGTCTGTAAAATGTCTTTCCTATTAATGGCAGTAACAATTTTAACTTGAGGAATTCCTTGATAAATCGTCGGAAATCGTCCTGATTTAAAATTTTCTATTTCAAGAAAAAGGACAGAAAAATCATGAATTGTTAATCAATTTATATATCTATATGTTATTAAGTCTATTATGTATTTATATTATAAATGCATATTAATTTTCATGATATAACCTACTCATTAAACCGCATAGTTATACAAAATGGGCAGAAATTGTAGATCGGGTTAATAATAAGATTAAAACATTATTCATAATTAATGTTTAGACTGCTAGAACTAATTATGCCTGAATGGAATAACTCGTTGTTTAAATTATTGACTTTGAAATAATTACTGTACTACGCATGAATTGACAATACAATTCAATTGACCCGCCATAGAGAGCGATTGTGATGTAATGGGGCATTATACACGGTTACTGCATGTAAACTGGTGTGTCATTAGAGGTTTAGTCCTCTCAATATAGATTATTTGTGGGTCTTTCAATTGATTGATAGTTCATTAATTACCACCATTGCAAATACTTGGTGTAAAATAGACAAATGTGAATCGGCAAAGAAAAATAATTCTTTTCATATTTATTTTTTTTAAAACTTTTCTTTGGTTATAACTCCTCTCCTAGAGTACTTCTTTTCTTCTTTTTTTTAAATCCTCAACCTCTTGGAGTTAAATATTTACAAGACATTACATCATTACATCGGTTGATCTGCTCGGATGTCTTTATAAACAGAATATTCCAACTCGAACAATTAACAGAACAAACCTTCAAATTCATCAGCTGACAACTAGAGTTATGAGACTAGCTGCATACAAGATTATAAGCTACAGCATTCTTTCCCTATTTACTCTGATTCAGCTATACTTATCCTACACAGGGTGTTTCAGAGTTAAATAGCCAAACTGAAGATTTTAACCAAGGGCTTCAAAACAAAAAAAGATTGACCAGCCTTGCTTAGACTTTTTGTTATACCAAAAAAAATCGAGTGGTGTCTGGAATATTTAACTTCGGCGTTCAGGGCAAACCACTGGTCCTTATTGTCAAGAAAGAAAGTTGCTGAGCCTGTCCTAACGCTCAAGGAAATCACTTTGAATATGCATGTTAATGTTTACATTTAATGAATAAATTCATTGGGACAAACAAAATACTATGCCTAAATAATTTATAACAATGAAAGCCTTCAGATCTGAAAATATGAACAAAAGAAAATTTGTTCTTGTTTTCAGGCTCTCATTTAAAAATATTCTCGCATCCCACACATTGTCATCCAGTCATTCATCTATTGAAAGTATCTGTACATTTAGAGGGGTTGGATTACTTTTAACTTAGTAGATTTTACTACTTAAGTTAATTTATGTGGATTTTGTTTACTCCGTCTGAATCGAGAAGTGATTTTCCTAAACTACATAAATACTAAATCTTTCATCGATTCCGTTAAAAAGCGGATTCTCAAAGATCTAGTACGGTTCTAAATCTGGCATTTTCGGATCATACTGTTACTTGACTAAACTAGAAAAATCCAAGTATTTTTTAAAGTCAATTATCGAAATTCACTGTTTCACATTTTTGATCCTAAACGCCTCATATGATTTTTATGATGACGTTCAATTAATGAATACACATTTTTGTGGTGTTAATCAGAATGAACTAGTGAGCCATATCTCTTGAGTCCCATTTTACGAAGGATTTTGGGTTGTGAGGAATTCGATGGTTTAGTGGAGCCCCAAAGCTGTACTCCGTAAGTCCAGACGGGTCTAATGACTGTCATGTATACAATTAGTATTTTGTAATTAATTGGTAGCTTAGTGGTTTTGTCTTGAAAATGTTGAAGTTTCCTGAAACGGGGAGCTGTTTCTTACCGTTTGAGTCTAATATGAGAATAGTAATGATTATTTAATATTAAAAAAATAATATTCTTATATAAATAATTATGTAGCTACTGACAATTTTTTTTAATTTAACAAAGTTTTCAAATGTAACATTCTTTCTGCACGAAGCCTTAATCTAAATTATATATAAACATTGTAATAACAACTCCAATCGCACTAACAACGCTTGAATTGTAAATATCACTGGTGATGGCGCTGTTGATAGCTTTGGTTGAGGTGAAGATTGAGGAGATGTTAGTATCAGTTGGAACGATTCCCTGTCTAGGTAAAGTTCGAAGGGACACCAGCAAAGTCTCATCAACCCTCAACTGCACTGGCGAAGGGAGTCGTCCTTCAGGAATTGGGTTTATCTCTCAATGGATGTCTGTATATCTCTTCCTGGCAAGTAAGTATTTCAAGCTGATGGGATGTTCTTCCATTTTCGAAGGAACTATTTTTATTAATGGACAGGGTGAGCCCAGTTTAATTTATTAAAACCAGTCTGCAAAGATTTTTTTGCCTGACGATCAACCCCTATTTTGCAATTTAAATAACTATTAATTCAACTGTACTACTCGTTGCTCAAATTGAATATCTGTAATTTACATTTATTTTGTATAGTGCTGCAAGTAGAAATAAAAATTTCAAGTCATTACCCCAGCATTTTAATTTGTACTTTCAATTCCAACGCTCTAAGTAGAGAGGAAATAATATGGCTTGTTTTGATATATTTTTAATTTCCAAATTCTACTTCATGCAACCTTTTAATTTTTTATAATTTAGTAAAGAAAATATGTTAAAAATACATGATGTATTGTAAACAGGAATTATTAATTATTTAAGACATGGATGATCATTTCATTTCTACTTCCAAGATGGGACCTTATCAATTTCTTCGATTGCTAAATACAATAATTTAATCTTAGAAAGAATAAACACAATATAAAATGATTAACTATAAAATTAGTTCAATATCCATCAGTTCGTAGATCGATTCTCACATAGAGCTAAGTACAGCTCGAACCAGCATGGTCCTGTAACGCCCACTATTCAAAGTAAAAAAAAAATAAAATGTTTTTTTAGAATATATTCAAATCGACAAGCGACATTTTACATCTCATCATATGACATCATTTAATTCTGTAAAATACATAGTAAAAAAAAAAAGTTTTTAAGACATCATACATAATATAATGTATTAATCAAACAAGAACTAATAATTATTTAAGAAGTGAATCATTTTTATTGATAAAATGAAAACTGCAGTGATTTCGTTGAATCATAACTAAACTGCTCACAAATTGAAGTGGATCACTTAAGAAAATGAAGATATTTTATAATTTAGCTAACTTGATTGATTTGAGGTTTTCCTGGATTTTAAAAAAAACCTATTTTAACAGCACTCTCAAGGTGTTAAAGATATAAAAACAAAATTTTAGTATCACTACTTAGGGCTGAACTGCTTATTTCCCACTTGTGTTTTGTAAACATTATTTCCCTTTTATCGTCAGTATTACTCCAACCAGTTCACTAGCCAGTGTTTAACAATGTCTTTACGACGACTTAGTGTTGAAGAACTCGAGAGTGTATTAGCACTTTTAGAGTTAGGTCATTCTCAACTTGATGTCGGCAGTAGGCTTCAGTGCTCTCACACAGTCATTGGACAAGCATGGTCTCGATACCAGGGAACAGGTACTGCTCACTACACATATGGAGGAGGCCGAGTTCGAAAAACCACCCTACAGCAAGATCGATATCTCAAAATCCAAACCACTAGGCAACGAGGTTTAACAGCTTTGCTGCTGCAAAGCTCTTTTCAACAAGCGACGGGAGTACACATTTCAATTCAGACGGTTAGAAACCGCCTACATGAAGTTGGTTTGAGGGCAAGAAGACCGGCGAGGAGGGTTTATTTAACCAGACAACAAAAGGCAGCAAGACTCCTATGGGCTCGTGAACATGTTGATTGGACTGATGACGACTGGGGCCATTGTTTATTTACTTACGAATCGAAATTTGTTCTCCGTCATCAAGATCGACGTTTTAGAGTGTGGTGAGAGACAAACCAGTGTTTTTTAGCCCTGGTATGACTGAACCAGTTCGCTCTTATAATCCTTAGTTAAGCCGTCCTTCGGAAGGGACGTTAAACGGGGGTCCCGAGCCTGTACGATGCCGGTACTCGTTAAAAATAAGTATCCTAATTAAACCTGGATAGACAAAATTTAGAGCTCCCAATGTAGTATCGTCCGATTAGCCATAGGAGCAAAAAGTGACATTAAATGAACAAACAAACAGTTCGCTCTTATGGAGGAGGCTCAAGAATGGTGTAGGGAGGGATAATGAGTTATCGAAAAACTCAGCTTGTACTGTTTAGAAATGAACATGTGACCCCACAAACCTATCTGAGCAACGCCATCAGACCTGTAATTATCCTTTTATCCCAAGAAACGGGTTAGAACTTCATGAATTCATGTGAACATGTTTGGGACAAACTCCAAAGGCAATTAAACATGCGTTGACCTTGTCCAGACAACTTGGTTGATCTTGCTGCCGCCTTAATTGAGGAATAGGCTTATTTACCTCTAGATTACATATTGAGCTTAATAAGGAGTATGAATCGCCGATGTGAAGCATTAATTCAAAGTAGAGAGGGTCCAATACCCTACTGAAGAAGGATAAATTGAAATGAAAACCAATATTTGTAAAAATTTAAATGTTTATTTTGTAAAAAAAACTGTATTTCATTTTAAAAAATAAATTCTTCTTAAATTTTGTTTGGTGTATTTATTTTTGTTGAACAAAAACCATTAACAATCGATAAGTGAGGTACTATAAGCAGAAATATACAAATAAATAACAATAAGTATGGTTAAAAAAGAGAGTTACCTAACTTTTGATGAGTGGTCCACTTCCATTTGTTTGTAAGCAGTTTATAATAATTGAAACATAGATTAAAAAAAACTCGATACATAACCAATAACTTTCATATATATATATATGAATATATATATATATATATATATATATATATATATATATATATTCAATTCATATTTCACGTAAAAAAAAATATTAGCTACAAAAATACAAAGTGAATCTTGTACACTCGTCTACTGCAGTACGATTTGGACGTGATGGTTTCACCCCTGAGTAGATAGAAGAAATGACTTATTTATTTATGAACTAATTTGTGTAAACAACTGAAAATTTCTCAAACTATCAGCGAATGGGGGTTACAACAGCCTTCACCGATCGCGGTTTTGTTTATTGCAGCTCTGATTGCCAAATGTCTAAGTTAGAAGTCATACAAAAAAAGACAAAAAAACAAACACGAATATCGCGTCTTCATGTTACCATGTTCATATTTGATGGTATACTAAACAATCTTTATTTAATGTCAGTGATAGTAAATTTTAACAAAAAAGTTAGGATTAACAACAGCTCATTAAAATTTTTAAACATAAACATAGGAAGCAACACCAATTCCACTTTGAATTTTAGAAATAAAAACGGACACTTATTATGAAACGATCCAATCGGAGTACCAACCACCTTTTTCAGCCATAAGTGATTTTTTAACACAGTGAAACTCTTCTCCACACTCACCGCAGGAGATACTCTCCTCTTTAGTGAGAACGTAAAATCCTGTTGTTCTCATCATCACTACCTAAATATTCAGTGCACGTCGTGAGCAAATGTTCATCATCATCATAAACTAAACTTTCTATAAAAGTAATCTCACTTTTATTAAAAGATTATTTTCTTTACAACAGCAGATATTTGTAAATTAATAAAAGATTCCATAGGTACTTAAGATGAGCTACAAAAGCTTGTAAAATAAATTCCATGTAGCTTTATTTCCATAAGAGCCCTCCGTTATACTAATTACGGATTTAATGGGGTACACATTCAAGACAAGTTCCAAGGCAGGTTGATGAAGTTATGTCGTAGGACTAGTATTTTCGTTAAATTAGATTTCAGGAAAATCAACTTTGTTTTAATGAAAGGAACAATGCTAAAATGGAGGGAGACTTTTCATCTGAAGGCAAAGGATGCATCGCCGGGGCATGAGAAATGTTAATAGGATGAATTAAATTTTTGTTAAATGAGTGTGAATATTACGTTTGATCCCTGGAATCTCTTGATTGTATTGTGGTTCCGTGTCCCTCCTGTAGCGAAGGTTTTTCTTCTGTATTACTTTTTCTTCTCCACTTTAATCTCGTAATGAATTTTTTTATAGATACTTGCACCAAACCAATTTTTTTTTTTATACTTAACAACTTCGTACATGGTATCCACAATTTCAAAAGTTGCACACTACTTTATAGGATTGAGATGATTAAACATATTTATAATACTGAGAAGATGTTAAACACTTATTAAATTAAAGAAAATTAAATTTTTATAAATAATTCCACTAATAACGTACTTAACAAACTTGATTAAACTAGAAAATAAAAAAAACACTGTTTTCCGTCCTTAATTTTTTCTCTATTTTTTATATTACAATCAAAGACTATTTTTTAATACTGATTCTATATTGAAGGTTCGACTGAATAGAAATAAAACTGAAAACAATGGTGTTAACTTCAAGATTATTTTTTTCCTATTATCCGTGATGACAATAATTTTTCGAAATCTGGTAATAGTACCAATGATGAAGGTGGTAGGTAATTGAAACAATGGCGATTGACTATAGTATGATATTTGGTGATGGTTGGGATTAGATGTGGAAAAACTCCCTAAAACGACTTGTATCGTATCGGCAACTTATGGCCGATGAGGCATTTGAGGGTGAAGACGTCATTAGAAATGTGTGCGCACACAATATATATAGTAGTTGCCGTACTCGTAATTTTTCCGATTAGTTTATTGTCTATTGTTAGTATTTTTAAACAAACATATGTAAAATTTTATTCCTTTTTCTTTCATTAAAATGAGGAATTTTATTCAAAAACGCCATAAAAGTCTTTTATAACTCCCACAAGATCTCTTAAAAATAAACAAATTAAACTCCTAAAACCAAGAATCTTAATTTGACCCCTAGTAGATTAATAACTATATAGTAATATAGTTACCAAAATATAATAAAATAAATAGGAATCTAGGAAAATTGTAATTGGAAAATTGACGCTGAACTTCATGTGAAATTGAACCTTGGGTAGTCGTGTAGTGACCAAAAAAGATAAATATGTAATTAACTACATAGATCTCATACTGCATGCGAATTGGGAAGAAACTCCGAAGGATAATAAGCGTACTGAGGTTTGGAGGACAGAAGGTACAGTAGGTTGAGAGTTTAAATATCCAGATGCTCATCTCAATGAAAGCGGCTAGATAGAAGAAGCGGTTCGAAGAATTGGAGCAGCAGAAAAAATGTTCAATATGGTCCGACGGGCGTTTTATGAAGAAGAGAGGTGACAAAGGAGACCAAACTGGCTGTATAAAAATCAGCATCCCTTCCTATCCTATCATTTCTTAATCCTGAACCCAGACCTCAAAATACAGGAATCAGATACAAGTCATAGAAATGAGGTTCCTGTGAAAAGTTGATAGGAAGACTCGGTGAGATAGGATATGGAACGCCACCATATGGGCTATTTTAACGAGCTGAGACCATTCTAGAGGAACGCAAACTAGTGTCAAGACAACAACATCAGAAACAAGTAATGATGGTTACTGGTATAGGGTAAATAGATATTTTCCATAAAAGTCTGAATTTTTTCGCTGGAGTACTGGAAACGACAGCTATGAGATTTTCCTCATATTTTTGTAGTACCGGTGAATATTTTTTTCCGAAACGAATTAACTATACTGAGGGAAGCTTCATTGTGCCATTTTTTGGCTTAAAATAGTTACAGTACACGGAATAACTTCATTTAAATGCTAGGCCTGACTTTCCTCTGCGAGAAATCCACTTCCATCACTTCCATCACTTGATGTAATTGATTTTTTGAATTCCTTTTTGACTGTTTCCTCAGATAACTTGGAACGACTGGTGCTATACTCCGCAGTCTCAGTGGGCGGTGGCCTCATCTGTCTCCTGGCCCTGGTCGCTGCAAGACTGGCCTGGGTTCGCCGCAAGCCTCCAGCTCCACCATCCGTGCCCTCCTACACTGGGGAGATGTTCGAAGGGGATGTCGACCTAACGATAGCTACTCCTCTTCCTACCGAACCTAGCGAGGTATTTAGCAACACTTTATATAGTTTATAAATACATAGTACATAAGAATGTGAATTATCGAGTTTCGAATTTTTTACTCTGTAGTATTTAAACATGAAGCAGTAGGAATCGCAAGCCTCAAGTCTCTAAAATACTGGATAAAAGCAACCAGTCAACTTTTTTAAAAACCTTCCAGCTGTTCGAGCACTACCCTCCTAGGCCTTAGTTGCTTGTGTTGTTTCTTGGAGCAACCTGTCTTGATGAATCTGTTTGGACTGTTGGTGTCATATTGCCTTCAAAAGAACAATGTCATAACTCAACATTTTTTTAAATAGAAGTATTTGAAAGTTCCATGTCTTGTCAAAATTAATTCGGATGAATTAAAAATATAAACATTTGGGGTAACACAAAGCATTCATATTATAATGCCGGTAATTTTTCTTATTTTGACTTAGGTCATTATTCCCCAAAAAGTTCAGTTTCGAACAGGATACAACTCAAAATATGACTTTATATAAAAAAGTAAAAAATGTCACCATATATAAAAATATCATGGAACCAGTTAATGTCTCAGAAATGTCGTTAATGAATTGAAAAATTTTAACAAATACAATTGCTGCTATTAGAGGCTCACCTAAAAAATGTCAATTTTTGAGTAATATTGTAGTTCTTTAGAAGGAGTGAATGCGCTTCACTAGGTCTTCTTTGATGTTATTTGATTTTGGCGTTTGTCATGACAATGCCTGAATTGGAGAAACGTTGACTGGATGGTTTTTCCTGTATTTTAGAGATTTAAGGCTTTTTTTGGAATTTCTCCTGTTGCATCCTATTCAGAATTTATGTTCCTCTTTGAGTTGTTACCTATTTTTATTCATGTATGTTTTAAAGTTATTTTAATATGTATTCTAAACAAAACATAATTAATGACTAAAACTAACAGTGTCTGCTTGTGGCTAATAAATATATATAGAGTTAGAAATTTACATAATCATTTTGATATAAATAAATTAATCATTTATAGTTGCAGTTAAGACTTCCACATTCAATCGGATAAATTGAAAACAAATAATAAAAAGCACATTTCAATTTATAAAAATTCTCGGTATTGCTGTCATGCCTAATGTAAACAAACATCTTTTGTGGCCTGTTGATTTTAATTGATCAATAAAAGCAAAATATACATATTCTGGGATATTAATCAAATAAAGCAAATTTATTTAATATAGATCGGCAAATGATCAAAAGAAAGATATTGCTTAACTTTAACAATAACAAATAGCTTTACTAAAATTAATAACGGATAGCTTAACTTCTTGTTAAGACACGAATGGAAAAAACTCAATGTGTTAAGTCTCCAAGAGGAAACTCCAATACCTGACAATATTTCGCCTATTCAGGACACAAGATAGAAAACAAATAATGGCGAAGTATCTAAACAAATATAAGAAAGACTCTAGTCAGTGAAAACATTCAACAAAGATTCATAAGGAAGGTTACAGGAAAACAGCTGGAAAAGTTTAAATGATAAGCAAAAAAAGAAAATACAAATAATAAAACACGAAAACCAAAGACCAGAAACCTTATATACAAGTCCTAAATAAACCTTATACATACGATCTACAAAAATGGTATGAAAAACGCATCTACCCAATATTCGTAATTTCTATTTTTGATTTTTCTTTTTTTATCAGCTACTTTATTTTATCTTTCCTAACTGTTGTTCTGTCACCTTTCGCCCTTGTAGCAAAGGGCGGTGAGATTCCTTTGCTATTAGTCTCATTCAGTCCTGAAGATGCCAAATAGGCAAAATATTGACAAGTATTTTTGTTTTCTGTTTTAGGCCATTTTTTGGGGGCTTTGTTCCATTCATGTCTTAACAACTAAATCTATTTATTTTCAATACCACAATTAATGTGGTAAATAAAATTAGTGGAGATAATTTACTTACCGTTGTAGATTACGTAATCTCAACTATATTTTAAGTAATTTAAAACTATTTTCAAGATAGTACATGAACATTTTAAGAACTATTGTGTTTAATATCGCTTTTAGTTACTTGACATGCACCATACTTTCTTTTTTATTAAACTTTATTCTCTACTAAACAAAGAAAATTACTCTGACTCAAGGTTTGAAATTGGAATTCAGGAATTCATAACTTAATTACGATATTAAAAATGTATTCGGCTTGAATCGAAAAAGCACCTTAATGAAGCACTGAGCTTCATTTAATAAACATTACAACAATCTAATGTTACGCCTTATTAACAGGTTGTGGTAGCCTATATTATTCATACCGCAATCGCAACCGGACTGGAAATGAATTTAATGAAACGCTAGAAGAGCTCAGAAATGTGCTACCCAATATTTAACAAAATATTCAGCAGTAGCACAAAGAGGCCAGTAGTGTCTAAATGATGTAATAATATAGGCTACATTTATTATGCTAGTTTTATAGTTCATGGTGTACCAGATATCATTTCATCAACACACATACATATACATATGTGTATATTGCGTGTCTGTATTTGAATATTTTTAATATCTTAGTATCGGAAAGAAATTAATGCTTAGAGGAAATATTAATTCAATTCTGAACAATGGCCATTCTTGAATTATTTAAACTCAAATAGGGAGTAGGTGTTGACCACCCGATATTAAAATTGATAATTTTAGAGTATAAAATAGATTATTTAAATAGGAGAAAAAAAAACCTATTTCCAGTAAAAAAAATTTTTATTCCTTATTTTCGAGATACGTTTTAAAAAAAATGTAGTATAAAATAGATAATTTTAGTCTAATCTTCAAATTACCTTCTTAAACATAGGAGTGGTTTTGGTAGTGTCAAAAGATGCGATAATATAAAATAAGTTAATTTTTTGTGAGAGATTATTTGACGTTATTAAATTATGTCAATTATTATTACTTAGCGAAATCTCTATTTAATTTTTTATTTGTTTCTAAATTCCATTTATTTACAGATGTTTACACTGCAATATAAATATGTAAACAATACATAAATATATAACAGCATAAATAACAATGCTTCTTCTACCCGGGGGTATTATTTTTAAATTTTTGTGAGTTAACTAAATAATTTTTGTGAATTAACTCGGCTAGCTAAAATGTGTATTAAAAATTCAATTAATAATTAATTTTCTCGACAGTCATTAAGTCCGCAACTCATTAAATTTTCCTTATTCAAGTTCTCAATATAATAATGTTGATGAATAAATTCAATATGAAAAATATAATTAATGCGGAATTATGACCCAACATTATAGCGTTCCTAGTGGAGCATGGCAGTTCCCTTACAAATAACTCTTCTTTTTTGACCCTCTCTTTTTATTTAGCTCTTTTTAATTTTCTCTAGCTATTGATTAGAGGACGGGAGGACAACGAACTCTTCTTCGAAGCTCAAATTAAAAAAACAGGTAATTGAGGTTTAAACTGTTCCGCAGGTGGTGCGGTACCCAGCGTCGGTACCTCCGAGAAGCCTCTCCGCAGCCAACTCGCAATACTACTTCGGCTGACAAGGACTCCCGAACGAAGCAGGGTCTGAAAGCAGCTGCTTCTAGAGGAACACGAACCCCTAAGTGCCTACTCAAATCATGCATTATCTTTTATTTATCGGTAATATATAAATATATAGTTATGAATAATATTATAAAACTGTACATATTGGTGTAAAATACGAATTAACTCCTATATATCGATGTTGGGTCTAGTCTGAATGTACTTTAGAATGGTTAGTGTTTATCGTCAATACTAGTCTTCATAGATAGCATCCTATCATACTAATGTATTATATATTTTTTGTTATATAAATATAGATACTACTATAGTAATAAATAAATTATTTGTCTGTTGTAATTAAAAATTGTTGTCTGTTAATTTATTTTGTACAAATTATATGTTAGGAGTACAGAGAAACATATGCAGTACTTATAAATTGGGAAAAAAATTATTAAAAGCAGCAGTTT
Source organism: Arma custos (assembly GCA_037127475.1). Lineage (NCBI taxonomy): Eukaryota > Metazoa > Arthropoda > Insecta > Hemiptera > Pentatomidae > Arma > Arma custos. The sequence continues at coordinate 58,657,974 of CM073762.1, read as the reverse complement.
TCGTTTTATTTTATACTTCAACATTTGTTTTATTGTCCGTCATTCCATAGTAACACCGTCAGTACTTCTCATATTTTGATAGTTTAGAGAAAACTGATGGTACTATTTGTTTCATAGGAATGGATGCATGAGTGCATGTTTTTCTTTTTTATTACGAATTTTTGAAACATATTACTTCTGACTTATTAGTATAGGATTCAGGTATGTTTTATAATTACAATAATAATATAATTCTGATGTTCGCATAGGCTTCCACGGTCTGCGGTATTGTCCATATTTTCTTTTTCCGGGATGGGCCGTGTGGTGTTGGTTTTGTTTGCCAAGCTTTTGCTCATCGTGTTGTGAGCTTCCTCAGGGCTAGTCAGTAAATTACTAATTAATTAGATTTACTGACTAGCCCTCAGGCTCACGATGAGCGAAAGCTTGGCAAACAAAACCAACACGGTCCATCCCGGAAAAAGAAAATATGGACAATATAATTCTGTGTTCACACAATTTATTTTTGGAACCAAGCACTCCAATTTTCGGAGAGACTTCAATCAAATATCTTAGTCAACCGAAAATTTCTTTTATTTCCTTTTTACATTTTCCTTCTATCTTGTACATCTTCCTCTCTCAGACTGTGCATGATTTCCTCAATTCCGTAAACTTTTTCAAAGGTTGGACAAACTTTCCTCCTTCATTATTCAGAGATGATCTATAATATTCCATGCTCTTTTTCATTATATTTTGTTGGACGTTTTGTTTGGTTGATATTGCTCTATTACTTCAACATTAGTACATCTTTCTAGTCTGTGCACCCTGGTTGATCGTTTTTTTTTGTCACCACACTATTCAAATTTTTGGTTGCATTAGCTCCCAACGCGGTTTGTGAGAGCGGAAGTCCCAGAACATAATACCAATGGTCATATAGATCTTATGAAGATAATGGTCATTCCTGAGATAAAATTCTGTTTCGATAATGAAAAAAAAAAAAAAAGTGGTCTATAATTAGATGAATTGTAATCATCTAATATCTGATATCGATTTTTAAAGTGATAAAATAATTGCTAATGTCTTTCAAAATCGTTTAGTTCATCACTAAATGTGGTAAAACATAAAATGAAAATGTCTACTAATCTTTAAATGCTTATCAGTTGTAATGCCCACCCTTCAACATTTTCAATCTTTCAACCAGCAGAACTTTTGACAATTGCAATTTTTAAGATTGCAAGAAACATTGAAGTTTGAACATTCGTAATAAAAATTATTTATACGTTCTAGAATGATTCATTTTGATAGTTACCATCTTTTAATACTGAAAAGTTTATGGTGTAATTAAAATCCCATAGAAAAATAAGAACCGACGAAGCGAGAACGTCAAGAAGGCAACCTTCAAAAATTGCAAATGGAACTGTTTCCTATGCCGAAATGTCAGGAGGTCAGCCGAAAAGTTTCGGGGCCACGCTGCAACCCGAATCCTACAAACACATCCCTGTACCACAAATCAACCCTATACAAGCACAAAACCCGCCCCAGCAACCACAATATTCCATGAATAAAGTTCCTATTACCACTCCTCCTTCAAATGCTACTGATCTCACGACACTTCTCACATCATTCCTCTCTGAATTCAAATCAATGGTCACACCATTAATATCCAGGGATCCAGGGATCTAGGGATCCATTTCCTTTTAGGTGCAGACTTTAATGCGAAACATCAACAGTGGGGATCAAGAACTACTAATTCTCGAGGCCGCATGCTACTGTCTGCACTTAATTCCCATAACTCCAGTTTTATTTCTCCCGGCACTCCTACATATTGGCCCAATGATCCAAACAGAAATCCTGATCTCCTCGACTTTTTTATCCATGCTGGCTTAGGTCCCCTAAACTATTCCATAGAACGCCTTGATGAACTTTCCTCAGATCACGATCCTTTGATCCTTACCCTTTCTGTATCCCCAATACCCAAACTTCCACCGCCATCATTTATTAGGGGACCAGTTGACTGGAACCTTTTTCATCAGCTTGTATCCAACACCATTGACCTCAGAGTTTCCCTAAAAACACCCCAAGAGTTAGATGATGCAGTCGATTCCTTTACCAATTTGATCCAGCAAGCAGTTTGGACTGCATCTTCACCTCGTCCTTCCTTCAAACCCCGCAAGAAAAATCCATTATCACAAGATCTGAGGGATCTTATCCTTACCAAACGCCGTTACCGATCCCTTTGGCAAAGAACTAGGCATCCTCACGATCGGAGACTGTATAACTACCTCACCAAACTAGTTAAAAGGAACCTGACAACCTATAGATCCGAAACCTACAATGCCTATCTTTCCACACTATCCGCTTCTGATAATTCCCTTTGGAATGCTACCAAAAAGATCCTTAAATACCACCCTATTTCCCATCCCCTCCGCCGTGAAGACGGTTCTTGGGCTGCATCAGATGAGGACAAAGCAGAAGAATTTGCCAAACACCTTTCAAATACATTTATTCCACATCCTGAAACCAACCCTACGCACGTTTCCAATATTCATGAATTCCTCTCTTCACCCATTCCACTATCCTTACCTCCTAACGCTGTAAGCCCCTCTGAGGTCAAATTCCTGTTAAAAAAATTAAAAGTCCGCAAATCTCCTGGACATGACCTTCTAACCACCCAGATCCTTCAACATCTTCCTCAAAAAGCGATTATTTTCCTTACCTATCTATACAACTGTATCCTTCGCACAACTCACTTCCCTTTGTTGTGGAAACACTCCATCATCATTCTATTCCCTAAACGTGGTAAACTACCAAATGACACTTCATCATACCGACCCATCAGCCTGCTTCCTATTCTTTCCAAAATTTTTGAAAATATCCTCCTGAAACGAATCCTACCCATAATCGAATCCAATATTCCTTTACATCAGTTTGGATTCCGTCCCAGGCACTCGACGGTCCAGCAGGGTCTCCGAGTTGTCGATCACATATCCTCTGCTCTTGAAAGCAAACAGTACTGCACAGGCGCATTTCTGGACGTAGCACAAGCTTTCGACCGGATATGGCATGCCGGTTTGCAGTTCAAGCTCAAAACTCAGTTACCTCAATCCTTATTCCTAGTCCTTCGATCCTACCTCTCTGATCGCTACTTCCAAGTGCGCTGTGGTAACGAATACTCCAATCTTTACCCAATTCAAGCTGGAGTCCCCCAGGGCAGCGTCCTGGGTCCTATCCTATACATATTGTACACCGCTGATATCCCAACTACTCCTGAAACCTTCCTTGCAACGTTCGCAGACGACACAGCCATCCTATCATCTCATCCAGATCCTGAAATGGCTTTCTCGAACCTCCAAAGGAACCTTTCACTCATTGAAATTTGGTGTAACCAATGGCGGATCAAAGTCAACGAGGAAAAATGCAAACACGTGACTTTTACACTTCGCCGGGGAACATGTCCTTCTGTCCAATTCAACGAAACCATCCTGCCTATTTCCGACACAGTACGATACCTTGGCTTCTTCCTAGACAAAAGACTTACATGGAATCCTCATACCAGACTCAAAAGACAAGAACTTAACAGACGTTTCAGCCAACTATACAGATTATTATGTAGGGCCTCCCATCTTTCAATAGACAATAAACTACTAATATACAAGACGATCATCAAACCTATCTGGACCTATGGACTGGAACTGTGGGGGACCGCAAAAAAATCGAATATCAGACGCATTCAATCCTTTCAATCCAAAGTCCTGAGAACTATTGTCAACGCTCCTTATTATGTCTCCTACAAAACCCTCCATAATGATCTCAACATTCCTTTTGTCCTCGACCTCATCCCTACTAAATTCTCAAACTTCACCAAAACCTTGTCTGTCATCACAATCCCCTGGCTCAGCCATTATCCAGTTCCACACATCCATACAATCCACCCCGCCGCCTAAACCGGCAATGGCCCTGAGACTTGTTATAATAATGCTATTTGGAGTACTGGCACTGGCCAGATTCTCCACTCACGACCTGTGTGTGTGTGAAGCGCCCTTAACCAGCTTCCATTGGCGTTTAATGCCAGTGACGCGGCTGGGAAAGGGAGCTGGGGCCTCCCGGACTCCTGCTTTGCCCTCATTCATGAGGAAGAAGCTCAGTTCGGGGACCCCAGGCAAATTGTAAATAGAGTATGAATGTGTACAGTATATTTCTTTTATGTTTTATTTATTATTATTATATTTTTTTTTATTATATATATATATTTTTTTTTTTTTTTACTTTATTTTTGTATATATTTTTTCGCTTGTATATATTTATTTATGCATTTATTTCGTTTATATTATTGATTTTTTATGGAATGATTGTAGCTACATAGCACCATTACTTATTGCCCACAAAAGGCAGATTGAAATGCTTCAATAAAGTGTTTTCTTCTCTCTCTCAGAAAAATAAGAAATAAAGATATATCTTTGATATTATTATTGCTTATTTTCGGTTTGTACAGCTCAATAATTATACGGATATATTTAAATTATGCAATGAACAAATACCAAAATGAACTCAAACAATATTTTCTATTCCACTACCTGGTGGAAGTTCACACGCCAATAATTAATCGGTTTTAATCTTCCTACCCGGTACGTTATTGCCCCATTCCCATCTCATTAAAATACGCAATTAAACCCGTAAGTCGTTGAAATAACCTATTTTTCCGTTTTAAAGTTTCATTGATGTTGTTTCCGAATCAGCATTTTTATTAATAATTTGCGTGTTTATTCCTCCTCATTTCTATTTATCATCAATAAGATAAACTTATATTGTTATTTTATCCTCTGAAAGCGATCCTTGGCCAGCTCAACCATTCTGCCCCACGATTGTCTATCTGCAGCATGGGCTATATTTATTCTTCCTTGTCAAATGTCTGTTATTACATTGTTCCTCCACCGAGATCTAGGTCTTCCCCTAGGTCTGGTCCCGACTGGATTATTTTTGTACACCTTCGAGGGACACCTCCCATCCTCTATCCTGATAACGCGTCAGAGCCATTTTACTCTCTGCACTTTGACAAAATTAGAAAGGCTGAGATCCTGGTATTCCCTATACTACTCCTTATTCCGACGCAGTCGCCAGGATCCATTTTCTTTGATAGAAATTATTATTCTTTTCAGGATCTTTCTTTCGAAGAGGTCCACCTTCTGTGCATCGGACTTGTTGAGTGTCCACGTCTCAAACGCATAGGATGATACTAGCCGTATGAGGCATTAGTAGATCCTCATTTTCGCAGCACGGCTTAATAACCTACTCCTTATAATTTTGACGATGGAGAAGTACGCTCTGTTTGGTGCTGCCAGTCTGTTCTTTATTTCAGCCTCCTCGATCATGTTTTCAGTTATAGTAGATCCCAGATATTGAAAGCTAGGGACAACCTGGAAGGTGCAGTTTCCTAGCTGTACTTTTTCAGGGACCGTGTCTTTTCTCGTGATGCACATCATCTTTGTTTTGTTCTCATTGACCCTAAGACCCATGTATTCTTATTCTATCTGTATCAATTTATGGGAGCGGGGTAGCTCAGTGGTCAAGCGTTGCCGTGCTGATGTCCTAGAGTTCAAATCCGGCGGTGGAAGATAATTTTCTGTTAGCATTTTGAGACGGACTCAGCGGAAGCTGGAGATCCTCTTGGGGTTCATCCAATATCCCGGTGGTTGAACGTGATCTAGGACAAATGAACTTCTAGTTCAACAATTGTCCTTGAAACAGTTCAGTCTATACCACTTACTTAACTATGGATTGTAGTGATACGGACTTTTTTTTTAACAATTTATAGGACGAGATACATTTTTATCGTGTTATTTTAGGGTATCCTATAGGTTCTCAAACGACTACGTCAGAGAGAAATATTTCGAACATGATTCTTTAACGTCATCTGAAATTCTCGTTGGAGATGAAAGGTACAGAGATTGGTAGGTTGAGCCAGATCTAGAACAAATGAACTACTTGCTCAACCGCTGTCCTTTTAACAGTACAGTCTCTACCACATATCCGAGACGTCTTATAGTTTGTAGTGACACAGTTGTTTTTGTTTCTTTCAATATTCTCGGACAACTGCTGCATCAGAGAGAAGTATTTCGAGTTGGACTCTTTACTTTGAGGTGAAATTCTCGTTGGAGATGAAAGAGAGAGATGTGGAGGTGACCCTTCCAGTGATGAAAGCCTTGTTAGGTGCGAGAGGACAAAGGACTGTTGTGCTTGCCCTCAAAGTACAACTCACTCAGCGCCATGGTCAGTTTCCGTTGTCGTTAACAGAAATACAGGCTTTTTTTAAAGCTATAGCTTTAACAGGTAATGTCACCCTAGCCTATAGCTTACCCACTGCTGGGTACTGCTCCTACTGGTTTATTCTGTTCTGATTGTTACTTTTTTGATTATTAACAAAAAAACTGTAACATTACTACCCGTGAATGTGTCGGGGATTCAGTACATGGTAGAGACTGTACTGTTTGAATGACAACGGACTTGTCCTAGATTACGCTCAACCGCCAGATTTTCCCCCTTAATTTGGATACACTATTTTTATAACATTTTATAGAGGTTTGGCTGAGCCCCAGGAGGTCCAAGATCCCATATGATCCATCTCCTGCTGTCAAACCGACTAAATTAAAGTCTTGCCTGCGGGGGGATTCAAACGAAGATTTCCGGCATTTTCATATTATAAGTTGATTTTGTCGAAGATAAGTTAAAACGCCTTATCCTAGAATTCGCAAAATCTTTATCTTAGTATAATTTACCTGGTAATGATCAACTCTACTATAAATACTCTATAAAATTTTGATTATTGCGATTCGGTTCGTGAAAAATAACCTCCATATTCATTTAGTGTAACATAAAATTGTACTCTTTTGCACGCCGAAATTCTTGAAAATGTCTGCAAATTTTAGATAAATTATCAATTCAATTTATATTCTATATAATATATATTTATATTCTGACAAGATGGTTTATTATTTAAAAATAGATAAACAAGTTTTGGCTGAACTCTAATCTATAATAATGATACATACTATCTTCTTCTTTTAAATTTCTTTATTATCTTTTTTAGAATGAGCTTTGGTACGAAGATTCCAAAATAGATTATACTATTATACTATCTTTATAAATGGCGAAATTTTTCATCATAAGTTAAAAAAAAACTTGATTTATGTAAGAAATGAGCCTTTGAAAACCTTTGTTAAAAATGTCTAACGTTAATATATTTTTGAGCTAATGATGTTGATTATTGCATCGTATAAAAATATGAGATATATCTCATTTATAAATTTAAAATTAGAAAAGCAAATTGTTTTTCAGGTGATGTTCGACCTTTATGAATACGGAGCTTATGATTCTGTTAAACCGAACCACAATTATAGGTGGTAATTTAAAAAAAAAAAATCACGATCTTCTGTAATAACCAATAAATTATACTAAAATAATTTCTAGGTTTTACGAATTTTAAGCATATCTTTAAGTCTATTAATTCGTAATTTAAAAAAAAATCATTAATAGGGTTGTAGAGTTGTAATGAGCGTGCTTGTCATTTTTAATGGAAACTACGAGTAAGAACCTATAAATACAAAACAAAATCTGTGTGAAGCTATATTTAAAAATATTAACCAATATATGGAATATTAATTTTAAATTAAGTAATATTAAATGGATTTAATGTTCATATTTTTGGGGATTTACAATTACTAATTCATTTGAGTGCAAGAACTTAAATTTGTTTAAAATCATTACTTAAAAGCATAAGGGCATTTTTAAAATCAGATCTTTTCCAAAATTATTTGTTAGATATAAATTATATTATATTTATATTTTATATAAATTGCTTTCTGTTTTCTATATTATCTTTGGTATATCATTAAAGTTATAAATTTTTGATACGTTTTATGTTCTAAAAACAGAAGAAAATACCATTGGGATTCAGAAACCACTTATGTATATTTTTAATAAAGAAAGTAGCCACATCTTCTCTGTTTTTCCCACTCCCTAAAGAACTAACTCCTCCAGAACTTTCAATTGGCTAAGTTGTGTAGTTGATGTGATGGACGTTGGAAGATTTATAATTTCCGTCAAGGGACTGCAAGAACTTTCCGACCCAACCCTTCAACTATCAAATTTATTCAAGTCACTAGTAAATATATTTTAAATTATTTTTAAAAATTTATATAGCTTTGTCTGTTTTGACTAATAATTTTTGCGAAATTCATCACTCTAGGCAAGCCAGCTAAAAATTATTAAAATCGAATAGTTAATATTCTATGTTATTTATTTGTGTAAAATTCATTGACGGCACTACATTTTGAACATAGTAAGATACATACAGCCATTTCCTCATCAATTTTAAAAATTTTTTATTTGAAAGATTTTTGATAAGAGTTATAGAGTCATATTTTTTTTTATTTTAAGAATATCATTTTTGTTTAAAACATATTGAAATATGCAGAACAGTTAGATTGAAAATGGCTCTATTAGGTAATTTTTTCTTGGATTACTTTTTGTATTATAATTACTTAATATGAATAATTATAAATAAACTTTATTAATTTCTTACTTTTATTTACATTTTACAGAAATAAAAAAAAGCTCTGTATTTCCGTTTTTAAAAAGAATTCCTAACTAAAGTTTATAAAAACTGCCATTTAAAAGGTTTTCAAATACAATATTTTTTAAAAATTATGTTTTAAAAAAATATACTATATAAACAACAAAATTTTGAATAAGAGGACCGTTTCGTGGTTTTAAAAAAAAATAGTATGGATATTTTATCGGGTTCAGGGTTAATTTGAATGAATTTTGTAATAGTAAATATTTAGTTTTTCTATTTTTATTATTCTTAGATTGATTATTATATACATAAACATTACCATCAAACCTAAAGTAAAGATCTTGATGTCATATTGTGATTTCTATTATTCATATTGAGATTTTTTCCTAATTTTATTACACTTTTATTCATTCAATAGACATTCATTTCGTTTCAATGTAAAAATAAAAAAAAATTACATTGAGATTAAAGTTTTACTCTTTATCTAGCCAAATATTTAAAAAAAAAAAATTTGTTGATAATTTTTTTCTTCCGCAATGTACATCGTTAGGCGTAGTTGGCACTCCACCTGACAACGGAAATTTAAAAAAAAATAAAGAAACAATAACTTTAATTAATTAATATAATAAGATATGAGGGTTTTACATTTCGTAATTACCTAAAACATTAAAAATAAACGTAAATTTGGCAAAACAAGATTCTTCACTCTGTAACGCTGATGTAACACTTGTATCGTCGTGAATATTTTGTTTCTTCTATTTTTTCAAGCATTCGAAAGTGACATTTTCTTTTAGAATGACCCTTATATTTTATTCTGAGAGAGGAGTAGAGTTTATAAAATATTAAAGCCTGGTGAAACAACAAGCACTTTTTTAAAACTTTATTATTTAAAGCACATATCCAAAGAGATAGCATGCAGTGTTTATGTGGCGAGATGAAAAAACTGCTACACTTTTCAACAAGTTTTATAGAGAACGTTATTATTGTTATCTCAATTTTAATCAAATCCTGAAGAGTTTTTCATCTACAACTCCCTTTCAGAATAACAATTTTTTTTTTTGAAACACCGGTAGATAATAACATTATTTTCCTAAGCTCTGTAAACTCTTGGTGTAGTTTATATAAATTTTTAGTTCCATGCATCCCTTGATGTAAAAGTAATTGGCCATAAAAATATGTTTCGTACTATATTTTTTGTTAAATTTTGATTTTAAAATTCTTTTTTTATTATTAAATAAATTTTGTTTTATCAAAATATATATAATTTATTTCAAAATAATAATAAAAGAGTAATATAAAACCAGTACCAGTGCAAGCTGAGAAGGGTCCGGGGTGCAATACTTTGTAGTGACATGTCCTTTTTTTGGACAACGGTTGTGCATGGAGGCGATTTGTAATAATTAAAGGGTAAGAACATACGATTTCAGGATTCTAATTAAACAATGACAGCGGTAGCAATTTAATTATTATACGTAATCAGACATTTTTTTTGGGTCTGCTTCGGAAGATATCTTTTATTTATTTATGCTATTAAATGAAATGCTCATAACGACAGATAAAACATGTATATATTTATAAATAACCTCAAAACAAATCAATTGCAATTTAATTTGTGGATAAAACTCAGCAATGCTTTCTAAAATCTTAGTAAAAGAACATTCTTTCTCGTACCTTCACCTCCATATGAATTCGCCTAAATATGAATCCAACAAATTTCTACTCGTTCCACATTCTTTTTTGTTTCTTCGTTTGACTGAAGCCCAAAGTGATTCCACCCTCTGTGTATGAGCACACGTGTTTAAGTCAACGAAATTTGTTAAATGGTTAACAATGTAATGTTTATACCTCATGCCTTCAATTTGTTGTATTCCATTATAGACCTTCCAGCAATCAGAATATATTGTTGTCCCAGGTCGAGTTGCAGCTTTGATGAAAGAAGTCAACATTTCAGCTGTTCTAGATGGGACAGAATACAGTAAACACTCCATAGTTTCCGTGCATACGCCTCCGACACCCATTACTGCGGGTATACCTCCCCACATTATATTTCGATGAGTTGATTTCAACAATTTGCTTTATTCCCTTATAGGCCTTCCAACAATTAGAATATATTGTTGTTCCAGGTCGTATTTATAATTAGGTTACATGTTAAATTTCTCAAGCATATGAAGTTATTTCTTAAAAGTAATTATAATTACCGAATAAGTAATCTGCATGCGTTTTCCGATACAGACCCTTTTTTTAATCTGGTAAGACGAGCACACATCTTTCTCTTAATCTACTTAGTGTGTTCTTCACCAAGTGTTTTCTACCTAATTTTATATCTAGGCTTCCCAGTTTTTTTCACTGTTCATTAAAAAACTTCTCGGTTTTAACTTTAATTTAGTTAATAAAATCCCGAAATTTTTTCAGAATTTTACTTGTCTTACTTTTTACAATCTGGATGGATTCTGTTTTGTTAGACAATTCGTATGAATTATTAAAATAAAAACACATTTTTATAGAAGGATTTATTATTTTATTGGATTTGATTTCCATTTAGATCTATAATGTTATTTATTTCTGAGCTTGCATTATTATTTTTTTTTCATCTTGAAAAATATATTTATGATTTTAATGTTTACAATTCTTTCTAAAATTACTATAAATAATTTTAAAAATGACTTGTAATACGTCTTAATAATTTTCCTTAAATTGAATTGATACTACTTTCGTTCAAACTCATTCATCAATAATAATTAATGTCAAACCTAAAGTTGAAAACTACTTTCGTTATTTCGAGATCACTTATTATTTTCTATTGCATTGACAGAAATGTTTTGCGGTGTGGTTTTTATTTTAATTTATTATGCTTTCGGTGATATTAAAATATCTGTTATATTATTTTATAATGAAACTACGTGCTACAATGGAGATAAAATGAACTTGCGCTTCGAATTTCAATTTTGTTTCTGTTGGGATTGGTATAAAAACTTTTTATTTTCTTTGTTTAAATTATCTTATATTTTCTCACTATAGTTGTTAATTTGAAATATTTACTTTTATATCTGTAGCTAAGCATTGTTATAGCATTTTAAACTTCAATTTAATCACATGCTTGCTCATAGCTTCTCTCCCATGTTTACTTGCGGGACAGTTGGCTTAACTAAGTTAGCCAATCAACTTAATTACCTAGTTACTATTGTGTAACGAAGCAGCCTTTTATTCATCGGGAACCTGAATCATCCAGGATTCTGCCCATTTTACGGGTTCCGCATTTTTACTTCCCCTTCATAACGCCATATATACTGCATTTGTACGATTCATTAATGAATTTGTTTTTTAGAAAACAGACAGAAAAACCTAACTAATCAAGTCTTTTAATTTAAGTAAAACCTAAATCCCATAAAAAGCACTCTAACAAAAACATTAATAATTAATATTTATGCCACAATTATTGGGTTGCCCGGAAAGTAAACAAAGTTTCATGGTTTTTTTTTAAAATATCCCTCTAAACTCTTTGTGTTTGCTGGACTTTTGACTTTAATAAATGTAAGCACTTATTATATAAAGGCCATTTTGTGTACATTGAATAGATTTTCTACCATGCGGGTTATTAGCCTAGCGATGGAGGCCCCGTATCTCCTTGGGACAACTGGTCTCCTCAATATGTATGTCCCCTCAGGAGAAGGAGTGAACGGGCTATACCCCCCCCCCCCGGTACTGGGTATCCCCCAACCTGGAGGACCAGTGGCTGATTGCAGTCAGATTGTGTGGGCGATGGGGCCGCTAACTCCCTACGCCACACACTTATATTGAATGTTTGTTTACCTCTGTAACATTTTGCTACTTGGAAACAATTCAGTCTTCAGTGAGATGTCAAAGCTTGATTTTCACATAATTTATAACCGTAACAGAATGATATAGAGGTAAAAAACACTTTTCTTTGTTTGTTCAAATCCTATATTATTTTTCAGACAACCCAATATATATTTCCTATCACCACAAACATATTTCAGTTCGATTAAAAGTAAATGATGGATTTTATATGTATACATCATGTATAAAATTTGATACCGTAATCATTATATGCTAATAGTATCATTTGTAAATGTAAATAAGTGTAGAGGTAAGTTCGGTTTCTGCGACAAGCCATATTATATATTTGTAAATATGATATATTATAAATAATTAACTAAGATCATTATTATAATACTCTTAAGACAAACTAATATTAACTAATTGTGATAGATGTTTTGCTTTACTTCATTTTAAAACTTAGTTTTATTTCTGTTAAAGTCATTACTTAACACACTTTCTCCTGATATATACATTATATAATTTATAAATTAACAAACCTTTGTCCAGCTCAAATTAATTTTCCTTGGTTGTAAATAAATATCGTTTGGTACATTACTGAACTAATGTTTGTTGTAAAAAATAAATTGATAGTTTCAAAGCGACTTTCATGTATATATTCGAATGAGAAATCTATGCTCATTGTTGTTATAAATATATTGAACATAATTAAGTATAGCGAAATATGTATTGAGGAGAAATGTTATTTATTTCTAGTTTATTACATATCATTCCATTTATTTTATTTTATTCCATCACATGTCATGAATGTGGGAATTTATAAATATTATAATGTTATAATAACTATTACAATTGTACAGTATGTGTCTCTTCAAAAATGAAATATATATTAGTGGTTATGAGCCGAATTAAACATGGTTATTGTGTATAAAATAAATAAATTATTGAAAATAATTGAAAGTATTTTGATGTTTATGTATCGATGTATATAGTAATAAGATGTGCTATTAAGATATTGTAAATAATATATTTAAGGATTGTAAATAATATAATGATAGTGTTATGTAAGTCAATACATATATCTAAATTTGTTGAAACTCGTGTTTAAATAAAATTGCGTATACCCTACCAGGGTTACTGCATAATGTCATCAACAGGTTTTGTTATTGGAAATGTTGGGGATGAAATTTAGCACGGTTAATATTTAAAAAAAAAATTTAATAAGTGATTTTGTAAATGGGTTTCTTTCGTGATATATTTTGTTATTGGTGTTTGATGCATATTTTGTTGAAAGTGTTAATTTATTTTAAATAAAATCTTGCACTATACTTTATTGATTTTTATCTGATAAATGTACCCTCTTTTTTAATTTATTTATTTATTTTATTATCATTATTTAAGTTCATACTGCAGGTGATAAAAGATCAAGAATAATAATCTCAACACCAAATATTAGATGCACTTAGTTTATGCATTCTAACTGTCAACTTACCCATTACTTAATCAAGTTAATAAAATAGAATTTTATTTATATTTTTAAGACTTGTGATTACCAAATTTATATCAGCTTGAGGAGCCTCTCATCAAATTCGGAACATAAGAAGTATATACTTCAACTTCAAGTTGAATGCGCGTTTCTGGTAGTATTAGAGTCTAGAAAGCTTCAGATTTAGATTGCGGAACTTGGTGTGGATTTAACTAAAGGTTTCATGAACAATATTGCTCGCAGTTGTGGAAGAAATCTGTGGACAACCTCTGCGAACCGTGGTGAGGAAATGCTTAGATTAAATAATAAAATCATCGGAATTCTTTCCAGGCGAAGAGAAATTAAATAGTTCCTTCTCAGAGAAAGATATAAAGAATTCGGCATTCTACTTTTTACAAAATATATATATATGACAGCTTTCCATAGACGAGGGGTTGAAAAACTGGTTGTAGTTAAATATATAAACAAATAAATAATATGATATATTATAACAATTTTAAATAAAATATTTTATAATTTAATATTTAAAATAATGTTTGCATTTTATTTTTTTTTACTTTAATAAATAATATTAAAAGCAATGAACGAGCTAATCTAAATGATGAAAGTAGAACAAAGTTTTTATATTCCATATTTTATAATGAAACTTTAAAAATACCTACCTACCTGTAAAGAAAAAGTGACTGTTAGATATATATATATATATATATATATATATATATATATATATATATATATATATATATATATACATATATATATATATATATATATATATATATATATATATATATATATTTATATATAATTACATTGTATGAAAAAAGAAAACAAAAACAGTTCCACCACAACCCATGAAGGGTCTTGGGATAATCACATGATAGAGACTGTACTGTTTCTAGGACAATGGATCAGCAGAGAACTGGTTGTATGAGATCTCGCTCGACCCTTTACGTTTTTTTGTTTTTAATCCAATCTAATTAAGGTACCCACTTTATAGAGCCTGGGTTATCCATGGCTGTTATCAGGATAATAATAATTTATTGTTTATTATTTTTAAATAATTTATCTACCACAGCTAGGTTAATTACACTGTACAATACCGAAATATGTGAGGGGCACCATAGATTAATGAATGAAGTATTCTCATTTTAAAAATAATTTACAATACTTGGAGAAAAAATTAATTATTTGATTAAAACGTTACATCACCATGACGTACCTACGAAAAAAAGTTTACGATCATCCATCATGTTCTGACGAGAACTTTTTAATATACTTGATATCGTCAGCCACTCAAACTTGTACAAACAAATCTTCGTGTCCACGGGATCTCATAAATGAGTTACTTATTGTGAATTAACTTTTATTAAGCTCTTTAGTTCGTCGATTACTTAGATAAGATATTTACTTTCGAGATTGTTTATGACTTTTAAATGTTCATTATGAATATTTAAAAAAAAAAAGTAATTTTTTCCTTGGAGTCTTATTACAAACGGAGCAGGTATTTGTTGGATCTATATTGCGGATAGATTTGCGAATTTGGCATTCTCACTTAGGATTGAGTAGCTCACATTTCTTGAGGTTACCTGAAGAGACACGAGAGTGGTTTGCAGGTCCGTTTCCTTTACCTTTGAAGGCTCCTTTAACATATTGGTATGAAAAGGACTCCTTTGAATTCGATTCCGAGAACGCTCCTATTTCATTCCTCGAATAATTTCAGAGACATACGTCAAAGGATCGATTAATGAAATAAGAGGAATTTTACAATTTATAGTTCTATATGATAGTGACTAAAATTCTATAGTATTGTAATTGACTTATTTAAAATAAAGAAATTAGCGCAAAGATCTTGAGCATACCACAAATTATAAGAATGGTAAACTTCGGAATCTAGAAAATATGTATTTCAGTCAATAAATTTATTCTAATAACTAAGTTTTTGTTTAAGGAAAGTGGTTTTATGTTCTTTTTATTATTGGGTCGTTTCATATGAAATTTATGTGGCGGTTACCATTTTATAATTGGTTACTGGCTTTGTTGCGGCCGTCTGCCTTTCACAAATTAAAAGGTTGAGCACGAACCGTCAATAAATGTTGTGTTAAAGTGTGATGGCTGGATAGTGCAATGGGCTCTTCATAAAAATAAAACAATAGGATTTATATAAACAAAAAAAAATAACATAAAATATTTATTTCTGATTCAAAATAAATGATATCTTGTAAGAAAACCAAAAATGAAAACAATAATATCTCACACACAAAAAAAAAAAAAATACTAATGACAATAAATTGCAAAAAAATCATAATAATTGCAATAAATAAAAAAACATAACCAAATAATGATATTCCATACAAAAACCTGCTAATAAAAATTAAATGTATTGTGAAAATAATAATAATAATGATAAAAACGTTTAAAGTACATCACGACCAGAATCGCATTGAGTGTTCCTACGCGGAGAGATAATGGAGTGATGAAGTGAGGCCACGGTCCCAATATTATTCCACTGTGTACACTGAGAGAGGAACTGCAGAACTGAGACTCTGCACTGTGCGTTAATCCCGTCAGCTGGTGCGAGTTGCCGTAATATATAAGCAAGTTTGTTTACGCATCGGCCACTCAGCTCGTACATAAACAAACTTGTTACACTTTATACATATTAATTTATACACTATGTACAAATTTATAAGTAAAAATATTTAAATTAAATAAAGATAGACTTATAAGAAAATAAAATAAAAAATGACTAAATAAGTCGAAACGTATTTTTAAATACAGAAAAACAATTTTTTGACTGGAAGAAGGTTTTTTACTCACTTGAATGAATGATTAAAAATAATTTATACAATTTCAAAACATAATTATAACATTTTAAAATATTCTGGCTTTGTGGCCTAAACACGTTTCAAAGGAAATGTTATTTAATAATCATTTCAAAACTTTTCAAAAATATTAATTCTGATTTCTACCTTTTCCCAACTTGCTATCAAATTTTAAATCCCAGAACCGAAGCATTCAGGATTTTTGTTGATAAAATAAATACTGAAAATAATTTTTGACTCGAGAGATTCATTTTCAAACACTTTCCCTTAAGGAAGTTGTTCAAACATCAAAAGGAAATGTGACTGGTTTTGTTTAGTGTGTAGGGTCCTTTCCGATTAAACAATTACAGGTTGTTTTTTTTATCCCTTTCCCTGCTACACGATGTGGTACGATGATTTCATGTCTGGGTAGAAAGGAGAAATGAATTAATTATTTTTGAGTTAATTACTTATTTGGTGTTTTATTGACTGCACCCCCCAACTATCTCCATTCTCCGAATTAATTATTTGCTTATGAATTAATATTTCTAAAGCTAACGGCGGATGTTTCGTTCATTATAATAGTTTTACCTGAACTTGGTGATAATGATTCAAGGGCTGCCTGATGTCCAACATTAAACTTATAAAAAGAAAATTACACGAAAATCGTCTGTTTACATGGTTATGTCTGATGTCGGTGTTGGTTCAATTGTAGTCATAGTAAATACTATAAAAAATGTGAAGAGTAATTACAACTTTTGTAATCTGTAACTATTATAATATGCAAAAATTAAAAATAACACCAAAAAACAGTATTCCACTCATTCCTTTTTAGAAATAATAAACACGGCCATTTCATATAAAATTACCCAATATAATTTTTCACAATAATGAATTTTCTTGTTTATTTTATTATTATTATTACTTTTTTTTTTACTTTATTAGCTTCTGTTAATATCTATTTTTTGAAATACAACTTTGTAATTCTTAGGTGACATTGTTCCAGAATTACGTTGTTTCCTAATCTACATATCTACATGGTTTATGGAAAAAAGTTCTTTTTTTATATGGTTTATTTCCAGATTTTCTATTCCTAGCCGTACATGTTTTTTTTAATAATGAATTTTAAACTCTAACAAAAGTTAAAAGTGTGGGTTTCGTCTCTTGCAAGACACACCCCTAAGTGTACATTATCAGATTATTTACAAGAGAAGATATTTTATTATGTTTTTTCCATATAAAAGAATTTTAATGTAATGATAAACAGAACCATAGTACTATAAAACGGAAAACTAAAAGGAAACATGATTATATTACAGTTTGTTAAAACGATTGGTGAGAAAGGTAATAGAGTTCATATCAGAGTATTTATTTTTCAAGAGTCTCGGTTTTAGTCTTGAATATAGTTGAATGCTACAACTCTCTTGGCTGCTGGTAATCCGGTCTTAAATCTGGTGTATCGAAAAAAGTTCTTGAAGAATAAATGAAATGTAAACTAACTATAAAATAAATTGTATATATTAAAAGTGTATTTGCCTTACCTGTTCCAACATTTCTTTTTTTTCTTAGCATAATTAGAAGAGTTCACACTATAGAATGTAAACAAATAACATTGAAAAAACTGTGCTACTATTATAAAATATACAATTCAAACAGTTTATAATTTTAATGATAAATGACCCCATGAAAGATCTTATTGGACCTGGTAGATAAGGTACTGCTTCATAGCCAACCGTTGTGCAGGGAAGTAATCTGGTGGAGGTTACATTAAACCACAAACTAATTCCATCCCCTTAATAAAGGCTTGGCTAGTGCTAGAAGGGTCTGCAGCTCCTACAATACACAATACAATACTATATTAAATAATCTGCCAAATAATAATAAGTCTAAGAAATTTTTAATTTAAACAAAATTATAATAAAGAAAACATTAATTGGCCAAGGTTCAACACTATTCTAGAAACAGATAAAGATAGGTATCTAAAGTAAGGAAGGTAGCTAAGAAACTTACTATGCATATCCGACGCCCGGGGCTAGCGGAGAGCGGGCTAAGGAAGATTGGATTTTAAATATCTCTTCAAAACTTCAACAGCTCAACTTCCCTTCGAAAGGGATTTTAGTTTTAAAAGGATTTATTCTATTTGGTTTATTTTTAAAATACCCGTTTACTTTTATTGTGGAAAATTGGTTTCTAGCAACAAAACTATCATAAATAATCTTCGAAAAATACATCACCATGACTAAAATTAACCTGTCGTTTTTTGAAAAAAATTAAAAGTTTTTAATATAATATCTGAGGGGTTTGGTTTGGAAATCGGGTACATCCATTTTTTTATATGTTTTTAATTCTAGACGTGATGTATTGGATGTGTTTGTTACAAAACCGTTTTGATCCTTCAACATTTAATACCAAATGATTCCATTTCCTATCAACAATGGTTACCTACATTCATAACCTTAAATGAAAATTTTTGAAGTATGAAAAATCAACAGAATATTTAAATATATTAATTTTAATATGATTGGGCATTGATTTTTTTTAAATGTCTATTTTATTTATTTTTTTAATCAACCATAACTTAACCAGATATCGATGGTTTTAATCAAAGTAACTCCAACATATTTTAACACATTTTATGTTAAGTGATATTTAAATTTAAATGCATTGTTAGCAAAATAACGAAAAGCAATAAAAATCGTTTGTCAAATTGTTTATTTTTAAAAATAAAATCTTTTTTGAACAGCCCTAAAAATTTTTTGAAAATTGATGTAAACAGTTTTAAAACCAAACGCCTCATTTAATAGTCACAGAACTTTGATGTTAGTCGATAAAATGAAATTGAATAATTATGTTAATCAAGGAACTGAGAAAAAAGGAAGGAACTGAGTTAATGAAATAAAAAAAAAATAACAATAAATAAAGATTTCAGGGTTATGTTAATATTTGCCACTAAATTATAAATTTTAATCCTCCAAAGCAAATTATAAACTTCGAAAAAAATTGCATTCATCTTACGCATTGTTTTTACAGTTTTTTTTGTTTACACTGATAAATAAATATGTGTTATAATCCCATAATATAATATATTATAACATATAATATAATATAGAACAATTCCATAAGCTTTATCGTATAAATAAAGTATCTATCAGCTTGCGCGGTACTTGGGGTGTTTAAATTGTTGTTTGTTGACTGTTATTAAACTTTAGCAAACTTCTAAATGTACCTATACAGGTTACTAAAGTTGGAGATATACTTTTGAATTACAAAAGCCAGATGACGGGAGAAACAAGGCAGCTGAAGTTTTTTATTCAGGTATCAACAGGACATCGTATGTGTCAAGAAAATCACATCAAGGAAGATAAGTTGCAGAACATTCTCAATCCAAGCAGATCCATTAAATAGAGACAGCAACCTTACTTCAAGACGTTACAACTAAGGTTCAAGATGAAGACGAAACATTCACAGGTGAGTTTTTTTCTAGTTTTAGAGATTTTAGAGGCTTTGATCTTTAGGATTTTTCTCATTACATCTAATTAATAAGTTACTTTTTAAAAGCGGAATATGAGTGTCCACTTTGAGAAAGATATGAAAATGAGAATTTCTGTGTTCTAACATCACTTGAAAAAAATAATTGACGCTTAATCCTTACACAACATCTGGTTAGGCTGACAATATGATTAAGGGACATATGGAGTCTAAGACGAAACAAAAAAACAATGCTTCTCCATTAGGTTATTGATTGTAAATTTAACTTTATTGCTTGCATGGTTCTGGAGCAATCTGAATCCGAAAAATTTCCTAGATTTTGTTACATTATAGAAGTAAGAATGGTAAAGAAAAAATGAAATTGATATGTTTGCTTTTAGTGGTGACAGCTTTTCTCTTCCCATCAGCTTGCAATGCCGTCTTTTATCAAGATCTGGGAGCGACCTTATATGATGTTCTTGTAAATAAAGGTAGGCATAAAGCTATTGGTATGTCTTCCATGATGATTACAGATAGATTGAATTTAGAACTTGTAATTAATAACATATTTGTTAGTAAATGAGTTGTGATAAAAACTGTTGAGTTAACATTATGCAGTAATTATATATAGGCGGTTGGTGGAGGTCAAGACCCGTCATCGGGTTATAGCGCTGCACTAATAATAATGATAAGATATTAAATAAATTAATAATAATAATCTTTAGAACAATAAATCTTCACTAGATTCACGAAACAAGCTACTAATTAACACCAAGACCTAATCGGACATATGGAGAACACTTATAGGGCACTACTAATGTTCAGTAAAAAATCCTTAACACTAACAAATAGCATTTTTCAAAAAATATCAAGTGATATGATAAAATAATAATTAGGATGAAGGAGGAAAGATTGAACAAAAAGAACTTTAACAAAATGTTTAGCTACAAAAGCGTTTTTAATTCAGGAAGAAATTCAATTAAGAGAAGAATTAAAGAACCTTAAAATGTCAGATACCGACTGTCACAGACACATACAGGAAAACACTGAAAAATCTCACCGATATTGGAAGAGAAAAAGGGTAGTGTGCAAAATGGTCCGAAGAAAGAAAAAAAATGGAGTCGAAAATCATGAAACTGTTGGAAGAAAGAAAACCGAGACTCCCAAAGAAGCCGACCTAATGATATTCGCGTGGTTCTTATATAATAGGGTGCATAAAAAAAATGACCGTTTTATCAAATTCCAGAATTCAAAAGTCTAATTATTTTAATGCTATTTATTATTTACCTATAATCCTTGATTATTTACTTAATAATCCCTTTGGACCATTCTCTAAGCTTGTTTACTAATACTGCACTTCTTCAAAAAAAGCCTCAGTTTAGTTATTTATTTCAAAGAAGAAACATGACAGTGTCCTACAAAATTCTCGTAATTTTAAGACATTACTGGAAAAAAAAAAAAATTCACAGCCGCTGAAGCAACTCGTCAAATTATTAAATATGAAGTGGAAGGTGTCCTTGACCAGAGCACTGCGCGGCGTTGATTTGAAAAATTTAGCAGTGGAAATACGACGTTGGAAAGGAAGAAGGGCTCCGGGCGACCATTAATGGATATTTATAAGGTTCTGAAGGAAGCTGTTGGGTCAAATCAGTACTCGCGAACTTGCCTTCTCTCCATGGGGAAGTTGAAAAAGGCCAGTAGACGGTCATTTTTTTTTACACCCCATTATTAATGGCCGGGACGTGATAAATAATAATAATAATTATATATATGAGTATAATGCAGTGATATAAGAGGAGCTTAAATATTGACATAATGTAATGTAATCAACGTTATTTTTAACATTAAATACACTTGTAATTCATTTATTTACTATATAGCCAAAGATAATCATTATAACAACTGAAACTAAGCACTCTAAGCCGTAATTTACCTTAGGGATCGGAAAAACTCAAAATTCTTTGATAAATTTAATTGTTTTTTTAATGTTTAAACTTGTTATTCGTGAATCATCAATAATTGGTGTAGTTAAGAGAAGGGAGGCAAGAACCATGGATTGAGCATTAAAAAAAGATTTAGACTCCTCCCAAGAAGTTGATAACCTTTGGAATTCTTGATATTTCGGTTGACCCCGAAGGTTCGGGCTCAAGAATTGGATTTAGCCGGGGTTATTGACTTTCATACTTTTCTTTGAGCTCAAACCGTACTTTATTTTCTTTCCGATTCCACTGGTTGTTGGTTTGTATTCTTGCTTGGTTAGTTTTAGTATCAGTAAAACAAGTATTCAAAAACCACATAACATTTGGGATTATTTTTATTAATAAAGAAATGTTTAATAATTGTCCGTTTAAATATCATAGAGAAGAAAATAGTATGGGGGTGATAAAAGAAATTTTTAAATATTTCTTGACCTTTGCCTCAACTATTTTCTCTTTAGTGTTACATTCTATCTAGTTTTTTTTTGCCTTTTTAATACTAAATAACAATATTGAGTCTTGAATTAAATTTAAAGTTTGATGGAACTAGGAAGCTATGTTTGCATCACTTTAATGGCCTGGCGCTCACTCAGCCTATAATAGTATAAGCGGATACCCAAAATAAGTCTGGAGGTTATCCAAGAAAATGAACAGTTTCTACCATGTACTTAACCCCAGACACTTATTGGGTTGTAGTGGTACAGGTTTTTTTATTTTATTTTTTTTTAATCAGATTGTGCTCACATGAGTATTTTATTTCACACAAATAATTCATCAAATATATTTTTTTATTTTCCATTTCTATACATAATATTTCTACTTATAACTCAATTTTGAATTGAAAGGTTAATATTTACTTCTCGCCTATAATATAATTAATCATAAATATACTGTTCAGACATATATGGGACTTGTAATAAATATTTAAATAATATGCACTTCTATATTTCAGACAATGAAATTCAGAATGTTAATACGATTTATGAAATTGCATTTCCAAGTAACGCTCCGGTATTGATGCCTTGTTTTGGATTCCCAACAAAATGCTGCCGAATCCCGTATTATTGTTGTATTAACGGTTATTTTTGCTGCCTAAAGAATGATAAGAGGTATTTTTCAAATTAGTTATTAAATTACTTATTCCAAGTAAAAACTAATTTTATTTTCCTTCAATAGAAAGAAACAAAAGTTGATTCCATCAATTGTGTGCTAAGGCAGAAGATTAATAAAAGCTTTTTGTTTCTATATATTGTTCTCGATTCGAGATTGTTCGAAGTTAAATATTAATAATTTAATTTTCTTAAACAATCATATATGACATTGCAAACTGTTAACTCTTTGACCAATGTCACACGGGCTATCGAGCACCTTGGTCCTGAGTGTTTTTGAAGACAATATACAGTCAATATTGGTTCTTATGATTCGGTACTATTTGCCAATTTGGCTTAGAGTGATTATCAAAAAAACGCTACCTTAAAACGATTTAAACAACTACAAAAGTTGATTTAAATCAAGATTGACAAGGCGTAAAAAACAATTTCATTCCATGTTTTGGCAAGTACTGTGCCTATTGTATAAAGCAATGAAACAGTCAATAGACTATCGTCAATCAATCATCACAATATAGATATTGACAATAATTTTACCGAACGTGAATCTAAGCTATTACGGTGGTTACACCTGTCAAATCATGGCATGCTCAAACTTTACAGAAAATAATGAAAAGCTTAAAGAAATCATAAAAATAGAAGTATTCTCAAAACAAAAATGACTTAGGTTTGACTACATTGGAACAGGAATAAGAATATCATACATGTCCATTAGAAACAGCACCAATGTCAACTTCTATGAGACTCTAATACTCCCAGTACTCATTTACGGTTCAAAAACGTTGTAAACCAAGAAGTCCGATGAAATCAGACTCCTAAAATTTGAAATAAATCTGGTTAGGAGGATCTTCGGAGCCATTAGAGAGGGAGGAACGTGAAGAGAAGAAAATAGCCAGGAAGTGTACGACCTTTATAAGGGTATGGATGTAGTCCACTTCATTAAGGTGGAAAGGCTTCGATGGGCTGGTCACGTTGCTCGTATGAGTGGATAAAAAAAAAAGTCATGATGGAGTAGCTTCGTTGCACTAGGAAAGTGAGGCGGTCCAAAACAAGATGGCTGGATGGAACAGTAGCAGATGCTAGAGCCCCGAAATTGGATGGCTGCAGCACAAGGCAGTCGTTTGGCGGAGGTTGCTAGAAGAGTCCCAGACTCGCTAGGCGGGTTGTCGCGCCAGTCATGATGTTGATGATGATAATTTATCATTAAAGTGTACTTTTACATAAGGTATGCGTATATTCTGATTAATGTTCATTTTATGAGCAGCGGCCAACAAAAGGTTTGGTCAAAGGATTAGTTAGATAATAGAAGAAAATGTAGACGATTTAGTGTGAAAGACCTCGTTCGATGTAAATATGGTTTACAAAACTGGTAACGCATATGTTGAATGTTGACTCTTGAAACTTTTTGCAGATGATAGAGCCCAAAAAAAAGTAGACTGGTAGATAAATTAAGCCCCCGTACTTTGTAGAACATTACTATAAAACTGGAATTAATAGAAGATTACCTTCGTAATAAAAAAAAATCCAGTAATCGGATGAGGTATCGCTTTCCACTACATCTAAGAACATTTAACGGATTATTGAGCGCGGATGAGAGAGTGGTCAGCCGGCGGTAGCTAGAGGGTTATTAGAGCCAAACCATTATCGATACAATACCCACTATCGATAATTAAAAAGGTATCGATGCAGAGATACCGCATTCCGGAGGCGCGATTTAGGCAATTTTTAGCTGATAAAGCTGCGGATTTCGAGTCAATACAATTGCGATTTTTAGGGAACCAGAATAAAACGAAAATACTATTTCGTAAAAAATGAGACAGTAGAATAACCAGGAGGTGATTCGATTCGCACAGAGCCCATAAATGTATTTCAATTAATTAAATAATCATCTGCAACAACCGGCCTAGAACCCGGAACTTTCGGCATAGCAACTCAGTACCCTCTGAAATTAATTAAATAAAAGTAATATATGGAAAAGTGCCCTAAAGTTAAAAACAATTAAAAAGAAAATGTAAAAACAACAACTCAAATGTGTCGAAATGTAAGTGAATTCCCTCAATTTTTATAAAATAGTTTCAAACTTTACTACTTTAATTACTAAGTTAATTAAGAATTGAAGTGTTATTTTCGAAAGTGGTCCATTTGTACCTAAAAAAATCGTATATTCTTTTAAATAGTTTTAATGATTATCATTTCATATTATTATTATATTTTTTTTAAATTTATTTATTGGTATTTAAAACTGTATTACAATAATACAACAAGTAAATAGGCTAAGTGATACATAATGACGTAATACATAAGTAGTACTCAAGTCAAAGTTCAACTAAGAAGGCCACGTGGCCATCTTCTTTTCAGACGCCTCGGAGGATTATCGGGAATTGAAGAGGAAGCTAGTTTTGAAACTAGAGGTTTTGAGTGGTAATGAAGTATAGATACCGAGTTCGGGCTAAATCAGCAACAAAAGGGTCGTCATGGATGACTTTATTCTTAACATATTTTATATTAAAATTGAAAAGAAGTGTTTAAGTCCATTGAAGTGTTTCGTGTTAAAAATGTCAATCTTTGATAGTGCTAAGTTAAAATATAATGTTTGCCCATATATGTTTTAATTACCCAATACGCCTCTCACTGCGTATGACATTGCAGTCATCATTTGCGGATGACATTGTGGTTTTCTCAAGGAATGACAGAAGCCTCTTGGCACTATGTTAGCAGATTGAAAGAAGAATTGGTGGCTATAAATATGACCATAAACCCTAATAAAATAAAATTGATGAGGGTAGGAGAAAAGTCAAGGAGAACAATGAGGGTGATTAGAATTGAAGATGAAGTCCTGGAACAAGTGGAGAACTTCAAATACCTGAGAGCGCATCTAAACGAAAACGGATACATCGATTTGGAAGTGACCGAGAGAATCAGTGCCGCGGGCAGGATGTTTGAAGAGGATTTCTTAACGGAAGAGAAGTAGAAAAGGAAACGAAAGTAGCTGTATTTAAGTAAAAATTCCTCCCTATCCTCACGTACTCTTCAGAACAATGGGCGCTGACAACGAAACACCAATCCAGAATGCCAGCAGCAGAAATGAGATTTCTCAGAAAGACAGAGGGCAAAACAAAAAAATACCAAGTCCGGAACACCACTATAAGGTCGAATCTTAATGTTAAAGCAGCCTACGAACTAATAGAGGAAAACAAACTGAGATTGGCTTGGAGCTCCTACGGATGGATCCTAACACATTTACTACCTACATTCCTAGCGGAACCTACGAGCCAAACTGGAGGGAAAATGAGGAAGAGGACGACCTAGGAGGAGGTGGGAAGAAGAGGTGAGGAAGGGGTTTGAGAAGAGGGGAGTCCATTGGAGCAGAAGTGCACAGTTGGTGGAAGACCGACTGAGCTAGAGACAGCTGTGCAGAATTCCTCCTCACACTGCTTAGGCGGTAAACAGGATTGATTATGATGATTATGATTTTTTAATTAATTCAAATGTAAACACATAAATTTCTTGTTACATAAAAAAATGGACTACAATAAAAATAACAACTCAATTCTCAATTAACTTTACAAATTTTACTACTTTACGAATTTAAGTGTTTTAACTGTTGGGTGGGACAGAAGACACATTTGAATTTTTTTTTCGTTTCCTTTTAAAAACAATTTGTTTACATCAAGACGCTTTTGAATATTATGTGCCACATGTTGCTCTATTTAATTTTTATTTAATTGATTTTATCATCTCTTTAAGTGGATATGCCGAAGGTTGCGAGTACAAGGCCGCCAGTTGCAAATTATTTAATCTTTGATCCATTCGGAACTGACTACCCTCCTTCGGCTCATTCAGCCTTTATAAAGTGGATAAACTTAATTAGGGGAAATAATTCGCATGGTTTTGCATGATCACTTCCCTATACTGAACCTTCATTCAAGACCCTTCATGTGCCGCAATGGTACAAGATTTTGTTGTAATTTTAACAGGTAAAACAGGTCTTTTTCATCCATTTTCAGCCTCAGTTTGATCCATTGGATTGCTTGAGCGGTTTAAGAATTATTGTAGTTCTGGTTTAGTGTGTATTTACTTTTTTTATACGTTACAAATACTCAGTTAAGGAAAAAAATGTTTATTACAGGAATACTCACTGTTGAAATTTAGGAATAAAAACAGCATTAATCATTTATACATAAGGTCTTAATATATTAAATTGCGTCCATAATGTTTACATTTAACTCTTCCAAACTCTAATGACATCAAATTAATTACCTCAATCGGTTTCAATTAATTCCTCTTTCAGTTTGATCCTCATTCACTTGATCCTTTCATACATCCTTTTATCTTATCACGGAATCTAATTTTTTTATATCATAATACATTAATTACTTACACATGTAATATACTTTCAGTTATATAGTATTCTGGAATCATAACTCTGATTTCAGTCGAATGAGACTAAAATTTCATTCGAAAGAGTTATAATAACATATCCCTTTACCAAATAAGGGCGTTTGAGTTCACGCATTGTAAAGACTGTACTGTTTCAAAGCCAACGGTTGTGTAAGGAGGTGATTTGGCTGAGATGACGCACAATCACCATATTATCGCCCAGTTAATGAACCCACTATAGAGTGTCTGAATAAACGAGGAGGGAGGTTTTCATATCCTACTGGGTCGATTCGCTCGGCACACTACTCATTGGAATATCCCATTCCTTCTAATAAAAAATCAGTTACCTACTATAAAATAATATTTAAGGAATTGAATCATTATTGCTTGTTTATGCCGACTTCCGTTAGGGGGCTACAAGAGAGGGTTCCGAACCTGTGCGGTGTCAGGTACTCGTTAAAGTTCCCTAACCTTATAGCTGGATAAGCAAATTTTGTACTCACACAGTAGCATTGTTCGGCTGACCATAACAGCATAAAGTGGCATTGAATGAATAAAACACAATGATATTTAAAAAAAATGTTTTCAGTATTTTAATTTGTTTGGAAATAGTATTTCAATTATTACAGTTGCAAACTCTTGATCCAATACGTCTCTCAAACAACATTTACTTTGTTACTACTTGACAATTGCCTGCCCAGATTTGGATTTGTGGAACATAAAATTTAAATGCATGATTTAATAATGAATGTGTCGAGATGAATTTTTGAATAAGAAAAGTAATGCATTGGACCTTTGAGGGGGTTTGACTGAAAACTTGTGAACAATATTGCTCGAAGTTTTGAAAGAGCTGATATTGAGAAGAACCCAATACCTACAGCTCAGCAACTCAGATGCCATAAAGGAGTGGTGAGCAAGTACAGGAGATACTGTAGAAAGATGAGATCAAGATAGGAATTAGAAGTATACTTAAGCAAAAGGTGGTTCAATACCCTCTTAGACGTACAGACAACACTTGGGCGATGACGAGCGAAGAAAAAGCCAACGAATTTGCAAAACATCTTGCTCATATATTCAAGGGAAACGAAATTCAGAATACTGCTCTCACTGACAAAATAGATGACGACTTGACAACAGTCTATAAACTCTACCTTTATCACTCCCTCCTCCGGCATTTCTTCCAAAAGAAATCTACCAAGTACTGAACAAAATGCCAAACAAAACAGCTCCTGGCTATGATCTCATCACTCCCTTCATCCTCCGCCACTTACCTCGGAAAGCTGTTCTCTTTCTTACCCTCATCTATAATTCAATCATGCGCACAACCTATTTTCCGCTCCTTTGGAAACTTTCCACAATTAAAATGATACCTAAGCCTTCTAAACCTGTCACTAATCCTTCATCTTATCATCCAATTGCACTCCTCCCTATAATGTCTAAATTATTTGAAAAACTCTTCCTTAATCGCATAAAACCTATCCTCGAAAATAGCGGAGTGATATCGAACCACCAATTTGGCTTTCGTTCTTATCACTCTACTGTACAACAGTGTCATCTTATCGTGGATGCAATATCTATCGCTTTTGAGAAAAAAGAATATTGCTCTGCGATTTTTCATGACATTGAAAAAGCATTTGATAGTGTCTTGCACAAGGGTCTTCTCTGGAAAATAAAACCTCACTTACCTCCTACATACTTTTTAATTCTTCGATCTTATTTCCAAGACAGATTCTTCTGTACTTCCGTTGACTCTTCGATTTCCTCCTTCATCCCTCAATACAGGGGTGTACCGCAAGGCAGTGTTTTAAGCCCCATTCTCTATTCCGTATACACCTCTGATATTCCCGAGCACTCTTGCACCAACATCTGTACCTTCGCTGACGACACAGCCATTATTTCTTCTCACAGAGACCCTAACCTAGCATCTATAGCTCTTCAAAATCATTTATTTGATTTAGAAAAGTGGTTCTATAAATGGCAAATAAAAATAAACGCCTCAAAATCGAACCATGTAAGCTTCTCTCTCCGCAAAGCTTCGTGTCCAGCAGTCAAAATTGACAACGACGAAGTACCTTCCAAAAATTATGTACGTTACCTAGGACTATACTTAGACAAAAGACTTACATGGAAAGTACATACAAAATTAAAAAGACAAGAACTGACTAGACGGTACAAACAACTATCACATCTTCTGGACTACAGATCTTCACTTGACTTGAGGAACAAACGACTTATCTATAACAGTATACTAAAACCTATTTGGACATATGGAGCAGAACTTTGGGGTTCAGCAAAAAAAGTTCACATACACAAGATACAAATAATACAATCCAAAATTCTCAGAAAATTATTAATGCACCATGGTATGTTTCGAATCACGCTATACACAACGACATGAACATTCCTACTATATAATATTATATGTTCATAACAAATACATAACATCCCACTCATCGACACAATATCACCCAAACCCACTCGTTCTTCCGCTTTCCTACTCCCTGTTACCTGGACTTAATAAAAAAAGATTAAAAAGACATTGGCCAAGAGACCTACTGAACAATTTATATATATATATATTTTTTTTTCCAAAATAACTGAACGATCATGGAGAAAAACGGAGGGAAAGAAACTTCATTCAAATTTGCTAGATGCGCAATTGTGCAGGTGCAAATAAAAAATTAAATAAGAATAATAAT
The DNA here is from genome assembly GCA_037127475.1 of Arma custos. Classification (NCBI taxonomy): domain Eukaryota; kingdom Metazoa; phylum Arthropoda; class Insecta; order Hemiptera; family Pentatomidae; genus Arma; species Arma custos. The sequence goes on along the minus strand of CM073762.1, from coordinate 58,627,706 downwards.
AAATAAGATAGGAATTGATCACTATCTAGAACTCAAGCCTAGTAGATCAGGTAAAAAAAATCAACATTAGTCATAACCATAGTTCAAAATCCGGTCGATTCTGTTTTCCTTAAATAGATAAATAATCCTTATATATTTTGATGAAGCGATGTAACATCTGCACCAACATTTGACGCCCTATAACATTTCCCAATCATTTCAACTTTATTATATGATAACATAACAAGATACGATAAAATAGAGGTGAAGAACAGAAGGATAGTGTCCAATGGGAAAGTAAACTGGAGCAGTTTATGGGGAAAAAAAACTGGGAAAAGTTGGCCGTTTGAGGCAGTAAATATGCAAAGTAGCCACCCCCACTACTATAATAATTCTCAACTTGCTGGGTACCCTTATTAAATATCGCGGTCGGCTCTGCTAGGTCCCTCGCGATATATTGCGCCGCCCAACCTTTTATCTTTACTGTCTACCGTTTACGGCAGCCTTCGCGGATGGCACGCTACTACCTGCGTTAAAAAAACATTAATAACAAGGTAATAATTATCAAAATAATGATATCGATTGATAGTTGGCAGACCTTGGTGGCTTAAAAATAAAACCTGTTCCACCATGACATGTGAAGGGACTTGGGCACAGTAAGTCGTAGAGACTATTTACTCTGGTTCTAGTACACAAGTTGTGTAGCGAGGTAATTTTTTCGAGATCACTCTTAACCCTCAGGTTTTTTCCTTAATAGAGAGGCTGGGTGAGCCCCCTAGTATCTTAAGATCCTACAGGGTTCAACCAAGGCTGCCAACAGATTAAATAAATTATCCACCACAGCCGGATTTGAAACCAGAACCTTCGGGACGGCAACTTATCGCTCTGTCACTGAGCCACCCCACTAACCTCCCCTCTCCTCAATAGCGGAATACGAATGAGAAAAAAAAATTAAATTATTTACCAAATGATGGTTCTTAAAAAAATTCATATTTGGACATGACATGTATTCTTGGAATCGCTATAAAAGTATAAATCTTTAGCTCAATAATTGTTTCTAAATCATTTTCTGGATTCATTTTTTGTACTTGGCATTGCACTGGTTAGGGATGGTGATTTTGCGTTCCGTCCACAGGAGATTATAACCAAATATTTTTCACACCCTTTAAAAAAATCTTAGGCCATTTGCAGGGCTGCGCAATCTTAGGCATAGAAGGTTGTGATGCTAACCGCTACAACACAGGTGACCCTATTTCCTTTAGCATTATACTATGCTGACGAAACTAGTGAGCATGGATTAAGGTATGGTTAAAAGTGAATAATTCGTTAAAATTTAACGAATAATGTAATATTAACGAATCATTTAATATTTAATACTAAATCATTTCCTTATTGCAATACTTACTTTACTGAATACAAGGACTTAAAAAGATACATCAAAGTATATACTGAATAGAACCAATACTAGAAATTCTAGAGTGGTATAGAACCGTATTAGGACGTTTCGTATTGAGTTGCTCAACCTTGCATGTGTGATACTTTCCTAAATGGAATGAAAGATCCCTTTAACAGCGATTCGTGGAATAGATTCTTACGGTTCTAATGCGGAGTAAAGTCAGGAATTTCAACCTCCTTTCATCTCACGATTTTCAATTATCATTACTTCATTTTCAACGAGCGAAGTACCTCGATCATACCCTCTGTCATCATTTCTAAACTTTTTTCCTCTATTAAATTCTGTGAAAGGGAGCGATGTAGCTAAGTTTAAAGAGTGTTGGATAGCTATGCTAAAGATATCCCGGTTCAAATTCACCTGTGGCAGATAAATTAATTTATCTATTATAGCCACGGATGAACTCTATAGTACGTACAGGCTCATATAGTATATTTAAAGAAGGTACCCTTAATTGTAAAAACCTGGCGGTTGAGCTTGATCCAGGAAAAATAAGCTCCCTTCACAACCATTATACTAGAAGCATTATAGTCACTACTATGTACTGAACAAGACGATGATCAAACCTATTTGGACCTATGGACTGGAACTCTGGGAGACCGCAAACAAATCGAATATCAGACGCATTCAATCCTTTCAATCCAAAGTCCTGAGAACTATAGTCAATGCTCCTTACTATGTTTCCAACCAAACCCTCCATAATGATCTCAACATTCCTTTCGTTCTCGACCTCATCCTTACTAAATTTTCAAACTTTCACCAAAACCTTGCCTGTCATCCCAATCCCCTGGCTCAGTCACTATCCAATTCCACAAATTCATATAATCGACCCCGCCTACTAAACAATGACAATGACTAAACAATGGCCTTGAGGCTTGTTGTAATATTGTTATTTGGAGTACTAACACTGGCCAGATTCTCCACTCATGACCTGTGTGTGTTTCATGCGCCCTTGACCAGCTTCCATTAGCGTTTAATGCCAGTGATGCGGCTGGAAAAGGGGGCACGGGCCTCCCGGACTCTTGCTTTACCTTCATTCCTGGGGAAGAAGCTTAGTATGGGAACCCCAGGCAAATTGTAAATGGTGTATGTTATTAGTGTAGTTTATTTCATTTCAGTTTTTTTTTTTTTGAATGATTGTAAGCTATTTAGCACTATTACTTATTGCCCAGAAGTGGCAGATTGTAATATTTCAATAAAATATGTTTCTCTCTCGAAAAACAAAACAAAAAAAAATTATGTACTGAATCCAAGATTGGTTGTATTGCTAAGGGGTTTTTCTTATAGGGACTGTTCAGGTTTCGCTAAGTTAATGAGATCAAACAACTGCCCACTTTTCCTTATGCTTAAGAGGTACTCTTTTATTAATTTGTATAATGTTAGAGAAGAATTGGTCGACTGTATCTTCTAATATAAGGAAGAAATAGTTGGGGTGCAGTCAATAAAAACACCTAAACAAGTGTAACTTATTATTGTGTGCCGACAAGTGTAACTTATTATTGTGTGCCGACGTTTCGGCCTACAATGTAGGCCATCTTCAGGGCTAAGAGAGAAAAACAAACAGAAATATATAAAAACGTTGCAGTAACAAGAATATAGTGACAAGTAATGTAGTAAAGTGGTACTAGTGTGGAAATTAAAATAGTGACTAGATATAATGAAATAGTGAATAGATATGATAAATAAAGATAATGAATATAAGAGTGGTTACAGAATATAATAAGCTTAAAATAGTGATAGATAAAAAAAAATTGTAGATGATGAACAGAAATTCAAATAGTGACAGATATAATAATTAAAGAATACGAATATAAAATAGAGAAAATAAATGTCCAGAAAGGATAAAATGTAAACATAATATAAAGGGAAAGAAAAATGAGGAGGTAGACAGAAAGATACAAAATGAGAAGATTAAAATATAGAAAAAGGGGGTGGAGTATGAAGGATTTAGAAAAAAACTAGTTTAATTATAGATATGGATATGATACCAGACATGAGGGGTTACATAGGTAAAATGTAATAATACAAGCATATATAGAAAGAAAAGATTGATTATTTTCAATTTTTAATTTTTGAAATTTGTGTTTATAACCATGAACTCTAAAGTATGAAAAGAAAATAGAAAATATAAGTAAGGGAAGTTAATGTATAACTGTATACAGTTAGAAAGAAGTGACATTAATACAAATACTATTAATTAATACAAATACTCTGTCACTATTTTAAGCTTATTATATTCTGTAACCACTCTTATATTCATTATCTTTATTTATCATATCTATTCACTATTTCATTATATCTAGTCACTATTTTAATTTCCACACTTGTACCGCTTTACTACATTACTTGTCACTATATTCTTGTTACTGCAACGTTTTTATATATTTCTGTTTGTATCTCTCTCTTAGCCCTGAAGACGGCCTACATTGTAGGCCGAAACGTCGGCACACAATAAATAAATTACACTTATTTAGGTGTTTTTATTGACTGCACCCCCAACTATTTCTTCCTTATAATATTGATAATTTCTATTTATGGTGCATTATTGAAAATTTAATTCAATTAAATATAGTTTTCCTTACTAAATTAAAGAAATTATTTTTTTTTTTCATCACACTCTTCATACTGCGTTGCAGCGTGTAAAGAAAAAACAACTTATTTTTTTTAAAAAGGCTTTTAGAATTTATGGACATTGCTTATTATTTGGATCGATAGCTTATGATCATAAGGTAACGAATAAAATATTTTATTTCAATCTTTATTAACTCTTCAGTGAGCGGAGAAGCTCAGTGTGTAAAGGGATGAACTGCTGAGCTGAAGGTTCTGTTTGAAGCCGTAAGACAGATTTAAACTGTTAACAGCCACAAATGAACTACGTAGGATCTATAAACCCTTCTGGGGCTCACTCAACCATGTATGAAGAGCGCATCCTTAATTGTGTGAAAAACCTGGTGGTATTGCGTAGTTTCGGACTAATCACCTCCTTGCACAAACATTATTTCAGAAACAGTTCTAACATGTACTGAACCCATGACCCTACATGGATTGTAGTGGTGATTTGGTTTTTTGACAATACTTTAAAGACTAATATTGTTAAAATAATATTTATTTTAATAAAAATATCAGACTACAGAAATAACTTTTATATATTACAACCATATTCGTCATAAGGTAGGCTATATAGTTGCGTATCTACTTTAACGCATGATGGGGTTATAAGTGGAGTAGACATATATGAATATTGGAGAAGTAGTGGGTGTTTTCCACTCCCATACATGTTACGACTTCTCGCGAATATGTAATACCAGTAGACGTCTCAGACACCCCCGTATGTAAAAATAGAGAAATCTCCTTTAATCTGAGTAAAAACACAGAACGTTAAAATGTATGTTAGTAATGGCAGACCTCAATAGCAAAAATAAAATGTGGAATTGTCACAATAACAATAAAAATGGTAATCAACTGTTAAAATTTGCTACCCACTTTAAACTCCAAATAGTATATCCAAGTTCACCCACTTATTTCCCTACCGACGGGAAGTCAAGACCTAGCACACTAGATTTACTAGTGACTAAATCCTTCAGTGCAATTTCTAGGCTAATTTCTTTACCAGCATTAGTTCCGATCACAACCCGGTCTTGTATCTGATAAAATTAAAACCTATAACCCAAACACCTATCGCCAAATACAATTACAAAGTCGCAAACTGGCTCCATTTCAAAAAACACTTAGATAACTCTTTAGACATTAATCCTATAATCTCAAATCCGGATGAAATAGAATCTGCCATAAAAAATTTAACATCAATAATCAAAAGATCAGCCCGTATAGCAATCCCCAAAAGCTACGCAGCTACCCACGAAGATGAATTCCCCAAATACATAAAACATTTGATAAAATTAAGAAACAAATATAAGCGTAGAGCACAAACCCATCCTAAAAATATAATAAAAACATTCACCAGCAAATTAACAGATCTATTTCGTCTCAAACTGAACCAATGAAGAAACTCCAATTGGGCTACAACTTTGAAGTCATTTAAAACTGGAGATAAACCCTTCTGGAAAATCTACAAGATTTTTACGAAAACCAAACCGAACATTCCCCCACTAAAAATAGATAATAAGAAATAAATATTTTATACGAAAGAAAAACTCTCACGGATTGCTGATCATTTTGAGAATATCCAAAACTCACCAAACAGCTTAACCACAATATATCATAAAAAAAAAAGTGAAAAAAACTGTAAACTATTACAGATCAACCAGACCTGAACAAAACAACTTTAAACATACCTCTCCCCGAGAAATCGCAAAATTGATTAAAACCTTAAACATTAACAAATCACCCGGACCTGATAATATTCCAGCAGTATTAATAAAACACCTCTCCAAGAAAACGATAATACATATTACCAAAATCTTTAATACCTGCCTCAGATTAAATTATTTCCCGAATATTTGGAAAAGAGCAAAAGTGATAGCCATTCCCAAACCACATAAAGACCCTGAAATTACATCCAATTACAGACCCATTAGCTTACTAAACATCCTCTCTAAATTGTACGAAAAAATAATAAAATACCGACTGGTCCAGTACATAACTGATAACAATATATTTAATATATTATTATATAATTAATATATAAATGAACAATTTGGCTTTCGGCACTTTCCCTCTACAACCGGCCAATTGGCGAGAGTGGTTGACATAATCACTAAAAATTTCAACCTAAGAAAACATACAGGCATGATCCTAATTGACATAGAAAAAGCATTCGACAGGATTTCTCCTCAACTCCTCATCTACAAATTAATACAATACAATATCCCAAGATACTTAATTCTAACAATATACTCATTCTTAACTAACAGAACATTCTTTATTTCATCAAACAATAGCCACTCAACAAATAGATACACAAAAGCGGATCTACCGCAAGGTTCCTGTCTCAGCCCTATATTATTTGATTTATTTATTAATGACATCCCAAAAATCAATAATGTAGATATTGCACTGTTCGCTGATGATACAGCAATACTGTTATCATCGTATAAGATAACTGCAATAATTAAAAGACTACAGGAAGCATTTCGCAAAATTAACAAATATCTGAAAAATGGGGACTCAATACCAATACTGACAAAACCGAAGCTATAATTTTCACAAAACGAAGACCTATACTCCCCTCTACTATACAACTTAACAATATCTTAATACCTATATCAAACCATATTAAATATTTAGGAATTTCTCTAGACCGCAAACTACTATTCAACAATCATATCAATAATAAACTGAATAGCGCCCGCAGAATATGATACAAAATGTATCCATACTTTAACCAAAAGTCAAAATTATCTGGAAAAATAAGAAAATATTATATAAGGGAGTCATTAGGCCCATGATAACTTACGCATGCCCAGTCTGGAGTTTAGCTAGCAAAACACACATTAACAAAATACAGATCTTCCAAAACAAATGTCTAAGAATCATAAAAAACTATCCAATATATACTAAAATCACCAAAATGCACAAAGAACTGGATATTCCAACAATACAAAAATTCATACACCAACAAACCCTCAGATTCTTCACCTCATGCCAACTTTCAGACAACACACTCATACAAGAAATAGGAAATTATACAAAAACAACAACACAAAAATACAGACACAAACGAACAAAACACATATTATTATAGATAATATGCATTTTGTATTATATTATACATAAATTTAGTCTTAAGTAAATCCTATGTAGTCTCTTTTCTGTTGGTTTTTTAAATTTTACCAACAACAAAAACATATTAATCAGTAACCGTTGTAATGTGAACTCATTTTCATTGCAAGGGATTATCCCACCAATGTTTTAAAATTTGTACATATTTTAAAATAAAATAAAACAAAATATTTAAAAAAACAACAAAAAAAAACAGAACGTTAACGATCGTTATTCTTGTTTCCGTATGAAAAACACCCGATTTATTGATATTCACCTTTTTATTAATCCAACACATTAGGTTCATCAAAAACCCACATAAGTGTTAATGGAGTTATTCAAGTACATCCTGTAATAGGACGTAGATTGTTAAGGAAAAAATATTTAAAATTACCGAGGTAGTAGGGATTATAATTCTTAATTAAATTAAATTATCAACTATGAACAAGGTTATGTTAATTGTCAAGATGATGCCCGTCAAGAATAAGAACAAAATGGGTAATTGCCCTCTCTCGTTAGCTTACTGAAAGCAAACCACTCCAACCTGTGATTGGTTTTGGGTTAGGTAGATGGTGCAAACTGTACTGTTTCTAGGACAACTGTTGTGCAATGAGGTGATTTACTTGACATCAAGGCTTATTCCCACTAATGTTAGACAATTTATAATGAACCACAGAAGGGTCTGTTAAAATGTCGAATATTATCCAGAAAAAAAACTGTACCACTAAAACCCGTGAATGGGTCTGGGGTTGAGCACATGGTTGAGACTATAATGTCAACCCATGTACTCACAACGGTCAACTCATGGACAACGGTTCTGCAAGGAGGTGACGTCCTATGTCACGCTCAATCGCCAGATTTTTCCTCCCTATTTTGGGTACACTATTTTTATAATATTTTATAGAAGCTGGGTGAGTCCCAGGGGCGTCCTGGATCCTCTATGATCCATCTACGGCAGCAAACAGACTAAACTGGGCTTGCCCGTAGCGGGATTTGAACCAGGATTTCCGGCATGGCAACTCAATGCTCTACCACTCCGCTACCTAATATTATCCTTCTTTTTCTTTCTCAACATCCTTTTGTGCCTTTGTTTAGGGGACCGTTTAGCCATTGGGAGGCTATTCGCTGAGTTTCTCTAAATCAAATCTACTTTCTTGCAGGGGATTAGCCCAGCAAGAAAGGCCCCGTATCCTCGAGACAACTGGTTGTTGGGTTGTACCATCCAAACTTGAGACTTCCCAGGGAAGGTGGCCCTGAGGTGCGTACTGTACATGACCTTATGTCAGAATAATTGATTAGTGTACAGTTCTGTTGTGTGTAGCCGTATACTGAACTTGGGAGTCCGGGGGTTCGCAAGTCCCTGCGGACTTATATTATTCATAGATCCCAATAAATGTTAATTTGAACTGATCTAAACGGTATAGAATAAAACGGTGTATGAGGTTAAAATAAATATATATAAAAAATTATAATTAGATTTTTATTATGGAAACAAAATAATTAATGAAAAACAAAGAAAAAATGTACTGAAAAAATTTGTCATTTATATTTGACTAAAAACAAATAAAATGAGATCTTGTTTCTTACAGCTCTACTCGCTCATTTTGAATTAAATACATAAAAAGAATTAATAATTTATAAACAACAGTCATTACAGATCTGGAATTTCTATCACAACACATATCGTCAACTACTAGTTGATGTAGTAGAATGCAATGTAGAAGAATGCCGCCTTCTATAGGGAGAAATTCTGGGATATCGTAAGTTAGGTATTTATTTCCATAAATACCTAATATAACAATCTTCATCGGGTGGTTCACAGTCTTTGACTGCTCCTAAGAGGCACCACGTTTGGTTGGTGAACTAGCTTGCTCGTACTGAAAGTGTCATCTATGTGTATACAATTACTTCTGTACGTGTGAGGAATCGCCTAATATATATATATTAGGGTGTCCCAAAAAAATTAAAGTGATATTTTTTTAACGGATACCCTCTAATTCTGTTTGAATGGTCTCAAATCATTTAAAAATAAAGTTTCAGGAACTTAAGATCACGACAACCCGTGCCGACTTGCATCGAAACGTGTCTGTACTGGCACAGTATTAGGAGACGGAACTCTCCCATTGATTGCTTGTTTGTTTTATTAGTAAACGCATTACTTTTGAGTAGTCAACATGTCAGTAGAGTTACGCGCAAGTTCCAAAAAGAAGATCTTTTTAATAGGGGAAGTAAAACCTTCCGTCTACTAAACAAGTACTAGCAATTCTGTTCTACAATATTCGTGAAGTGAATTTAAGTGTCAATGAAAGTGCAAATCTTACTATTCGTGTGTGCATTATTCACTGGGAAAATGCACGTATACCGACTAAATCAATACCTAACTGTGTTAAGGAACTAGTTCCATTATACCAAGTTTGGAGAGATTTGCAAAAAAACACCAGAAGTGTTTGAACTGCGCCGACAAGAGTTTCTTTCCAACACGAACCATTTGATTGACACTGCTCATGCTGTTGCGCTTCAGCTAATTAAAATAAATGAAGATAGGATCTTTTTGCAGCGCCAAAGAGAACCAGGTCTGCCTGGTCACTTAGTCGGAGTGGACAAGAAACTAACAGAAAAAGAAGAAAAGGCGTGCCTTAGAAACATTGAGAAGGAAAAGCGGCGTGCTAAATATTAATCATCGTTAGCTCCATCGACATCATCTTATGAACCACTACAAGAAAACTCATCTTCTGATTCTGAAATAATAGATTTACAATAAAATAGGTTTAGTTGAAGTGGTCCTTTCTCTTAGCCCGATAAAACTTGTATGCGGAAAATATTCATAACTCCGAAGTTAGTTGCCGCATTAGATAGGTATCAGTTAAGTGTGAGAGATTCTGTATTTATAATTGAAGCAGTAGGGCATAATACAGACGAATTTGTTATAAGCAAGTCTTCAATAAAAGGTTAATTTCCATAAGAAGGTACCGGATACGGTGGTTGTCCACTGGAATGGCAAACTATTGCCGGCTCTCGATCCGCGTAAATCTAAAGAAGACCGCCTACCGATAGTTGTTTCCTATGATAATAACGAACAACTTATCGCTGTGCCAAAATTGGATAACTCATCAGAAGGCGAACAGGCACAGGCAGTTTGGAACGTCATTTTCGACTGGAATCTTGAGGACGGAGTGCAGATTATCTGTTGTGATACCACTGCTTCAAACACAGGACGTATTAATGGGGCATGTGTGCTTCTGGAACAAAAAATGGGTAGAGAAATGCTTATTTTTGCTTGCCGTCATCATATCTACGAATCGGTATTAAAAACAGCGAGGTAACTACCAGCCTGGACATTCCGTTGTTCAAAAAGTTCCGAGAAAACTGGAAAAATGTCGATGCCGAGAAAATACAAATCTGTAGGGAGAAGTTGTTGTTTGAATGTTTCAGAAATTGATAAACTGCTAGAATTCTACCGATGTGAATTGACTAAAAAAATAGCTAGAGATGACTATGGCGAATTAATTGAGCTGTCAATAATATTTCTTGGTGGTGATACAGAGAAGAAATTTAAGATTCAGCCTCCAGGTGCTATGCCAAAGTGGATGGCGAGAGCCATTTATTCTTTAAAAATATCATTACTAACTCCCAATTCAGAATTTCAAACAAGGATGAGCCAGCACTATTGGATGTCTGTCTCTTTATTGTGACATTCTACGTCAAACCCAGGCTCCAATGCATTTTAGCAGTAAAAGCGCGTTATCAGGATTTGTGCTTTTTAATGTTCATGAAAGCTTACGAGACGATAGACAAAAGCATTTCCAGAGCAGCTTTACAGAAGTTTTGTCATCATTTATGGTACTTGACAGATGAAGTGTCTGTTTTGTCTTTATTTGACGATGATTTTGATCAAGAAACTAAAGTAAAATTGGTTGCTAACTTAGCTAAAGAAAACCCATCAGCCCATGATAAACGTTACATCGCGTCCAAAGAAGAACTGTGTGGCCCACTTGTTGGCATGTATTACATGTGAATTATGCTTTGAATTTCTTTTATAGTTTACTATACGATTGTTAACCTATCCCTCTATTTTAATTTCAGAGAAAAACTTCGATTACTTCGTCTCTGTCAAAAGCAAGTTCTTATTTAATCGACTCAAAATTGATGACAGTTTTCTGAACAAGAGCCCTTCTTCATGGTCAAATGATGATTCGTTCTAAAAATCAAAAGAAGCTTCTGACACTGAAAGCAGTTAATGATACGGTAGAAAGAGCGGTTAAATTAATACAAGACTTTCATGGTTTAATCACTGTTGAAGAGGAGCAAAAGCAAGTTTTATTACGGTGCGTACAAGAACACAGAAACGTATATCCTGACTGTAATAAACTAACTTTTAAAATAAAATTTCATGATTAATTTGTCTTTTACAATAAATAAATATTATGTGTTTTGTTTACTGGATTTAAACTATACAATCTCCCTACAGCTTCCACACTAACTTTGACGTCAAGTCGGCACGGGTTATCGTTATCCGATCGCAATAATACTTATATAAGTGGATTTGCCACTGTAATATAAATAAATAAAAACTGTACAATAATGAACTAAAAAATAAATAATAATAAATACATTAATTAATAAATGGGCCGGTAATAAATATTGAATAAAATAAAATAAATTAAGTAGTTGAGGCAGTAGCAAATTTCTTTCACACAAACCTCTTTGGTCACCCAGCTGTTGGTAACCTTTACTACACCTTCACCTTGTCAACGCACTCCCGTTACAAGCATCAATGTTTATTTACTAATTGCATTTTTTTTGTAGTCCTGAATTAATACTGAGGTTGAAATTGTTTTGGATTTAGAACAGAGTAATAAATTTAACATTACATCGGCTGTGACAAGATTATATAAATCGCAAAAACGAATATTCTTCTAGTTCAACTTTTTATTTAAGACCGTCGTCCATGGGATGAAAGCTATCTTTTATTCCACAGTAATTTAAATTTTCCATTGACCCCATAAATTTCTCTGAATAGCCCAAGCCCGGGAGTCTCCACTCACGTCAGTAACCTAAAAAAACAAATGATTTGTTAGCGGCAATATGGATTCTATGTTAAGTAGTGGTGTAACATGCAACCGACTCAAGCTAAGGACCTTATCCAGATATATTGGCAAACTACCAATGTCTTGTATATTTTTTTTGTTTTTGCCTGTCTGTAAGTTTCCGAAAACACTTGTTTTTCATAAAGAAGTGCCACATGTAATTTTATAATATTTTATCTAACAACAATTTATCCTGAGATTTATACTATGTAATTGGAATACATGTTGATCATTATTATAAAAATAATGCTTTTTGTATAGAATTCGGTAAATATCCATCTTATTTTGTTAATTTAGTTTTAAAATTAGCTTATTTAAACATTCTTCTTATTAAAAATACAATTATAACTATGCCTACCTGCTTGGCTGCGAAGCCGCGATCTTGGGCTTAGTAGGTTGATATGACTACATAGGTGACCCTAGTAAATATAGTAGCCTTATCACTGTACAGTCTCCTCAAAAATTGAATAATTTTTTTTTAGAATCACAACTTTTTCAATTTTCTTAAAAAATAAAAAATCCTATCTTCAGTATACTTGCCTACCATCCGTTTTAAAACATTTCGTGTCCTATAATTTTTAAATTATTTAATATCCTTATACTTAATTTAGTAATCAATAACAAGACAACTAATATATTGAGGGTGTGTCTAACTTAGTCTATTGTAAAGGAGCATTATACAAAAGGCAGAAAATAAAGATTTCTAAAACAGTTAGATAGATGAATGGTATTGATTTTACAGAATGGTTTTAAATATTTATAAATTATTTATCTTCTGCTAAAGATGCCGTCTTCTGTTGAGAGTTGTTGATTATTATGGTTGTTTAAATCTTGTTGACTGCTCCTCTGAACAGTTGGTTTGATGGACGGTTAAACCATCCTCTCAGGTTGAGACATTTTTCTTGATTCCTATAATTATTTTCTGCATGGCCACCTGCGGCATTTGATATCCTCCCCCTTTCATAATTTGGCCCTAATAATTTAGCTTTATAATTTTTATTTCGTTGCTTAATTCCATAGGAAGACTTCGCAAAACGTTTATAATTCTATTAGCGGAAGATATTCTCAGTATCTTCTATATAGTCATATCTTGAAGGCTGCCTAAGTCTACCTTCCTCATCATAATATTTGTAAGGTTATGGGCCTCTATACTGTATTACTAAATTGAGAATATGTAATATCCTAGCGTAAGCATTTTCAGATCAGTGTTTATAACCTTGTTACGGAAAAACTGTTTCATGATTTTTTATGCGCTGTAAACGCTTTCAATTTATTAGAATATTCGTGATTGTAATCGATAGAAGCTTCCAAATATTTATACTGTTACACTAGTTCGATGCTCTGATTGTTCGCTATTTGTTGTATGTTATGGAATAAATAAATAAATTATTTTTACGGAAACGTTATTGGATCCTGAGATAATTTGGGGGTGAGGGAGGTTATTCACACTTCGAATGAATTAGGAAATAATATAAAAATATCAATGTGAGGCGAAGTCAGAAGGAAGTCCTATTAAAGAGCCACCCTCTCTATGGGAAGCCAGACAGGTAATGAGACGGAGCAGGGGAAGATTTAATAGATGGATGATCATGCCCGAGGGGATAGATCTGCCTCCCTCGGCTAAGAGGATGTAAATCAGCTGATTCTATTGGCTGCCCGGGGCTAATTAACCCCACACCTGATCTAGCTCAGCCACTTCATCCCTTAATCACGGTTAGTTCGTCTTACATAGCAACTACAATAATTTGTACCCCCGGTGAGAAGGTTCATCCGTCCGTTCATCTTAGATGACAAGACGAATACCTCATCGCGAATAATATCAAAGGATGGGGTAAAATAGGCGAGCTTGATTGGATTTCTAGAAACTTCAGTGATGTAGCAACCGCACTTAAGGACTCTTAATAATAAATCCGACATTATTTGACTTAATAGATAAATAAAAAAATAACGAATCAGTCGATTGTTTTGTGGCTCATATAATATACTAGTCGTTTATGGATTGGAAATAGTAACACAATTTTTTAGGCAGAGGTAATATTAGATCTACACCAAGTAGTCCTATAGGATCTTCAGTTTAGGAATATCAAGTAAGGTAAACGAAAATAACCTATTATGCCAGGGAGGAGTATTTTAATCCTTCAATCAATAAAGATCACACGGATCACCTGTGGTGTAGTGATTAGCATAACAACCTGATATTCCCCTAGTTCGGCATGTGCCCTTGAAATAAGCAAAAAATCATTAGTCATCCCATTCTTATGGTGGAACGTAAAATGTCGGTTCCGAGCCAGTACTGTGTCAGGCACTATGTAAAGATGCCTATCATAATTGGATAGACAAAACTTACGACTACCACTTGAGCATCGCACGATTAGCATACATTGATGTTAAATGAACCAACACAACATAGATTACAAATGGAGCTTAAGCGTATCATTTTAGTTACCTACATTCTTAATATTCACACTAAGATTTATTATTCAAAAAATTTGTTATTGACATTTTAATATCAATTCTTTTTATGACTATTCAGCTCTATTAACTATTTATTATTATTTACAGATTATGTTTTAACTTAATCTTCACTATAACAAATTAAAATTAGCCAAATCCCAAATGTCGATTAGTCAGAATTGATTTATCATGAAAGATTTTATATTCATACTTGTGTTATTATAATGTTATAAAAAAATATGTTAAATTTATGTTCTTTAAAAGTAAAATGTAATGTTTAATGCAATATAAATAAAATAAAATGACAGTTTAAATGACGTGTACTAGTAATATAATAAAAATTCATTAAATAGTTATTTTTTTTTAATTGTTAAAAATAAATGTTTTGTAATTAGCCATAGATGCTTATCATTGACTTAATAATTGATCTTTTAATTAATTTTTATATTTATTTAAATTATATTTTAGCTGATCTCCGTTGGAACTTTAGATTCAAATATACGCCTTAACTAGAGCATAGCTGCAGACCCGCATGGCTGATCAGTAAAGTGTAACTGAAGCTCAGAAGAAATGAAGGGGCTACGGTTTATATTCTCACATCTTAAACACCTCTTAATAAAAGAAGAAAGTAATTCGATTAGTCAATGAATAAAATAGTTCCATAATATTAATTAGCTATTAAATGAATGAAACGATCCAAAAAAAAAAAAGCAGCGAGTAAAATAAGTATTATACTGGCGTATTTGGAATCACATTATTAAAACCAAGTAGTATTTTTCATGAGTTACATTATGATACAATTCAGTGCAAAATTATCAACATTATATTTTTACTTATTATTATACATTATATTTTAACATACGTACATAAATTACAAATATTACATTGTTCCATACAATTTAATCTACTTTAATTGAGGCGTGGAGATGCAAAAACGGATAAATCCATATTTAATCATTTTTAATGTTTTTCAAAAATTTAGAGTCCTCTATGCGATGATACATGGTTCACCATTCTAAGCATGCCAAAGCCAATCTAAATTTTCTAAGAAAAAATATCTCAAATGAATAATCATTACATAATAACCTGAATTATGCATATGTTTGTCCTTCCTGAAAAATGTTTAAATTTGGATTTACCCCTTTTGCATCTCAACGCCTCAATTGTATAAAGAATAGAAAAAAGAGTATAATAATCATATATATATATAGTTAAATGTTTTAATCAGATCTAACACTTTTAAAAAGCAAAAACTTTATTATGAATGATACAAATACATGAAATATAAACTGTACAAGTGACGACTACGGGCAAAATCTAAGGACCAAAGAGAGCGAGGGTGACTACGTAAGTAAGTGTGGAGCATCTCCTCCAGGCTTAAATAAGAGTTGATATCCCTGATTCTAATTCCTGGGATTGTTTACTTGTTGGCCACATGACACCTGCATCTGACTAATAATTCTAAGAATTGTTTACTACTGGACACTTGTGTGCCATCTGTAACTCCACCCTGCCTTAAGTTTTGAACTCCGATCAAAACAAATAATATTGGCATACTAGTAAAAATAAACATGATTACATAAAATTTGTACAATAAACATGATTACATAAAATTTGTACAATAAACATGATTACATAAAAAAAATTCAAATATTAGTCAAAACTAGTTTTATATAATCTACTTAATATCATTCTATGATTATCTACAGGAATAGGTGGTGTTGGGATATTAACAATTGCTGTAGGTAAATTGTTTTGCTTAGTACATTTTCTTTTATAAATAAAGATAATAATGGTTATAAATATTACAAAGGTCATAAAGATACATACACTATAAAAATAAATGTTATTATCATTTACAAATGTAAGCGTTGCCAATGGTGGTATTGTATAATTGTGAGTGGTTATAAGAGTAGTGTTTATTATTAAAGATTTATAAAATGGTAGCATAACTGAATTAAAATTATGAATATAAATTTTATTAAATTGTGGGAAACAGTCCTTGTTACTAATACTAATTAAACTTATAGTAGGTAAAAACACAGTATTATTCTTACAATCTATGATTTTATTGATATTTACAGTAATATATTGTTTTATAAATTCTACATATTTAATGTTAGTTTGGTTACTGGGTATTAATTTACAATCTTCTAAAATTCCATTTTGGATAATTGAGTGAACACATTTGGAATTTGTTTGTTTGAGATTTAAACAATAATAATTGTCAATAAATATACATTGCCCAGTATACAATTTTTGTCCTTGTTGTAAATAAAGATCACGTTTTAAATCAATTTCAAATATAGTCTGGTTTATTAATTTTGGTACTGGTAAAATAAAATATCCCTTATACGAGTCATCGTGGACTGGTAATTTTATGAAAGTATGAATTATATTATTTCTTGTTGAGCAAAAGATTTTACTATTTGTCCATAGGACTTCTGAATTATTGGATATTAACTTTATTGTTGCTGGTAAGTTTCGTACAACATCTGTCATTAAATTAGTATGGACTATCCCTAGTTTGCAGAATTCCAAAGATAATGTTAAACTTTGTATTTTATTTAATAGAAAAATAATATGTATATAAAAGTCATAAGCTTTGTCATTTTGTTCTAAGCTATTAAAGTTTTGTCTGTTGGTCATAAAATTTTTATTAATAGTTTGTATATCCTTCCTATAGTCTTCTATGAGTTGTTTATTAATATTGATGGAAGTTTCGATATTATGTTCTATTTTAAAATTGTTTTGTTCGACATTAGAAATGATTTTATCATAATATGCTTTATCATCAGCATCCATATTTCCTGTAATACAACTAATAATATTTCCTAGTCCATTTATTAGGCCCCTTTTACGGCGGTTGTTAAATTCTTTATAATACATTAAGCTAAGTTGTTCTGTCGCGTCATTTGTTAAATCGCAGAGGATGTGATACATTTTGTGATTCTTAAAATTGTTTAAATGAACTTTTATGTTCCTAATTTCTACTTCTAATAAACTTAAATTATAAAAATGATATGTTTCATAAAATTTATCAATAACTTTAACGTTGTCAAGTGAATAGTGCAGTAGTCCTGGGGAGTCAGTCAGATCTACTATGTTGATTGTCCGAATCTTCGGAAGAAGTGTCAGTAACATTAACGCGTAAAGAACCTTCATCTGAAACAAAATGTTTCTTTCGTTTACGTTTGATTGGTCTCCTAATATTGTCAACATGTGTTTTTAGTTGTCTAGCTCCTTGAACTAAAACATTTACCTTTCTGAATTTGTCTCTACTTTTGATTTTCGATTGAGTGTTTTTAAGAAATTCTTGGTTAGTTAGTTCTGGTGGATCTTCGCGATTTTGATTTAATTTGTCTGTACGTTTTTTTTTTCTTTAGTTATTTTTGTATGCGTTAACTCATGTAAGAGTTGTAAATCATCATGATATTTTTGTACATATAATTCCGTAATATTAAGATCTGTCTTTTTATTATTTTCTGATGTGAATCCAAACGTTATTTCATTGGGAGTTAATTTTAAATTATGATTTAATGTATTGTTGTAAGCAGTGGTTGCTATTTTTAATTTCTGTAAGGTTGAATATGTTTTTTGTTTATGTGAAATTATTCTAAGTAATTCTGTTAAGGTTGAATGTACTCTATTTAATAATCCTAAGGAATTTGAGTGATTAGTAGATATGTAGTGTAAATTTATATCATTGTACTTACAAAACTGTTGAACAAGATTATTCTTCATTTCTGTACCTTGGTCTAGCATGATTTGTGTAGGTGTTGGATAATATGTTAAATAAGTTTGTAAACTGTCACAAATGTTAATTGCATTATGTGTTGGTATAATATGTGTAAATAATCTTTTTGGAAAACGTGTCCACGGCTGTAAATATAAGTTTGTTGTTTTTCTATTTTTAACTGATTAATAATTGAAGCTTATTTTTAATATTTTTCTAATGTTTAATTTTAATTATTATTTATTTATAAGATTTTAGTATAATTTGTAATATTGATTTTATTTAATTTTAATTCTAATTATGTTAAATCTAATTAAATGTCCGTATTCCGATTCCTTGTTGTTTCTGTTGTTAAATTCATATAATGTTTTATCCGAGGTACGAAATACTCTAGTGTTTTTTTTTTTGACTTTACCCCTTAAATAGTTGCGTACATCCGCGATCTTAGATCTAAATAAAGTTGCATATGTTTTTATATTGTTTTCCCTCTTTACTTTATTTCTATTTAATTTGTTTTTATTTATTTTCTTTTGAGTTTTAATAATATTAGGATATTTTTCTGTTTTATTAATATAAAATGGACTTGTTAATATTTTTAAATTATTAGTTGCTCTATCCGACAAATTGGTCGGAATCACTTGTTCCTTATTTGTCTTTTCTACTTGTTTTACTTTATATTCCTTACTTGTTATATTTTTAATTTCTTTCTTTACGTCGGTTTTTTTATTATTGATAGTCATTTTCATTTCTTCATTGTTACTTATAATTCTTATATCTTTATTATTTCTTTCGAGTTTATTATTATTCTTTTTTATTGTATTTATTTTATGTTTCAGTAAATTTGTTGGCTTTAATTTTTCATTTTCTTTTTAAGTTAGCGTTGCCGGCCTGAGAATACTTTGACCGTGTTCATTCATGCTGGCACTTGTTGACATATGAATTAATAAAAAATAAATAAAACAAGAATAATTCGAAAAAAGGAAAATAAAAAATTTTACGAACTGTTTTGACGTAAAAAATCTTCACTAGGAACTGTTAATGAATTCCCGGGTTTCGGCACCACTTATGAGCTCCGGCACATAAAACATAAAAAAAAAGAGAAGTTTAGGAGAATAATAACACGCATGAAGTCTAGTTAAACACTGTTTTATTCAAGTTACAATGCTCTATTTATCGTATTTACATTGTTGACATTCACTGTTTAGGATTAGTGCCTATACTGGTGTATGTCTTATCTTAACTTATATATATATATATATATATATATATATATATATATATATATATTGATTTTTAAATGTCAGATAAAAATGTCGTATCACTATATACAATATCATATTTTTTTGGTTTTAAAAACAAATCTAAGTTTTAATCCCACTAATAAAAATTTTTAAATTGTGACTGTGCTAAACGATATATGTGAAGTTTCTGAATAAAATTTTAAGGAGAAATTATACTGGACTTCCCTCTGCGGGACTTGAATATAAACTCATTTAAACAGTTTGGAGCTAACCTCCCGTATTTTTCAGTTAAAACTTTATTATATCAAGTACACAAAGCAGCTTAAGGGGAGCTTAATTATTCAGGTCGGTAATGGTGGCTTTGCTGAGTGCTTCTACCCTCACGATGTACCCAATCGGTGCTGGCAGGCTTAACCTGAATCGAAGCATATAACGGTTTTATTAAGTCCTAACTTTATTATTTCTATAAAATAGTGTGTCATGATTCCAAATTTTATATCAAACCTTCACAAAAATAATTTAATTCGTACTGTAAGTTGCAAGGCTGTAGAAAATTGGTTTTAAATATAACCAAAAACTAATTAGGAAAAATGATTAAATGATTTATTTTGACTAGCTGATACTTTTTTCAAACTATATTGGCTTGAATTATATAAAACCATTAAACACAAAATGTAAAATAACATGGTTTAAATTTTGAGGTTTTGAAAAATATATCAGTCGTATTGTTTACCCATGAATATTAAATACTTATAATAAATAATAAGTTATCAAATAATTAAGTTATGGATACTCTCTTCTCCAATATTGTATAGTCTCATTCCCCCAATCAAATGTACTTCGATCTTACTTTTGATATGTATACATGTTTGTGCGTATTAATATATAATAAAAATACGTATATTACTAAATAATAGATAAGTTCTAACATAATGTTATATTGCTCATTCCCCTCACTTTACTTTGTTCCGATCTATGCAAGAAAACCAATAATCTATTCAGAATGCTAGCATGGTAACAGTTTTTTTAATCAGTATTTTACTAAAATAATCGCCTAAAATTACCAGTGTTCAATAAATTGCAGAACACAAATCATTATTAATTCTTGAGCAAATATTAAGTAAAATTTGACTCATGAATCTGTTTATAATGTTATTTATTAATACAATATGTAAACAATTAAAAATATAGAAGAACTGAAAATTATTATTTTTAAATCATAAGTGTTTCAGCGATGCAGTTAATATCATAGTGAGTCGTTATAAAATATCATAATTAATTTTCATTGTAGCTATTGGATTTTATAATCATGAAGCACATAAGTCATGCATAGACGAAAGTTTTTTTATTATTATTTATCTAGATGGATAAAATTTAATTATTTAACTATTTGTTTATTAGCTCATGGGTTTGAGCTTTCTTTCTCAACAGAGACAGATGAGGAAGTTGGCTCAAGAGGGTTGGAGAAGGCTTCATTTCCCGGAGAAATATTTGAAATTCCGACATTTCTCTGAAAATGGAAAATTCTTGAGCCTCATAGAAAACTGTCGTCATTTCTTTAAAAAAAAATTTCGTCACATTTTCCTTATCGAGGCTATAGTTACTAATTATATAGCTATTGCTAGCACTAAGCATTAATATTGACAAACTTGCAACGATAACTGTAAGTATACAATTTATACTTACAATCGGATTAAGTTCCAAAACAGTTGGAAGTCATACAAGCTACCACACATTTAGAAAAAACTGTTAAAATATTTTTCTTAAAATACCTATTAACTAAAAATATGTTATTTAAATGCGAACTTATTTATTATATTCACGAACTAAAAATATTTCAATTCAACAAGCAGAGTATTGGCTGATTCTAGGTAAGAAATGAAATATAATTTAATTAATTTCAAATGTTTCATAATTATAATTATAATTAATAACTATCACATCTTCTGGACTACAGATCTTCACTTGACTTGAGGAACAAACGACTTATCTATAACAGTATACTAAAACCTATTTGGACATATGGAGCAGAACTTTGGGGTTCAGCAAAAAAAGTTCACATACACAAGATTCAAATAACACAATCCAAAATTCTCAGAAAAATTCTTAATGCACCATGGTATGTTTCGAATCACACTATACACAATGACATGAACATTCCTACTATAAAATCATATATTCATAACAAATACATAACATTCCACTTATCGACACAATATCACCCAAACCCACTCGTTCTTCCGCTTTCCTACTCCCTGTTACCTGGACTTAATAAAAAAAGATTAAAAAGACATTGGCCAAGAGACCTACTGAAAAATTGATATTTCATTCCAAAACTCGATGTTCCTGTACAATAGCAAAGAGAAAAACATCTGGATCAAATTTGCTGGATGCGCAATTGCGCAGGTACAAATGAAAATTAAATGATAATAATAATAATAATAAATGTTTCATAATTAGAAACGGATCTGATATCACGGGTCGGAATGAGAGTTTATAAAGCTTTTCTTTAACAAAAATTATGAAAAAAATTATTTATTTTATATAAAATAAAATTAAGAAATAAAAGCAAACAAAAAACGATTTTACGATTCAATGGAGTCTAGTGTTGACGAAACGGATTAATGATACTTTTATAGTGAATTAAGCAAAAAAGAAAATAAAGTTTGAATTGAAGGTTTGCAGAAAATAATTCTGAATCAAGACATAATTAATTGAAATTTTAACCTCCGAATATGGATTGAAGTTGAATATTGTAGGAGAATGAAGAATGACTTCGATTTTGTTTACAATAAATATAATCATTAATGAAAGGGTGTTACAAATCGGCTTTCCCACATGTTCTTGTATTTTTAACAGCCTTTCCTTTTCTATATTGCCTGCAATGTAGGGGAAAATGTTTAGGCTTCGATTTTAGAATTTTTTATAAGGTTTTACACATAGATTAGATCTTTAAACCGCAATATTGAGTGTTTAATAGTTTAGTTGCAGTAACCCAAATCCCGCTCGCTGGCAGACTTTTATTTAATCTCTTAGCGATGGAAGATGGATTCTATGGGGTCACGCACCCTACTGAGGCGCTGGTCCATCCTCTCTAAAGTGGGTACCCAAAACATGGGGGGGAAATCTGGCAGTGATCGTGATGTAGGACACATCACCTCCATACACAACCCTTGTTCAAGTAACAGTTCAGTATCTATCACGTACTGAACCAAAGACCCACCATGGGCTGTAGTGGTACCTACAGGTAAAAAACAACCAAATAGAAATAATGAGTGCGTGGTTTGAATTAAATTGGGATTAAACTACTAAAGCTCAAACAAATTAAACTTAAAATTATGTTTATGAAATAAAAAAATATAAGTGAAATCCTAACATGTTT
Source organism: Arma custos (assembly GCA_037127475.1). Classification (NCBI taxonomy): domain Eukaryota; kingdom Metazoa; phylum Arthropoda; class Insecta; order Hemiptera; family Pentatomidae; genus Arma; species Arma custos. The sequence continues at coordinate 58,604,653 of CM073762.1, read as the reverse complement.
TCCCGTCTCTATCCTTCTACAGTCTTGTCACTAAGTTCTGGAATGTACTCACTCATCTTGGATTGTATAAATAAAATTAAGATATAATGTACTGGTGGGGCTGCTTAAATGATGGATATGCTTTCTTCACCCCTTGGAGTAGACTTCCAGATCTGGCTGGCTTTCAAACTTATGGTCCTTAAAAACTTAGAAAAAAATACTTTCCATTCTTAGCCTTGATCTTTGACTGTTTTATTCCTTTATTTAAGCTGTTTTACCCGAAAGATTCTATTAAGTTCTATAACTTATCAGTCTCCAAGTTCTGATTTAGTTTGTATTCTTTTATAATAGTGACATTGTTATTACACGTACTGTTATCCTTCAGAATGGTGTTTTTCCACTCAGATGCTTTTTATGTATAAAATATTTTTATTTGTCTTGATTACTAAACATGAACCATTTCAAAATTTATATTTGTGTGAATGCCTGTTACATTGATGGCACAGTTATAGTACAGTTTTGAACTTTTTTTATTTATTGTGGGGTGGAAGCTACAGTTTTGAATTATTGAATTAATTTTACTAATTATTTGTTCTTTTTTTATTAGTTTGCAAAATTTTATAATAATACATTTATTGGAGTTTACTCCTTAAGAAACAATTTTCATATTTAGCCCGCGGTATGAAAATAGTATGAGTTATAAAATCGAATTTAGCTGAAAGGGGTGCGTTACGTTCCTGGTAAAAAATGGTCTTAATTATTTTACTATAAATTTTCTAAACATATTTTTATACAATACAAAGTAAGTTAAATTAAAAGAAATACATAATTATTTTAATGATTATTAATTAATAAAACTTCATAAAATTAGCTATTAATATTTTTTTTAATACAATTGTTTCATTTCATGTAAAATGTTTTATTAATAATAAACGGACAATGAAAAAAACCTTAAAGAATAAAATTAAGAAATAAATTAATTTAAAAAATATCATTAATACTCTAATTTTAATTAAAAAGAAAAACCGCTAGTGGTAATAAGGAAGCATAAATTATGACGTGTTTGTCTTTAAACAAAGATTTTGTCATTTGTTGCATACTTCAAGTTTACTATTTAAAAAAAAAGAACGTTTTAAACAATTAAACAATTTAAGAAGACTAGATGACTGGATGATTTTTTTCCCCCAAAATATAAAAATTAAAAGATTTATAGTCCAGTTTACATTAATTAAAAAAAAAGAATATTTGAAATAAATTCCGTTTGAACATTGTTTCAGTAACTAGCAGTATTTTCTCAAATTTAAAGTTGATTAAAAATTAGAGCTTACTCAAATTGACGCAAGAAATGATAGCTTCCTGTACCCAAATATAAACATAATTTCTATACCATTAAGAGTTTACTCCTTAAGAAACAATTTTCATATTTAGCCCGCGGTATGAAAATAGTATGAGTTATAAAATCGAATTTAGCTGAAAGGGGTGCGTTACGTTCCTTTCTCGATAGCTTTGTTTGAACTAGTTAAGAAGATATATATATATATATATATATATATATATATATAACCTCAATGTTACATGTTACCTTTGAGCTTAGATATTTTTATGTTTTGCTATTATGACAATAAATTTACAAATGTTTTAAATGGTCAGGGAGGAAGTTTAGACAATAAACTTTAGAGTAAAATAATAAATATATTCAGAGGCGTTACCTTCCTTTCACTTCGAGGTTATCTATGTGTATAACAGCTACTAACCGTCAAGTTGATTTTAGATTATAGTTTATTTATTTAGTTAATGAATTTTATTTAGACTATTTCTGGCAGATCGGAGCTGACACACAGTTTTTTTTTATTAAACATTATCATTATCGTTCATTTTACATTCGATATACAGTCTAGTGTTTTAGAATTATATTCAGCTGTATTTAATTAAAATAATAGGAAGGAAAATTTTATTAAATAGAAAACATAAAAAATTTATCGTAATACATAATATAAAAAGTTTATCGTAATGCATGTAGTAACTAATGCAACATTTTTTAATAAATACAGTAACGTGTTTGTTATAAGGTTATAAATTGTTTCTTCAACCATAGCAAGACCTTAAGCTTAATAAACAACGGGAGTTGATGACCTAGATGTTTTACGCCCTCTAAACCCCAGGAAACAAACAATTCTTTCTTCTATTCTCTTGTTCTATGATTTTAAACTAAAAATAAACTAGATTTAAAAATATTATTAGTGGTAAATGCGCGGTACGTAATTTAAGCATAAACATTTATTTGTTTCTAATCTTCCTAAATTTTATAAACTTATACAACTGTATGTACAACATTAACATAACCTTGTGATATCCTAAGGTATTTTAAGGGTTTTAAATAAACAGTAAAACTACAACTTTCAACAATAAATTAGCAATGTTTAGAAATAAGTATAGAGAAGGAAGAACGGTTTTGTAATAAAATTTAAGGTTATTACTATAGGATCACATAATGTAGCAGTTGCCTAGAAGTAGCAGTAATTGAAGGCTAAAAGTTTACGCCTCCTATAACAATTCAGGTAGGAGCCTTCAAAGCCTCCCGAGTAGTAAAGTTCATCGCCCTTAGTGAACCACTCAAAGTAACTTAGGGCCGGTAACGATACTTCAATACCCAACCGTTAAGATGTCGACTCATTCATTGTCTGAAGTGATGTTATTTTTTTTAAATATTAATGTTTATAATTATTCCTCCGATTGCGTCATTAATTGAGTAACCAATTGAGTCGTTTGGTTTAAAAATCGGATACACCCATTTCTCCTAAAATTGTTTTTATCCCAGAAACGATGTATTAAATGTGTTTTTTTCAAAACTGTCTATATCCTTCAAAAATCAATACCAAAAGATTCATAATAAAAAAAAGTGGTTGCACCAATCACATTAAATGAAAATTTTTGATGAATGAAAAATCAGCACAATGTATATATATCGTGCAATTATATTGATTAAAGCGATTTAAAAAAAAAATGTCTAATTTATTTATTTCTTATCAACTATAAACTAACCAAATTATTATAGTATTTATAGATATTTTCTGTTCAAAATATATCCAACATATTTTTATATATTAAATTAGATTTAAAAAAAAAGAGAAGAAGGAACTTATCGACAAATTTTCAGTCATTATTGTTTGGAATGTATTGTTGGCAAATAACGGAAAATAATAAAAACATATTGTTAAATTGATTATTTTTGAAAATTTTAAATTTGTTGAAAATTTTGGATGGTTTTGAAACCAAACTCCTCAATTAATTAACATAAAATCATCATTATCACAGTATGGATTATAAAAATTTGCTATGCTGTCCTCAATAGGCCCAAGATAGATAAGGAAAAAAGCTCTAATTTCATCCGGTGAATAAGTGTTTAAGTAGATTTTTTCTGACATGAGGAATAACAATACGTGTTATTTTCATAGTGAAAAGTTTGGCATTTTCTTGAAAAGTGTTATCGTTTATATCACAACTCCATTTCAAGCCAAAAAATGCAGCAACAAGATTCCGTTTCTCTCAGCACAGTTAACTCTTTCTGGACAAAATTCTAATTAACCACTTATTCACCAGGGATGGTGAAGTATTAGTTCGTGGTTTGATAACTGTCGCACATTTTCTTAAATATCTGCTTACAAAAGGCTTCTTTTATTAGTGGATATTATTTAAGAGGAAAGCCCTTCAGGAGATATATCGACATCTTGGATCTTCAGTTTATTTCTATCTTCGATAAGAGTGTCTTTTTCCTTCACTTTCTGCCTTCCAATGGGCGAAGTCCCTGGGGAACCGGATGGGGGTTCACTCCACCTGTACTATGGTCCTTCTCAGGGCATTTGGATCTTTATATTCAAGGAAATCCTTTAACTCAAAGACACTCTCATAGACCGCTTTTCCTTTTCTTTGCCAGATACTACTAAAAATCACAAATGTTTATGTTGAAGTCCTTTTCTCCAGATTTTTCGTAGCTACATCAATCCTACATCCTACATCAATTTCTTCCTGCCTATAAAATAGAACTAGAAATCCCGCTAATGAAATTGTATTACCTTTAATCTTTCGATTACGGATTTTACAGAATGAAAAATTTATCTGCACATTTCTTTACCTTATGAATTAAAAAATGGAACTGTCGAAATGCTATATATTATTTTATTATGCTATATATTATTAAAATCAAACTTCATACCTTGGAAATTCGCATTTTTTTTATTACAAAAAAATGGTCTTAATTATTTTACTATAAATTTTCTAAACATATTTTTATACAATACAAAGTAAGTTAAATTAAAAGAAATACATAATTATTTTAATGATTATTAATTAATAAAACTTCATAAAATTAGCTATTAATATTTTTTTTAATACAATTGTTTCATTTCATGTAAAATGTTTTATTAATAATAAACGGACAATGAAAAAAACCTTAAAGAATAAAATTAAGAAATAAATTAATTTAAAAAATATCATTAATACTCTAATTTTAATTAAAAAGAAAAACCGCTAGTGGTAATAAGGAAGCATAAATTATGACGTGTTTGGTCTTTAAACAAATATTTTGTCATTTGTTGCATACTTCAAGTTTACTATTTAAAAAAAAAGAACGTTTTAAACAATTAAACAATTTAAGAAGACTAGATGACTGGATGATTTTTTTCCCCCAAAATATAAAAATTAAAAGATTTATAGTCCAGTTTACATTAATTAAAAAGAAAGAATATTTGAAATAAATTCCGTTTGAACATTGTTTCAGTAACTAGCAGTATTTTCTCAAATTTAAAGTTGATTAAAAATTAGAGCTTACTCAAATTGACGCAAGAAATGATAACTTCCTGTACCCAAATATAAACATAATTTCTATACCATTAAGATTCTTGGGTACAGTATCAAGTAAAGACTTTACTGTTTCTAGGGCGACGATTGTGCAAGGAGGTGATTAGTCCGAGATCACCCTCAACTGCCAGGTTTTTCCTCCATCGAGGGCGGCTCTAGGCTGGTATGTATGTCCAACAGGCTCAACCCGTTACAGTAAACAGATTACATATTTTATCTACTCCAGCCGGATATGACCCAAAATCTTCACCTGCACTCTACACATTGAGCTACCCAGCTCCCCTTCGTGTCATACATAGTCGAATAATCTATTTCAGTTTTTTAAAATATAAAATCATGAGGAACCATATGCGTTATGCATAGCCTACATCCTAGGAGAATACAAAGGAGAAGTTAGGGATTATTGATGTGATTGGATCCTTGCTGCAGCTACGGCTCTTATGTAATAAATATGTATGTGAGGCTGAGTGCTTGCTGGGGGCAGTAAAAGCGAACCTCTTTGCCTGCTTAGCGCCTGCCTGTGGGTGCTTGATAGGGAGGGTGGGGAAGGACTTCGCGTCACGGGAGTACTTCATCCAGCAACTTCTGGGGCAAGGAAATGGAGGGTATTGTAGCCTGTTATAACCATGTTATGTGATCAGTGAGTGAATTATGAAAGCTAAGACGAAAAATAGTTTATTCAGAGGGTGGGTTAAAGCAGTCATTCTTGCTTTTACAAATCGAAAAGCCATACCTGCATTAATTAGCGTTAAATTAGTATTAATGGCGTTGATTAAAAAATCCGCAGTTTACGAATCTTATACTCATTCAATAGTGTTGCAATAAATACTAAATAAATTGATATTATGACAATTGAAAACTGTTTTCAATACAATAGATAGGCAATGGAAAATATTTTAGAGGGGTTAGGATATCTGAAGGACGGAGCTTCTCAATTATAACTAATGCCTGTCGGAAGAAGTCCTAGGAGGGGGTTAAATTTTAGTGCGGAGATCTATTTCGGAGGCTTAGGTGTAGCGAAGAAGGCTTAGCCCTGCTTTAAGATAGCCGAAAAGAGAAGGATTCCGGGAGCGGGGCCCACTAACCTACATATCTCGCTTCCTCCCCTCACGTCTTTACTCTTTCCTATTGATTGCTTTAGATATAAACCAGATGGAACTCACACCGTTTGATTTAATGGAAGGCAACTTTAAGGCATCTGCTTCCAACTGAAAAGATACCTTCGTATAATGTCAATGAATTCCCAAATGGTTCCAAGTTAAATATATACCAAGTATTAATACAACATAACAAATTAAACAAAGAAAACCCAATACCACAACAACCAATGGAGGCCTTGGGTTCAGTTCATGTTAGAGAATGCGCGGTTTCAAGTTATGAATTATCAATCAAAGTTATCAATCATTAACCAGAATTCCTTCTTCTTGGATAAGTCCGCTCCCCCTGTTACTTCAGACTTCAATGTGCAGTTCCAAAATAATTGAAGAAGGTTAGTAACTTTTTATTACGTCTTGCAAGCAACTTCTTATTTTTAAAAGGATTTCGAGCAATGTAAGACTTGTATTACTTATAAAAAACATTTATTTTTATCATATTAAACGTATATAGATGGCTACAAGGGATAGACAAGATACATCGATTTTTCTCAACAACGGTTAACAGCGGTTTTTGATATTTTTTTTTCTATGGCAAACACAGTGGTGTTATCAAAACAGTATAAAAACGAGTTTAAATTGCTAAAAAATTCTGAATAAGAATTTCCGTACATGGGAAAAACTAGTTTGTCCGAACGGTGCCTGAGAAAGATCGGCGTAAGGTGGTTTCCCCGAGTTAGGCTTCGAGCTCTTCAAACATCTTATTTAATTTCATTTAAACAGGACCCGCCATGCAATGGGCTTTAATAAAAACAATGATACTGATTCCTGGCGATTTTTGCTGTTCTGGTCATTTGCGATAAAGTGATATACCTCGTTTCTCGCCTGTATTCCTCATAAGTTAACTTCCAACTGTAAAGAATGATTGATGACCAGAAAGTAGCAATTTCCCTTTGTTTCACTTTCAAAAGGCTTTAACTTCTCCTATTTCCAAAGGGAGTTTATAAAGCTGTCTTGAATAATATTCTTGTTTTGCGTAGCTCTTCCAGGTAAGACACAGTAACCTGATCCCCATTGTACAAACCAGAAGCTTGTTCCGGACAAGGCTACACGGAAAGCCCTCAAAAGCTGAGCAGATGTCCGAAGGCAGCGATCCTCATCTCAACCTTGTTACAGAGCTTCTGTAATTTATGCAAATTAAGGGATTGACAGCGTGTAGTCCGCTTAATCCGTACTCAGAATCACGTTGGGTGTATTATGCACGAAGTCATGCGTGGTAAACAACGTTCGAAAATGTATCAACCGTTATATTACATAAATTATAGTTATACTATTTTATTATACTTCTTTGATGTAATGTAATGTCTCTTTTATTTCAAGCTTTTCAACTGTTTGTCAAGCTTGAAAACTGTATCTGACTGAAACCTAAACCATACGTAACATGTATCACTAATAGGCTGCAATAAAATAAAATATAAAATAAAATAAATAGAACAAACAGATAACCTTTGGTACTAAACCAAATACGGTTAGCATTACAACTTTCTATGCCAATATCGCCCGGAAGGTGACCTTTGGATTTTTTAAATATGATTAAAAACCGTTACTTGTGCCGTCCTTCGCAGGGGTTAAAAATTATGGTATTGAACAACTAGATGAGCCTCTAATACTAGAAAATTGTTTTCAGTATTATATTGATTCCAGTTCATCATCCTCTTTAACTTTATTTGGTCATTCCTACATGTTCAACTTTATTTTTTTTCGATTCGCTTGTAACCACTTACATTTCTGTCGATATTAGTGCTTAAACTAAGTCTAAAATTTTAATTTCGTTTTACACTTGTTTCGTTATGGCTAATTTAATGCAACATCAAAATGTAATACATTAAAAGTGAGCTAGAGATAACTCGATAAAACTTAAACAAAATTTATCTACTTTTGTTCTTAAAAACCTATTTAAAAACATTCAAACATGCATACTTTCTTTAATGTTAAATAACTAACATAAAGGATATATTTATCTGTTTCGGTTGTCTAAATAATGTTTACGATATTATTACGCATGAAAAATGGGATGTTTTTGAAAATCTCTTCTATAGAATCTTAAAAATGGGCTTAAAATGATTTGTATTTCACAGAAACATTGCTCAGAATGAATTTTCTATTGTATTCTGTTCTCTATATAATATGCATGTTTCTATTCCGTATTTAGTTATAAGAATTATTAATTCTATAATTATTATTAATAACTGAATAGTAATAACGAATTCTATTAGTATCTTCACAGCTTTATTTGTGGCAGGTAGGAGTACGGAGCTCTGTGATTTAACTACATCTGATGCTGAATAAACATCTTCAAATATGTCTGCTGAATGTTAAGAGCAAAGCGTTATCAATTGAGTAGTTTTAAAGATTAAAGAACCATAAGGGTGTAGTTTTATTCCTTGCGCCACTGTTCGGTTGTTTATTCATTCCGCAACTACATCTGCAACGTTTCATAAAAACGGTAACAGCTTCGTTAGATAAATTCAGAGCAAAATAACCATAACTTTTCACAACCATTTTCTATGTTATTTATATCAGTAATAACTGAAGTGTTTTCTTTTGAGAGTTCTTTAATTGAGAAAAAATTCACTCTCCACGCTTCAAAAGTTTCACGCATGAAGCCTGCAAGAGGTTTTGTATGACTGTTAACGTCGATGGTTTAATAACCCACTTTACTGATATGGATAATAGGTCGTTAGAGAATGGATTAAAACCCCAACGGTTGGCTTGGGAATGCAAACATAGCCATACAAGTATGAATATTTGAAACCTATTCAGGCTAAGGCGTCTGTAGCATTTAGGATGTTGTGGGCCTATTACTCACGGAAACTGGTCAGCCAATATCTCAAGATATGAAAGCTAGAAGGTTAGGATGTGTGGGGCCTGTAGCTCGAAGTGATGCGTCAGGACGGCTCTACACAACTATGAATGCAACAATATTTGGCATATGACCACGTGATAGGCCAAAGGCAGGGATAGACAGGGTCAACAAGGATGCTGCGGAGCTTCATGTAGCAGACTGGGAATCAGCGGCCCAGGGGACAGGAGAAGGCGGCCAACTATCTACAAGGTATGTAGAGCCAACCGAAATATATATATCTTACTAATATTATAAATGTGAATGTTTGTATGTTTGTCTCTCTTTCACGCAAAAGCTACCGGACGGATTTGGATGAAACTTTACAGTAATATACATCAGCATAACACATAGGCTATAGCAAGCGCGGATTTATGGGAGGGTGCAAGGTGGCACGTGCACGCCCCGACAGTATTTTAGGTACTGTGGAGAATCCATTATTGTACATAAATAAAGGCAAATCACATGATGATCTATGTGGGGGCACGGGGGCATGTGACCCCCCGTTATACATACATAGTACATAATTAAAGGTAAATCAGGAACTTAGCATCTTGAAATTTGTAGTTAGGTTCTGTGTATAGTTTAAGAAAGAAATTCGGATACTTCCACTCCAAGGGTTTCCTCTTTAATATAATAGGGGTTCAAAGGTTGTACAGAATCCGTCAGTTTTGAAGTTAGACATCTGAAATTTCGGATGTTCTTGTAACTTATATTTAAAAAAAATAATTAAATTATTTATTTAAAATGATCTTTCACGAAACATTATGTGGCAGGCCGAATTCCGCGCGAGCGAAGCCGCGGGCATAAGCTAGTATATATATATATATATATATATATATATATACAAACACAAAAAAAGTCGAAGACTGATTAATATTGTCTTATAAACGTACATAGTAAACTCGGACGTTTCTTGCCAATTCTGCCGAACTGTCACAATGATAGCTCCTTGCCAAAGTTCGACACTAAGAAGTTTGAATTATGTTAGGATCTAACCAGAATGGATTATAATGAGCTATTAGATATGGATAATGAACTGGCCCAAATACGAGCCTCATTATCCAATTGAGTCGATAAGAGAGATTATCCATTTCGATGAATTGAAAAAATCAATGCTGGTGGCATTCTCCTACTCCATGTAATTCATGTGATGTCAATAATATTTTAGATTATAAATCCTCGCTTCTCATTGGTCACTCCCACATATAATTAGTGGGGTACATCTTTAGAAAATTTTAGACCCATAATATGAATATTTATCCAAGAATTTGTTGAAATCCTAAAATAAAATAATCCTTTTTTTTAATTATATAGACTCACGCTTCATTAACCTGAATAGAAAGAAAAAACAACTCAATACCAGTCATTTTGTCCTAGTGATTTGCAACATTAGATGGGATTAAAGTTTTTATTATTGATTAACAATAAAACGTTAAGGAAATAAAATAAAAAATAAGTTAAAAAATACGAAATCTAAAGTTTAATATAACTAAACAAATCTATATTTTCCATACACAGTGTGTGGGATCGACATATTATTTGAGGCGTTTATGAGAAAAAGCGGATAACTTCGAAATTTCAAAGATTGACTTTTACAATTTTTTTCTAGTTAAGTCAAGTAATTTCGTATAACATGACAATTCGGTTTAGTCCAAGTTCAGAACTTGAAGATTCGGGAGTATAACATTTCTTAACTAAACCGCGAAAAAGTGATTATCCACATAAATTTCATGATTATCCACTTACTGAACGCCTGATTTAGTTATTTATGATTACCAAACTCCAACAATTTTACACTGAATTTGAAAATCTCACTCGATGTTCAAGTTGTCAAGACTAGACCAGAAACACCTAATTTCGATGTTTCACACCAAAGTTTCCTAAGCTTACCTCATTCTCGCTTGGAGAAACATTAAGTTTCCCTAGCTATTGGACTCGGGAAAGTAATCAGAAGAGAAAACAGTTCATGTTTTTCGTGTTTTTTTTTTAAATATTTTGTTGAATTTTATTTTAAATTATATACAAATTTTAAAGAATTTGTGGGATAATCCCTTACAATGAAAATGAGTTTACTTACAATGGTTACAGGTTAATATGTTTCATTTTAATTTTAACGTTGATGCCACTGGACTAAATATTTGCAAATATTTTATTAATGTGATAAAACCATTTTCCGGTGAAATTTCTTTTATTTCAAAAAACGTTTCGACTATAGAGTCATTTTCAATTTTTTTTTTCATAAAAATACTTCTACTACTTACAAGTCAATTAATTAGAATTGCCATTCTATTAAATCTTTATATAGTTGTCCATAAATATTTTAAAAAATATTTCTTACTTGGAGTTTCAATATTCTCCATGGTCAATCTCAAATCATATGGATAAGATTATGGACGTATATTATAGACGAAGAAATACAGTTTCCAGCGGCGACGAAATACAAATATGAAGAAGCAGACTGGGATACATAAAGGGCACAGGTCCATCAGAAATTGTCAACAGTTCCCACACTCCGGACGAGAAGTGATGTAGACGCATACGTGGACTTCTTCACAGAAGCAATCAGAAGAGCCGCTGACGAAGCCATTCCGAAATTCAGGCCACTTCCACCAGCCCTACGTCCTATGCCAGATCACATTCTGAACCTTATCGTCACCCGCACTAAGTGGAAGAATAAATGGTATAGGACTAGGGATTATGAGACGAAATCGGTGGTTCCCTTACCACGCAAATTCGCAATCTCATTAAACAATGGAGGACAGCACAGTGGCACGAAAGACTGATGTACACGCACGGTGACTACAGGCAATTCTGGAAGCTCTTGAAAATCAGCACGAAGAAGAGAAGTTCTACACTACTCCACGACGGGGACAAACTGTTGACAGTAGAAGAAGAAGTCACCAAGTTTTTGGATCACTATAAGAACAGACTCTACACAAACTGACTTACCCGCCGCAGAAACAGGAAACAACTATATGTTTGTATCTTCGGAGCAGTTGAAGTCGTACGAAAGGGAATAAAGCACCAGGCCACGACGGGATACAAACCATATTGCTGAAGCAACTCCCAAGAAGAGGAATAGCTCATTTGACCAATTTATACAATACTTGCCTCAGGGTAAGATATTTTCCTGAGAGTTGGAAGAGAGCTATTCTTTGTCCTCTACTCAAACCGAACAAGTCAAGATCGCAGCCAGCAGAGTACAGACCCATCAGCTTGCTTCCGCATCTGGGCAAAGTCTTTGAGAAAATTGTACTCAATTATCTCAAGACATATTTCTCAGAGATAGCACTCATCCCACCGGAGCAAACCGCCTATCAGGCCGGCCTCTGTCCGGATCATCGAAGATACATGCGGAAGTGAGCCAGTGCACCGCCAAGAACGAAACGACAGCTATGATATCCATAGACTGCATGGAAGCGTTTGACTCAGTGTCCTATAGCCTACTATGCAAGATACTGCAGGACAACGAATTTTCGGAGCAGCTCTACTCGGTGCTACGATCGTTTCTTCAACAGCGAACGATAGCAGTCAGTATCAGCGAAACATCATCGGAAGCCATTTGCATTCACCTGCGGAGTACCTCAGGGATCTGTGCTATCTCCAGTACTTTTCTCAATATACACAGCTGAAACTGTTGGTGCCAACTACAAAAAAGCTACTGTAGCAGCCTATGCCGACGACATAGCGACAGTAGCTCGATGAGCGCAGAGAGAGCTCTACGGCAGGCGGAGGAGGTCTGTGAGAAAATCACAAAGAAGCTAGAAGGACTCAACACCTCAGTAAATCCTAAAATGACTGACTGCATAATTTTGTCCTTTCAGGGGAAAAAGCGCCGCTCTCTCCCTAAAGTCTATAGGGTAGCGGGAGGAGAAAACAAACCAGCGGGCAGCATAGTCTACTTAGGTGTAACCCGTGACCGACACCTGAAACTAGCCTACCACTGGAGGAAGGAACTCAGGTCGGTTAGGACCAAGTCTTACAGACTTAACCACCTGCTTACATCTCCTAACTTATCTATCCGCCTCAAGCTGACAATATATAAGAGCATCCTGAGAATAGCGCTCGTTTACGGAGCACCGCTGTTAGGCTACATCACGCCTGCAACGGCGAAAAAGCTCCAACAGTTCCAGAATGGTATACCGCAACGCATAGTAAAACACATGGCATTACATAAAATCAAAACGGACATCCTACACACTACTCTTGACATAGCGACAGTAAAAGACTTTATAAAGTTAAGGCTGGATCGACTACAATCGAAATACTTCTTTTCTGTAAAGCAAAATTTAGAAATGATCCATTCAAGTATTTAAAGCTGTAAGCATATTCAACTTTATCCCAGGACTGTTCATCAAAGGTATCCAAAAAAGAATTGTTCCAAAATTCCCATGCACGAGTAAATGAATTTGTCTGCATATAGATTGTGTACCAAGTCAGTGCAGATCCTTCCAAAAATAACCGTAGGGCCTCAGCGTATTTATTTTCTTTCTTTTGCACTTCTGAATAAATAGATTCATCCATGTTTTAGCATTACAGTAATTCCCATCAAATTTTTCCAAAACCATATCCTTGGCTATAGAGTGCAGAGACCTTTTCTATGTTGGTGTTTGGTACACTTACTTTTGGTTTTTCTTGCACTTCATCTAAATACATATCATGAAAGGCTACATTACCTTCCTCGTCCGTGTAAATAGGTTTCAGTTCATCTGTTAAAGATATTACCACATTTCTATATTTATCCCGCTCATTCAAACTTATCACAACGTTCGTAACAACATTGGTGGCAACAGTAATCAACCATCATGGTGGTATTACACTTCTCTTGATATCGTTGCTTGATCATTTTTCTATCCTGTTGGAACCTCCTTGTTCTTCAATATAATTCCCTAAATTTTGGGGGAAATAGTCAATAGGGAAATGAAGAAAATGAACCATTACGCTCATGAGGCAGCCGAGGTTCTGGAAAGTTTTCAGCAAGCGTTCCACCAAATTTCGGTAATTGGGGTCCGAGTTATTGAGAATTCCTATTATTATTTTCCAGAGAATTCATGGTGCTCTCAAACTCCATGACTCCTATGCTACAGAACTCTTGAGCTAGTGGAGAGGATGGAGCCAAACAGACTGTCGAAGAAAATGCTCTAAGGATGAACAGGAGGGAAGAAGGCACAAAAACAACGGATTGATGACATGGGAGCAGGGACTGAAGGGACTTTCAGTGGTTTCATATGGCTACACTGATTGCATTAGCAGGCAGCCATTCCTGCTACTGGATTCAATGAAGCTAACCCATCCACTATAAAAAATGGGCAACGAAACCACAGGCAGAACCTCATCGGTGGTTTTGAATCCTGCCTATCTCATGGGCTCAGATTGTATCTTTTGCCCAGCGAGAAGTATACTGTCACTTTTAAAATTATCTTACTTAAATAAGCTATTTAATACTTGTTTTTAATTTATAATTTATTACAATTTTTACAATTTTAATTAGCTTGTTAATAATTACATATTATTCAAGATTGGAACCATTCATTCTTAATTATTCGTCGGAATATTTATGTGTCATTTGCCAATTTTTTTTAATTTTCAACATTCATCATTTTATTTATAAACTTCTTCTTCCTCCTTGTGCCTTTCAGCGTGGATGTGCCTCCGTCCATGGTAGCCATGCATTCCGGTTCCTGCCTAGAGCCTTCATGGCTTTCAGGCCTTGTCCTCTTTATTGTCCCAGCTAGGTGATGTGGTCCGTCCATGTTAGCCTAGGTCTGTCCTGGGGAGGTCTTCTAGTTGGCCTAGTTTCAAAGAACTTTCTCGCGTAGAATCTTCCTGCATTCGACAAAGGTGGCCAAACCATTTTAGCTGCTATCTTTTCAACCGCTACTCGTCTGGTTCGGCCAGTCACTCTCCTCAAGTATCTCATTTCTGCGGCTTTTAATTGCTCCTGTGCCTTCACCCGGACCCAGCTTTCACTTCCATAGAGAAAAGTAGGTAGATATACGACCTTGAAAATGTGCAGCCTCCTTTTTTGCCCAGTTCCCTCTTTCCAGCAATTGTGCTGGTAACACAATTTTGCATTTATTAAATTTTTGATCGATTGTGTTTTCAATATATTTATTCATGTACAGATTTCTCACAAAATCCATGAACACAGATGAAACACAGGACCTGGCTTTAAAAGTAAATTTAAAGGAAAATAATACAAACTCAAATATTTAATTACATCAGGATTTTAACAATTTCTGTTCTTGTTCATCGAATTCACAAGGTGCTACTCAAGGGCGGATCCAGGATTTTTTATAGTGGGAGGGGGGCAAAACAGGCAGACGGGCAAAAAATAAACTTGTAGTTTTTATAGAAAGGTTTATTAAAATATCTAAACAATAGTTTCACTCATGCTATTTCTGTTATTTTAACAACTGTCATCACATGATTTGCCTATAAGTATGCACTGTAATGGATTCTCCATGGTACACAAAAAACGGTCTGGGGGGGAACGTACCCCCTTGTACTCCCCCTGGATCCGCTTATGATTTCAGTTATACCACACGATGATGATAGTATTGTGGTTTTCGTTTAGTGAATAGACAACAACAAGATTTAGGTTTACAATTTTTACTACGTATTTAAAACCCAAAGAATACTCAAAACACTGGTATGTAATTTATTAAAAAGTGTTCGTTGAGCTTTAGCAAAAAATATGTAAAGTTGTTGTTAAGAATATCAACAGCCCTGGTGAATAAGTGGTCGAATTTTGCACAGAGAGAGTTGACTTGAGGGAAGCAGAAATCGTTCCATTCTGGTGGTTTTTGGCTTGAAATGGAGTTGTAACATGTGAGGCACCTATGCATAGTGGGCTAATTCGAATTTTGTGAATTTCAAGCTATCTACTTAGAATCGTAATTTTTCTGAACTTATTTTAAGTTCAAGATTGGAGTATCACAAAGGAATATCCTTCATTGCAATGGACGGAACACTTTGTGTGTTAGACACAAGGAAAGAGAAAAAAAATATGATCCTAGAATAGAATAGAAAATAAACTTTATTCTGGGACCAAGTCCCTTTAGAATAACAATAATGAACAAATAAAAAAAACAACATAAAATTCATCTGGCCAGAAGGCTACATAATAACACAAATCACGAAATAATCAAGTGTGACAAAACATTGTAAAAATAGAAATAGATAAGAAAATAAATAAATAAAATACAAAGTACTTGACTGCTTTTTAACTAATTGTCGAAAATAAATATATTTATATTAACAAAATAATGATTAATAATATTAATACAGTAGTTGATGACGAAATTGCTAACTAAAATAATTGATTAGCATAGTATGCGATAATATATTTAAAAAGTCGGTATCATCTTTGTTGTTGGAAAAATAAACAAAACAAAGGGTAGCGGGATCGAGTTTACAATACTGATATATTCAAGCAGACATTTGACCTGCTTGGAGAGCGACTTTTTGAGATGCCAACAGATGATGGAAAAGCAGGGATTTAAATGAAGCTAGTGAAGAGGAATGGCGAATGAAAGGAGGGATTGAATTCCACACAGTGGTGGAGCGGGCGAGGAAGGAGCGCTCGAATGCCTTAGTTCTGTGGGAAGGAATATAGAAATCGGAAAGGCGAGATCTTGTTTTGTGGTGCTGGACAGAGGATTTGAATGGGAGGAGACGATAGATATATGAAGGGTGTTTCGAGTTGATGGATTGGTATAGAAAAACGCTAAGGAAATATTGTCTTCGGATGGGAGGGAAGAGCCACTTTAACTCAACATAGTGATGTGACACCCGGGATCGCCTCGGAGTACCAAGGACAAATCTTAAAGCGCAGTTCATTATTCTTTTTAAGCGGCTCTCAAGCATTTTCGAGAGGCCCCCGTATACCACACTACAGTAGTCGAAGTGGGGGAAGATGAGGGATGATACGAGTAGCTTCCGAGTAGGTTGTGTAAGGAGATGCCGAGAACGATGGAATAATTTTAGGGAACTAATTATTCGTCGGGATATTTGGGTGACATGTGGTTTCCAGGAAAGGTTTTGGTCAATGGTAATGTCTAGGTTTTTAACGGAGGAGTTGAAACTGATGGGGTGGTCGTTTAGGATTAATGTTGGAAGGGTGGGGATAGTTGCAAGGAGGGAGTTGGAACCTAGACAATGGCCTGGGTTTTCATTGCGTTCAATTCCAGTTTGTTCAGCTAACATTTAAGATTAATTAAGATTCTATGAAGATAGCTTGAAATTCACAAAATTCGACTTAGCCCACTATGCACAGGTGCCACAGATATGGTATAAGCAATAACTCCTTTGCAACTCAATAGTCCAATAGTCCCTTATTCACTACGAAAATTACACGATTCCGCTTTCCTATGTACAATAAACTAATTTTGGATAATATTCGACTTATCCCACAAGTACAGAGATATGGTCCCTGCGACCTTTTTTAATCTATTTTCTAGAATTTCCCAACCTTCCGATTATGGACAATCCCGATACGACTCAGTACCTTCCTATCTTGCTAGAACATTATTGAATGCGAAAGTGGAAGGCTGGTTCTAAAGTTTGTTCATAAAATATAAGTAACGCCTGGTCCCACTCATCATACCTCGCGACTTCTTTGATTTTTTTCAAGGTATTCTTTCATTTAATGTTTTGTATTTATTAGTTAATATTAATCAGTGGTACATTTAAATTTATAAATGTCATAAAAATATTAACTGTTTTCTTATTATTTTTGAGTTTATCCATTATTTGATTTTATTTTTATATATCCATTATATAGTTCTGTAACAATTGTGGAACCCTATCTTGCAAATCAAAAATAGTTTTCTGACGACTGATGACCCGATGGCTTGTCACAAAATACGCCTCTTGTTAGATGATTTAGAGAAAGAAGAAGCTGATATTTTCGAATCAGATCTAGATGACCTACATCGAAAGTGATCATGAGATAGCGTTAATGCTTGGAATATTAATAATTTTAAAAGTCTTTTTATTTTCATTTATAGGTTTTAATTGTTTGAAATCAAAATTAAACATTGTAATTATTTTGTTATACATACGGCAAGTTTTAAAATATGTAGTTTTTGATTTTCACTTTCCATCATTGGTCTTATTTGTTATTTTTTTTAATGAAATTTCAAAAATATCATATACATGTTGATTGTGGGAAATTCAAGAAGGTTCATAATGATTACTTATATGAAGCAATAATGTTTAAATATTTTATTTTGTATTTGTTAATGAATTTTTAAACCAGGTGGTCCGTGGGCCCAGGTATCAGTACTAGCCTAAGGAAAAACTATGTAAGTTCTTGAAGGTATTGGGGCTATAAATGTATATTATTAGAACTTTATATAAAATCTAATAATCTATTTTTTTTAATTATTTAAATATCAATTAGATGTTATAGAAAGTTTTACTTAGGGCAATTGAACACTCCCACTACCCGGTCTCCAACCCGACTGGGACTAATATTAATGAAGTGGCTGGTGGCTGGGGCTTCAGGGAGTAGCTTATCGATTCGGCAATCCTCCCGACCCAGGTTAGCTGAGCCACGGTGAGGTTGGCCCCCAATACGCTGGAGGGTATGTCTCGATGAAGGATGCTTAGTCTAGAGCTGTAATGGGGTCTTTAGGAGGAAGCGTAAGATAGTAATGAAGCGTGTACCTATCACTGATAGATTTCGTCAGTCTTCATTACAATTCCCTAATTACAAAACCTATATATTTTAAGGAAAAATAATTACGACCTCAATAAAGTTGTATAAAATAGCTTACAGAGTTTGTGCTAGTTTAACTGGTATTAAACATAACGCATACAAAATTTAAGAGTAATTATTAAACAGAAAACTACTTTAGCCACGCTGAGCGGTTTTCGGTTGGGGGAAAAACTTACGGGTTTGTGTCACCCGGGGGTCTGCGCGAGATTGGCAACGGTTTCGTATGAGTTATAAGAATATTTTAATAAATTTTAGTTTAAAACTTAAAATTTCGTTGATATATTATTAATAATAATATTTAAGTAAAAGTTCGTATAATAGTAGTGAAATTCATCAATAATAATTTAACTCATCTATAACTAATTGAACTATACGCTGTTTATTTATTATTGCCATAGGCAAATATCTTGTGTTATGAAATGATTGCAATACGAATTTCCTAAGTATTGTTTAATAAAAAAGCTAAAAATGAAAATAAAGGTCATTAACAGCTAATTATATAAAATACAGGATATAAATAATATAGCTGCATACTGATAATTATTTCAATTAAGTTATTAATTTTTTTTATTGAGTTCGTGGAGCCCATTCATCTTTTGATTAAAAACTACTTGAAAATGTATGTAATGTTTTCTTAGAGTTGCAGTGAATTTGGAAACCAGAATAATATTAATAATTTAAATTTACAAATTATGAAATTTAAATAATTTAGACTATAATTGATTTCGAAATGCAAAAAAGAACACAGTTGTTCCAAAGACACACACACACACACACACACACACACACACATTTACATCCGGAACATTATCACCGATTATTTTACGGACAGGACCCTGATATATTCAACGGAGGACGGTCCCAAAAGCTTCAAGGTGTCTGGCGGAGTACCACAGGGTTCAGTGCTTGGGCCTGTCCTGTGGAACATCATGTATGACAGGATCCTCAGGCTTGGCCTACCAGAGGGTGCCAAGACAGTGGGTTTTGCTGACGACGTTGCAGTGGTAATTGAGGCCAAATACAAAGATGAAGTGGCCCTGAAGGCCAACCAGAGTATCTCACTAATCCGTGATTGGCTGGCTTCGGTGGGGCTTCAGCTTGCAGACAAGAAAACAGAGGTTCTTCTTATTAGTAGCCGGAAAAGGAGGGAAGAAATAACCCTGAGAGTGGGCAGACAAGAGATCCAGTCCCAGCCCTCGCTGAGATATCTCGGAGTAATAATCGATGAAAGGCTGCGGTTCAAGGAGCATATCCAGCGAGTATGCGATAAAGCAGCAAGAGTGACCACAGCAATGGCTCGACTGATGCCCAACGTAGGCGGGCCTAGAAACAGTCGAAGACTATTATTATCGAGCGTCATCTCATCCGTCCTTCTCTACGCAGCCCCGATATGGAATGGTGCCTTGGACACACTGGCTTACAGGAGACCAATGGTGTCCATTTATCGTCGAAGTGCCCTGAGGGTAATCAGCGCGTTTCGCACTGTCTCTTACGAAGCTGCATGTGTAGTGGCCAGGATGCCACCAATAGAACTGATCGCAGAAGAGAGACAGCGTTGGTATAAAAGAGTTGCTCGCATCCCCAGAACTGAGTAAAGGAAGATGAAAATCGAGAAGTGGCAACAACGCTGGGATATGGCCACGAACGGGAGGTGGACTCATAGGCTGGTTCCTCGCATCGAACCCTGGATGGATAGGAGCCACGGGGAAGTAGACTACTACCTAACCCAGATGCTTACAGGACATGGCTGCTTCAGAGCATACCAATTGCGGTTTAAGCTGGACAATACAGCAGAATGTCCAAGCTGCCCAACAATAGAGGAGACGGTGGAACACGTATTCTTCAGCTGTCCCTGTTTTCAAGAAGAACGGAATGATTTTAAAGGAGTCTGTGGCTCAGCAGCGACAGCCGACAATATTGTTAGCCTGATGCTGCTTTCACAGGAGTACTGGACAGCTGGCCAGCGCCTGGCCGTAGAGGTCATCAAGAAGCTGAGGAAGGAAGAGAAGGAGAGGCGTGCCTAGAGCAGAGGTAGCCTAGCACAATGAGGCGGCACACAGCCACTCCCCCTCCATGAAGTAATGCCTAACGGTGGTCCCGTGGAGGGTGGGAAACAGGTGTAGGGAGGTGGTTTTAGTGGGTAAAAATCCCACACTACGGATAGGTACGGGCCTATCCGTGTCTTTTGAAGATTTCCACCTACCCCCGTAAAAAAAAAAAAAAAAAAAAAAAAAAAAACACACACACACACACACACACTATTGTAACTATACTTGGAATTAAAAACCTGGAATGCTTAATGTTCCACAAAAAAAGTAAACAAGAACATATTTTAATATGAAAAAATAAACTGACTACGGAGATAACTTCCATATTTTACAACCTTATACTTCGAAAAGTAAGTATGTATTACGTACCTATAAGTAGTATTTTGGTTCAAACGCATCGATGAGCTGATATTGAATATTGAACTATGATGATGTAGTCGATACGAAAATAAAGATTTTTATTTCCTGTTTCTTACACGCATGTTACAGATGATTTTCGTAATTTAGCATAAATTGATATATCGTTGGTTTACAAGTGAAACACCAAGTCCAAATTATCAATTTTACTTGAATACAAAAATTATATATTCCTGGTGGAATAGTGGAACCCATTATGTCATATCGTTATTTATTATTTTTTCAGAGTTTCTTAATTACACTAAGTATTCTGGTCTTAGCCTCTTAATCGCCGTCTTCTCAAAATCATGTTTTTTGACTTAGTGTAGTGTACTTGTAACCCTACGGTATGGGACAGGCCCTTACTAGCATGTCAAGCAGATGAAATATTCACGGCAGTCACATTTCACTAACAACCCACCATTGTGTTTAAGTAGACATAAAAGTGCATTCCGGGTAAATAGGGGAGGATTGTAAGATTTATAAGGTGTCTCTGCAGCTAGAATTTTGTGTTTTACAGAACCAAATATATTTTTCCGTTGTTCAATATAGGGAATTTTCAACTTATCAATATTTGATTGATAACATACAAATTATATAGTAACTATTAAAAACTTAAACATCAACAAAAGGGTTAGTAATTGATAACATATTTTTTAATTATTTTCAGGCAGCAATGCCCTTTGGGTGAATTTTTTTTATAGGAATAGGAATATTTTCCTCAGAATTTCTTGTGAACAATGTTAAATATATTTTACATCATTATTGAAATTAAAACATATATATCCATATATGCTATTTTTAGTATTATATTATTCAATACTGTTTAATATGTATATTTTTTTCTTTACTTTTAAGTTCAAAAAAAGTAATTTGGGTTCTACGTGCATGGAAGTCACTTATTTTTTCTTTCACTAATTTCTTACTTATTTCATTTCACTAAAATAAAACTCTATAAACACGACCTTCGTCTCAAAATCACAATTCCATTTAAAAAATAAACAGGTATATTTTTAAAAAAGATGTAGTAAGTGTTTTGCAATTAATACTAAACTGTACTATACCTGTACCAAATACAACGAAGGAAGGGTCTTAGGTTCAAGGACAACGATTGTGGAGGGAATTCTTTAAAATGGAGGAAAAAACCTATTTCCAGTAAAAAAAAATGTATTCCTTATTTATCGAGATACGTTTCGGCCTAGGCCATTCTCAATCTTCTGTTTAAATTGTTTCATTTTTTCCCCTATTATATGGTTAACAATTCGACCATAAGCCATTCATCTGTAAAAATCATGCACAAATTCTACAATTGTAACAATATAAATAATTCAATAAATAAAACTGCACATAAATTCTTTTATTGTCCAACCATTAACCAAAATAAAGCATAGATACCTTAATTTAAGTGGTTTTATTCTATTTAATTTTTTTTTTAATTCAGAGGGAACAGTGTTCTCTATAGTCATTTAATAATAAGTAAAACTTTGATCTTAGTATATTATGATCTTTCATATTATTTTCAAAATCTTTAAATAAAATTATAGAATGGCCTAGGCCGAAACGTATCTCGATAAATACGGAATAAAAAAATGTTTACTGGAAATAGGTTTTTATCTCCAATTTAAAGAATAAAGTATATGATTGAGTCCAGTTGACCTTTTTTAAAAATGATAAATAACACAAGGGAACAAATTTTTATTAATTTTTTGTTGCATGGAGTTTTAGGCCTGTTGTTTACTAATTAGAGGTTGGTGATTACAAATCTAGCCTCAGTTTTTCTCCAGCACCTTTTGTTTTTGGCAAACAGCTGATAGACATATATTTGTACTAGTCACATTCAAACTTCAATTCAACTGAGTTGTTTAGTGAAAAAGTTTGTGCTCTTGTGTTAAATAACAATGTCCAAGTTAAGAAATATCTGTAGAAACGATCCAAACTATTTCTGTAACATTTGTGGTGAATATACATTCAAAAATTGTAGGCTAAGTGTGTCAGAGTTTATAACACAGGTATATTTTGATTACTTTGGATTCGCTTTGGACATCCGTGACAAGTACTGGATCCCTCATATGGTATGTAAAACATGTGTTGAGTCTTTGAGATTATGGGCAAATAAGAAAAGACCCCATTTTAAGTATCAAACACCAATGATTTGGCGGGAACCTAATAATCATCAAGATGATTGTTATTTTTGTGTGATTGATATTAATGGAATTAATAAAAATAACCGGTCGAAATGGTCTTATCCAAACTTGTTATCTGTTACTCGACCAGTCTTGTTCTCTGGCGATGCACCAGTACCCCAAGCTTCTTCATCTGTACAAAATGATCATGATATAGAAAAACAAAACTATTCTTCAAGTGATGAAAGTCGGACAAGTGATTCTTACCCTGATTTTTCTTCTGAGCCCCAGCTCTTTAATCAGGAAGACCTCAATGCATTAATCAGAGATCTTGGTCTTTCTAAAAAGACATCGGAGATTCTAGCTTCTCGATTAAAGCAAAGAAATCTTTTAACCCCAGAAACAAGAATTTCATACTATCGTAACCGAGAGGCAGAATTGCTGTCATTCTTTTCTAAAGATGACGACTTTGCTTTTTGTTCAGATGTTCCTGGTTTATTGAAAGCAATGGGAGTACAGAAGTATGATCCAAATGAATGGCGTTTATTTATTGACTCCTCTAAACGTAGCCTGAAATGTGTACTTATGCATAACGGCAATAAGCTGGGTTCGATACCGATTGCACATTCAACTACAGTCAAAGAAGAATATGCTACTGTAGCTTCTGTAATGGATAGAATCTAATACAACGAACAAAAGTGGTTGATAAGTGTTGATCTAAAAATGGTGAATTTTCTTCTTGGACAACAAGGTGGATATACAAAATATCCATGTTTTATTTGTTTATGGGACAGCAGAGCTAGGTCTGAGCACTGGATTAGAAAAGATTGGCCTTCCAGGCAATCTATGGTTCCGGGACAACTGAATGTAATAAATGAGCCCCTTGTGCCCACGGATCGAATAATACTGCCACCTTTGCATATCAAACTAGGGCTCATGAAACAATTTGTCAAAGCTTTGAACAAGGGTGGTGATTGCTATAAATACATCTCTAAGAAGTTCTTTAATTTGAGCCAAGAAAAAATTAAAAATGGAATTTTTGATGGTCCCCAAATAAGAAGGTTGATAAAGGATGAAAACTTTATTAGTTACATGACTGATATTGAAAAAAATGCCTGGAATGAATTCGTTTGGACTGCTCAAAATTTTCTGGGAAACAAAAAGGAAGAAAGCTATGCGGAGCATATTGAACTAATGTTGTTACACTTCCAGCAGCTTGGTTGTAATATGAGCATCAAAGTACACTTCCTCCACAGCCATTTGGACCGTTTCCCTGAAAATCTTGGTGATCTGAGTGAAGAACAAGGGGAACGGTTCCATCAGGACATTCCAACTATGGAGGAACGTTACCAAGGTCACTGGAATGCTCACATGATGGCGGACTATTGTTGGAGCATTAAAAACAGCCCCCGTGAACCGAATCAAGCCAGAAAATCTTACAAAAGAAAATTTTTTGATATGTAGTGGTAATTTTTTTAATAGTTTTCTTAATAAAAAATATTTTCATCTTAAAAAACAGTTTATAATTATAACCCCAAAAGTAAAGCTGATACAAACAAACTGACTTCAGATCTTAAATCAGCACCTCGAGGAAGTAGAATATTAGTCAAAATATTTCATGCAACAAAAATGTTGTTCCCTTGTGTAATTCATTTTCTACAGCCGAATTTGAACCAGGGACCTATGGGACACCAACCCAGTGCTCTACCCTTGAGCTACCCGCTCCTCTTTTAATACTATAATATACGACTATATAGTAATTTTGTTAATATTGAATGCAAAAAAATAATAAATCTTCTAATAAAGCAGGGTAAGAGAAATAAAACCGTTTTCCAGTTGCTGTTTATTCATTAATTTTCACTCTTTAGAGACGTTTCGAAACTATGTTGTCATTCTCTTACCCTATCTTTTATCTATCTTTACCCTATCTTACTACTATCTTTTAAAGGATGCATATGAAGAAAAAATTGAGAATGACAACATAGTATCGAAACGTCTCTAAAGAGTGAAAATTAATGAATAAGCAACAACTGGAAAACGGTTTTATTTCTCTTACCCTAAATAAATGAAGAATTAAATCCAGTTTTAAAAAAGAAAAAAATATTATAAGAATGACTAATAAAGCAGTTAAACAACATGATAATCAATAACGGTCCTTAAGTTTACAGGTATCAACTAAGTGTGGTCCAGGCTAAGTTGATACCTATAAATTCTCCCTTCCCATAACCAACAATGATGTATATCCTTTTATAATGGTACCACCATCGATTTGGCTAATGTTACAACCTATGCAATATTTTACACCCTTCAGCAATGTAATATCCATTTACATTATATCTCATACTCATTTACATTTTAAAAAATGGGATCTCTTATTTATTTTTTACTTTTGGCTCTGTAACAACCTGGTTCGAGTATTTTCTTCAAATATCTCAAGTCCCAAGTAAACTTTCTTCATCATCCTATTTATATTCTTTTTTTTATTTATTTATTTCTGATTTTTACAATTGTAAAATACAGAGAGAGTTTGGTAAGAAGTTTTACAGGAATAATAGTACATACAAAGAAAAACAAAAAAAACAGAATAGTAAACATACAGAAAAAGGAAGTAGATAATTATAATACTAAACATTGTAGTGAAGGTAAAACAAAAAATATAGCCATGAGTCAACTCTACATAAAAATATGAAAGATTCTTGAGTTAAAACTTATATAATTCAAAAGTGTTATTTTGTTTTGTGGGCAAAAAAACTTATATGTATCAATGAGACAGAGCTATTTTAATATTTAGAGCTTTATGTAAAAAGTTACATAGATTAATTACATCATTGTTGAGCTTGGGGTTCAGTACTATATAAATATTGTGCTCGTATGAACTAATATATTTATTTGGGGGTTCTAAGAAAAATGGATAGCCGAAAAGTATGTGGTTTAGATAATCACGTGATTCATTTACGCATACCATAGAGGACGTTGTCTTCGGTATTAATTCAGTGGGTATTTTTATTGTAGTAAACAACTATTTGTTTACTGGGGAAACTCTAATTTGGTTTATTCTTATTCTCTCGACGGGCACATCTAATGTCAGGTATACAGCTGGTCTAATGTATGTACTGAAGATCTACAGAATAAATTTTTGTACAAAACATTGTACTGAGAGCACGTAGCTCTATTTATATCGTGATCGTATAACCTTCTCCCCCCCCCCGTATTTGGTGAGCCGGATATTTTAACAGAGATTTCGTTCTATTGTATAGTTTATTTCTTAAGTTTCCTATTTCCATTCTTTTGGGGGCATATCACTTTCCTAGGCCTCTTATTTTTCAATAGTGAGTTGGAGCATAGGTAATGGATCGATAGTTATATAATATCTATAGTATAGAGGTATATAATTTTCCACATAACCCAACTATCTGATCAGATTTATCATTCAGAGGAATTAGACTTTTTCACTATCCGATGTTCGCACACTAACCCAAAGATCCTACCATTATTTGTATATCCAAGATTCTCCACAATGTATCCACAGTTTCCTTTCTGACTCCTTAGATTTTAAACAGATCTAAGAACCATACAAAACCACATATTTTATAACTTTCTTATACATCATAATCTTTGTCCTGAGACTGGGTTATATAATTATTTTTTGCTTTTCAAAACACTATCTATGTTTGTCATTTATTTTTTTTTAGATTTAATTTATTGATATTTACAACTGTAAAATTATAGTAAATCTGCTAATAAGAAAAAATGACATGAAAAAAAAACAATTGTGGGGAAACTACCCATTGGTAGCACTCCAATAAAGTTCTATAGTCTTGTAAGCGCTCTTCAGTTATAATTTTTTTTTTTTTTTAATTTATTAATTGATATTTACAACTGTATTACAATTATACAACAAGTAAATAGAATGCGTGTTACATAATGACAAGAGAATGACAAGTGGAGAAACTACCCACTGGTAGTACTCAAATCAAAGTTCAAATAAGAAGGTCACGTGGCCATCTTCTTTTCAGACGCCTAGGAGGATTATCGGGAATTGAAGAGCAAGCTAGGTTTGAAACTAGAGGGTTTGAGTGGGAATGAAGTTTGCTATCAAAGGATAGATACCGGGTTCGGGCCAAATCAGCAACAAAAGGGACATTAAGGTCGTTATGGATGACTTTATTCTTAACAAAATAAGGAGCATTGAGGATTTTACGAAGGATTTTGGATTGTAGGGATTGGATACGAGAGGAATTCGATGGCTTAGTGGAGCCCCATAGTTCTACTCCGTAAGTCCAAATAGGTCGTATGATGGTCATGTAGATGAGTCTTTTGTAGTTAATTGGGAGCTTAGAGCGTTTGTCTAGTAAGTGTTGAAGTAGCCTGAAACGTCGAGCGGTTTCTTGTCTTTTCAGTCTTGTTAATTTTTTTTTTTTTTTAAATATATTATAGAAAAGTAAATAGGTCCTCCTTCCAGGTATTTTCGTCTTTGAAATCGCTATTGTTCTGGTTAATGGCAAACTAACCCATGAGTTTACTCTAACACTTAAATTTGCCACTCGTTTTTAGGATTTTATAACTTTGCAAATGTTATAATATTTTTTTTTAAAACAACTTCATTTACAATGAATTAAATTCGAACTCCCACGCCATTAATTTTGAGGTACCTTATCTTCCTTAAAATAACAACTGACAATTATCAACATATGTTTGTACTCTCTTTGTGTGATCTCGATGCCATCTTCTTTTCAGGCGCCCTCGGAGGGTTCTCAGGAATAGTATTGGAAGCAATTTGAGAGACTAACGGGTTCAAGTGTGTATGGAGCTTGTCATGGAAGGATAGGTATCTATTTTGGCACATATGGGATATTAAGATCATGATGGATGAGTTTGTTTGTGACATAATAAGGAGTATTGAGGATTTTACGAAGGATTTTGGATTGTAAGGATTGGATACGAGATGAATTGGATGGTTTAGTAGAGCCCCAAAGCTCAACTTCGTATGTCCAACAAGGTAAAACTGTCATGTAAATTAGTTTTTTGTAATTAATTGGGAGCTTAGAGCGTTTGTCCAGTTAATGTTGAAGTAGGCGAAAACGTCGAGCAGTTTCTTATCTTTTCAGTCTTGTACGTTGTCCAGGTGGAGTCCTAGGTAACGTATCTGTTCGACAGGGGTTAGTGGAATATTATTAAAGGATACATTAGGACAGGAATTCATAGGCTTACGACGAAGGGTGAAAGTAATTTGATGGGATTTGTTAGGATTTATTTATTTGTCACTTACGGTAATTAGTCTACCAACTATTATAAGTTTTCGACTATATTCTGAGAGTAGTTCCTTTTTTTAAATGGTACATCTGCTCCATACAATTTTCCTTATGTTTTTTGCATACTAGCAGTCTTCTGTGCAATGATTTTCTGTGCTATGTCATTTGCTGTCACTTAACAAGACTCTCATAGGTCTTGGTACTGTAGAGAGTTTTAATCTACAGAGAAAAATGAATTAATCGCTGTACATTTCTTTTTACATGTATTTTGGCGAATGGACTGGCTCAGGCTCAGAAGGTAGAATTGTATTGTTGAGTTTATAAACAAATTCTTAATTATAGTATTTACAAAACACATTATCATGGTATAAATATATCAATAAAATCCTTATATACTCATTAGATTGGGTCAAATAATTCTGCACTTATTACAAAAACCTTAAATACCACATCGTTTCTTCAAATAAAATAGCTTTTTCGAGGCAGGAAGTGGTGAAAGTCGATAGGTCGAGGAAGACAAGATGAGGAATACGAAACACTGTTTCCTACACCAAAAAGAAGAAACAAAAGTTTAGAAACTGCTACAAATTAACAGAACGTGCACAGAATGGACTAGAAGTTTCCCTAAATTTAGAAAAGTAAAAGTAATTTTGAGCCTATTACGGAAAGAAGAACGAATATTTAAAAAGGGTATCTAATATGGGAAAAATATCTTTTATTTATAAATATTTAAGGCCTACATATCAAAGCTCCAGAAAGTTGCTGAAATTTATTTATAATTA
The DNA here is from genome assembly GCA_037127475.1 of Arma custos. Lineage (NCBI taxonomy): Eukaryota > Metazoa > Arthropoda > Insecta > Hemiptera > Pentatomidae > Arma > Arma custos. Next base: position 58,575,493 of record CM073762.1, on the reverse strand, counting down.
CCGTCATCTATCTGCAATTAATAAATTACAGTTTAAAAAATGCCATGATTATGGAACAATGTATATACGCAGCAAAACCTTATACAATTTATGATCATTATAATTAAAAGTTAACGAGCTGAGAAGCACTCTGCCTAATGCGCAGAGTTTTAAGTTGTCATACTCCAAAATGTTCCGGGTTTGAATTCAGTTGTAGCAAATAAACTTTTTATTCTGTTAACAGCCACAAATGGACTCTGTTGGATCTACAGACCCTCCTGGGGTTCAACCAGCCTCTATATGTTGGGTATCCTTAATTGAGGGAAACCTGGTAATATAGCTTGATCTCGGACAAATCATTTCCCTACCCAACCGTTATCATAGAAACAGTAGAGTCTCTATTATGTACAGAATCAATGACCCAACATTTAATGTAGTGGGGCACTTTTTTTTAAAAAATATATTTAATAGCTTACTGTTAAAATGAATAACTTAAAAGAAAAATAACTGAGCAAAATCGATTATAAATGATACAATACCATCAATTAGATTTACCATAAAACGTTTTCTAATGGAATATCATTTTATTTGAAAATTTCAACTGTATGTTTAATTTTTTTAAATCTAAAAATCTAGAGAAAAATATTAGCTTCAAAAGAAATCTTGAAAAAAAAGAGAAAAAATATTTAGAAAAACTACAAAATAAACAAACTAATATATTACTCTTAATCCATTATTTTCGGCCCTAACCTGCTCATCTACTCAGGGAGCTGGATAAATTTGAGAATATGTCATTGCTACGATGATGCCTTAGATGATGAATTTGGCTCATTAATTTCTTAAGCAAAGTCGGTGTATAACAAGGCGCCGCGGGGTGTTTGTGACAGTCAGGAAGATTGAAAATAATTTATACTGTCCCGGGAAAGCTTAAACTGAAATTTCCAATCAACCAGCTAACAGTAATTAACTTGATTGAACATTCAGGAAACGGGAAGTAAAGGGTGAAGAACCATCTGCCTGTAGAGGATGGAGGTTTGTCTATAAAATAAACAAACAAATTAAAGTAAAGATTCTTTATTCATATAAAAATATATATATGTTGATGTTATAGAGGTGAAAACTGTCTGGGTAGAATTCAAAAATAAATTCTCTGTAAAGATGTAAAAGTTAATATTATAATTAAAATAATGATATTTAGATCTAAATACATTGTTATACAGTCCAGGTAAATAAGCGGTTAAGTCAGATTTTGTCCATAGAGAGTTAACTGCTTTCAGATAACCGGAATCATATCATTTCAAGCTGGAGTCGCCCAGGGCAGCGTCCCCATACCATACATATTGTAAACCGCTGACATCCCAACTACTCCTGAACCTTCCTTGCAACGTTCGCAGACAACACAGTCATCCTATCATCTCATCCAGATCCCGAAATGCCTTCTTCGAACCTCCAAAGGCACCCATCACTCATTGAAATTTGGTGTAACCAATGGCGAATCAAAGTCAACGAGGAAAAATGCACACACGTGACTTTTACACTTTGCCGGGAAACATGTCCTTCTGTCCAATTCAATGAACCCGTCCTACCTATTTCCGACACAGTACGATACCTTGGCTTCCTCCTAGACAAAAGACTTACATGGAGTCGTCATACCAGACTTAAAAGAGAAGAACTTCACAGAAGTTTGACCCAACTATACATATTACTATGTACTTTTAAAAACCAATAAACTAATAATATACAAGACCATCATCAAACCTATTTGGAGCTATGGACTGGAGCTGTGGGGGACCGAAAAAAAATCGAATATCAGACGCATTCAATCCTTTCAATCCAAAGTCCTGAGAACTATTCTCAATGCTCCTTATTATGCTCCAACAAAACCCTCCATAATGATCTCAACATTCCTTTCGTCCTCGATCTCATCCCTACTAAATTTTCAAACTTTCACCAAAACCTTGCCTTTCATCCCAACCTCTTTCATTCTCCAGTTCCACACATCCATATAATCCACCCCACCGTCTAAACCGGCAATGACCCCGAGACTTGATATAATAATGTTATTTGGAGTACTGGCACTGGCCAGATTCTCCAATCACGACCTGTGTGTTTGAAGCACCCTTAACCAGCTTCTATTGGCGTTTAATGCCAGTGACGCGGCTGGGAAAGGGGTCTGGGGCCTCCCGGACTCCTGCTTTGCCCTCATTCCTGGAGAAGAAACTCAGTCCTGGGACCCCAGGCAAATTGTAAATAGGGTATGAATGTGTACATAATATTTTTTTTAATTTTATTTTATTATCATTTTTGCATTAACTCCTTTTTATTGAAACATACAATCTGCCACTTGTGGGCTATAAGTAATGGTGCTATGCAGCTTACATGCATTTCATAACAGGACAATGATATAAACAAAATAAAATAAGTAAATATATACATGCGGTAATAAAAATAAGTTAACGCAAAAATGATAATAAAATATAGTAAAAAATAATAATAATAAATAGGAAATAAAAAAATATAATGTACACATTCATACCCTATTTACAATTTGCCTGGGGTGCGCGAACTGAGTTTAATGAAATTGAGAACGACACAAAATATTTAATTAATAGTTTTTTTACTTTAAGCTGAGTGCTCATTAATTTACTAAATTGTCACTTAGCCAATCAAGTACATTACAAAAATAATATGTTGGTACTATGTTAGTATTCTAAACTATTACTTTTAAGTTATAAGATCAAAACATATCCTTGCCAAGGTTTTCGTATCCGTATACGATCATTTTCACCAAAAATGTTAACCAAAAAGAACAAAAGTCTGAAGATTTTGGATGTATCATCAATTTAAGTTAGAAGAAAGTAAAGTCGGAGTAAAGGGAATTATAAATTTTTTGCTTTATATAAGTTCTTTGTGGACTGTTTTTGCCCTTACAGTGCAATGTACTTGGAGACCTGAGAAGCCCCACCGTTATTAGATCATGCCTTCAGACCTCCCTCTCTCTGTCTTCTTCCCTTCACTGGGACCAGTTCTTTTGTTAAATTATCAAAAGTACTTTTCAAAGGTACTCTGTCAGGTATAATATGTATTTATATATATCGCGTTGTCTTATTGAATTACACAAATTAGTATTTATTCTGCCATTTATATTCAGGAAGTGCAGTTTTTTATTGAATGCGTTGGTAGAAATAAATGAATCACAATTACTTCATTTTTTTATTTTACCCATTTTATTTTCCAACCTCCTTTTTTAAGTAATGGTCTGTTGTTTTTTTAATTGATGAATTCCCCAAAGTTAAGGTTTTCTTCCACCAAATTTTAGTATACTTTTTTCGATGTCTTCGTCAGCAACTTCTTATTGATACCGTGTCCTACCTTCTCTTCCAGATATTGTTTAATCCATGAAATTCTTGGTCGGCTTCTTCTTCCTTCAGGGCACCAGGACAGGGCTATTTTTTGTATTCTTCTATCTTCCGTCTTCATTTTGTGTGCAAACCACTCTAATCGATTGATGGTGTTATACATGTTATGGTGAGAACCCATTTTCTCTCAAACTACTGAATGGGATATATTGCAGGCCTAGATATTTCGGATGTACTTTACAGTAAGTACAGATCGAGTAGTTTTTCACTACTTCATCTTTCCTAATTTCCACGTTTCACAGCAATTTAGTATTCATTATAGCTATTAAATAGCATAAAATATAATTATATATTTTTGGGGATTTCATGACTCCATAAAGCTGAATTAAGCAAGCCACAAGCCTGTCTTCCTTATCTGGTTCTTATAATATGTAAGAAATAAAATAATTTAAGTAAATTTTATAAAAATGAGAGAGGCGTATTTAGTGCCCCTTGCTCTTTCTGTTGTTTTCAGTTTATTTCTTTATGGTGCTGGTAAGCTCAGGATGATTAGTGCTATGTTTATACTCTTAAATATATTTTGAATATGTAAGTTGATATTTGGGATGCCAGAGTCTCATTTAGGATGAGTACGCAAATTATTATTTATATGCCTAAATCTTAATAGGGTTACTTTCCAAAGGTGTGCTCTTGTGTTTACAAATTTACCCATCTATTATACCTTCAATATATTATTTAAAAATAAATAGTTTATCTGGGATATGTAAGCACCAAAAGAATTACAATAGGGAACGTGTATTTATTCAATTTTAAACAAGGTTAATGATTCAGATGTTGATATTTTAAAGGGATTGCCATAAAATACCTTCAGGAATAAATTAAACTTATCTGAGAACAGAGGTAGATTCGGTTACAGGTCGGTCTTCGCCTTGCCGCTTTCGGTACTCTCTATCTTCTGGGTCCGGGTTGTTCGCCGGCTCCTTCTTCCACAGGATCTGTGTCTCCAATCCTCCTTGCTTCTTCGGCCTCGCTTCTCTCTCACCTCCTTCCAAGAATGACAGAGTGACTCAAGAGTGATTCCTTCCTTCTCTGTCTCTATCTCAAGAGTGACTTGCTAGGCCTAGTTTTGCTTGCCCTCCCTTTTCTTCTTTCTCCACCATCTTGGATCGTAAACGCTCAATAAGGGTCTGTTCTTTGTCCAAAACATAGTCCCTTTCATGTTTGCCGCCCGCATCAGTGCCGATAATGCATAGCAATGGTAAATGATCTTTAAGTTAAGTTTTTGTTTGAGACCGGCTGTGTAGTTAAATTATTTATTACAGCCATGATCCAACAAAGACAAACGCTCTAAGCTTCCAATTAATTACCCAAGACTCATCTACATTACCATCATATGACCTATTTGGACTTACGGAGTAGAGCTTTGGGGCTCCACTAAGCCATCGAATTTCTCTCGTATCCAATCCCTACAATACAAAATAGTAGTGCTTAAAATCCTCAGTGCACCTTTTGTTAAGAATAAAGTCATCCATAATGACCTCAATGTCCCCATTATTGATGATTTGGTCCGAAACCGGTATCTATCCATTCATAACAAACTTGGTTTCCATTCAAACCCTCTAGTTTCAAGCCTAGCTTCCTCTTCAATTCCTGATAATCCTCCGTGGCGTCTGGAAAGAAGATAGCCACGGGAACTTCTTAGTTGAACTTGTGATTTGAGTAGTACCAGACTACTTGTCATTATCTTTTGTCATTATGTATCACTTAGCCTATTTACTTGTTGTATTATTGTAATACAGTTGTAAATATTAATAAATAAACTAAAAAGTAAAAAACGATATTTTATATAAGGATGTTTTGGGTTTATTTTTGTACCAAGTTCTCCCTATATGCCCTCGACTATACCTTATCCCCACCCAGCCCTCTTCAGGTGTCCAGAAAGACTAAGAGAGGAGCCGCAGGTAACAGTTGTATTGTCATACTACTGTTGCATTTTCAACGAATAAATTAAAAACAAAAACTTATGACTTATAAAAACTAATATACTCTGAGATACTTAGCACTGGGATGCAGCAGATGACATAGTGCTTATTATAAACTATTCTCTTTTAAGGAATATGCATGGTTGTAATATCCTATCAGATGATGATGTATCGATATCAGACTATCACCTTCATATCTGCTTTGGACTTGGGTCCACTTTAATATATATACATTATAGTCTTAGAACAATTAAAATTCTCTTTGGTAATATCCATGAGAATGGGGACATATTAGAGACTCAGAAGACGGGATGGAAATTAAATCCCGATATAGATGCCGGAGCCTCACTGCCGACTAAAGCTGACCACCATTTATGCTAATGACGTCAAAGTGAAGCCGCCAAATTGCCCGCAAAGGATTTAGCATCTAATAATGCTCAACGAATTGCTGAATAATTATAAGGCCCTTTGGGAAGGAGCGCTGACGGTTGCGGCTTTGGTCGACAATTATTGACTTTGTGGTCGCTAACTTTGTAATATTAGCATATCATCACATAAAATAATCCTCAAATTATAACACATTCATGAAAGCGTTCGCAATTTCCCGGTACAGTCTCAAAGTGTCAAAGGGTACTTATAACACATCTGCCTTTAGCTGCGACCTTCTATTGAATAGTCAGAGGTTTCAATCAGACCTTGAGGGAATTAAAATCATATTTACGTTACGGGCTACATTAAGTTCTAACAAATACCTGCAAATTGCCCTGTTGTATAAATACAATATCATATCGCACTAGTAATTTCTAGAGTTACAAATGTAAAAACCTACATTTTTGTAAAAATGGGAATAAGATTAGTCAGCTTAGAATACCATTTGGACACTATGATTAAAAAGTGACATTTGGCAATCAAATACAGTTTTCATGAGTGACAAGAAGATATTACCATAAAAAAACACACCAATTTTTTATTAGTTTCACTTTAGAAATACTAGTGAGATATAGTCATTGATCATATATGGAGGCTACATTTTAGCGTGATTAAAAGCTTACGAATAAGAAACGAAGAAATTCGACAGAGGATGGATGTTAGTATAATTACAACTGAAAGGATTGGAGCCCACCGCATAAGATGGTACGGCCATGTAAAGGGAATGGAGTTCCATTTTTGGGCTATTGGGATCCATCAGGGAAGAGAGGATGCTGACGGCCCAGAAGCAGGTAGATTGAGGGAGTCCAGGAGGAGATGGCTGTCGAGGTCTCCAGGAAGAGGATTGGATGGATCGAGAGGCATGGAGCTCTGATCTGACAAGTTGGGGCAACCCTTGTCGGAACGCCTATAAATTAAAGTAAGTAAAAGCTTAAAAAGACCGAAGCTACCAAAATTAATAATGTAGCTTATAATTTGCCGTGTAACGTGATGAAAGAAAGAAATTTAAGAAGCTTACACAAATAGATGAGTAGAGTCATCTGTGGTGTATTGGTGAGCGTATCAACCTATTATGCCCAAGGTCGAGGGTTCGCATGAGAGCTAAAAAATCTTGACTGTATAATGCTATGCGTTGCAATGTACTCATTGAAGATCTCTATCCCAGTTACACATAGTCATGCAAAATTAAGGGTTCCCACTGCAACATCGTCCGTTTAGTCATAGCTGCATAAAGTGACGTTAAATAAAACAAACAAAGAAATAAGTGTTTGCTTCATAAAACCAGTGAACATAAATCATAGGAGGTCAGAAAAAAATTTCTCCTTAGCAAGGAGAAGTGTTTATTATAAATCCAACGCTTCGACCCAGATCACAACTCTTCTTCAGAGCTGAATTTACAAGATACAAATAAAATAAAATATGTATATAGTACAGAATAAACAAAAAAAGTTATAATAAAAATGGTTTTAGGTAGATATAAAAACAGAGGGATAGCTATAGAGAATCATGGAGCAAGTAATAAAGAACAACATGCAGTAACGTAGTAATAAAGAATAACGTGATATAAATGCATTATTTATGATAAATATAGAAAACTTACAACTGAAGGTAGTGCCCTTCTTGTAATTGTATAATTCTTCCCAATACAAAGCAGAATTTTTAATTTTTCTTCAAAAAAAATAAAAAAATTTCCAAAGTTCCATAACATGTCTTTACATCTTAGCACTTTTATGCTAAAATCCCAGAAAGAAAAATATGAATTTTAACCCTCAAAAGCTGAGAACTATTTTTTAGAAAAATATGTGATTTGTTTTTATATTTTTCTATTCTTATAGTCATACAGAATTCAAGTAAAATAGTTTTAAAAATTTGCACTAAACCGACTTTCAGAGCCCCTTTCAGGTAAATGCAACGGTAATTCACCCTAAACAATAATAAAAGAAACCCGGGAAAACCCGAGCTTCTTTGTACATTGTAAATTAATTTTCATCATCCATCTCTTCCTCTTCTGCCTCACTATCAGTTAATTCGTATTCTGATTCGCTTTATAATTTATTGCTCAACGTCATCTGAATCAGACGAAATAGCTTCTTCATCAAGAGGTTCATTCAGTAATTTTGAAATTTTTATATCAGAGAAATATTGTTTTCGATTCCTAACAACAATAAAAAAGCATATAAGCCTAAATAGCAACGAATTTTATAAGAGAAATATTTAAAAGAAAGTGAAAATTACCTACATGACCGGGTGCGTGGCGTACTATGAACGCTAGTTGAGAGATTTGGGAAGGAATTCAAGGACAGGCACGACACACACGAGACAATAACAAAAACTTATGCATCCACCGAACGCTGGGGATCTACCGAGAGGTTACATGAAGTTTCCAGGTCCAACTAAAACAGACAGAGCATAGCACTGATTCAAACTTGTCTGGTGTACTTTGTACGCCAGCGCGCCCGCTCGAGGTTAATAGCCAGAAATAGAACGCAAAAAAAAATCTCCACTCCACACCGTGAGCAACACAACAGACCAGTACTACTGGGGACAGGTTACGCGTGAATTAGCCACTTTAATAAAAATAAATATAAACTGTACAATAATGAAATAAAAAATAAATATTAATTAATCAACGGTCAGGTAATAAATATTGAATAAAATGAAATAACTTAAGTGGTTGAGGCAGTGGCAAATCCCTTTCACACAAACCTCTTTGGTCACCGAGCTGTACATAACCTTCACTATCTTTCACTCCGCTGTCAACATACTCCCGTTACAAGTCTGTTTGCAGCCGGAGATGGATCATATGGGATCTAGAACCATTCTGGGGTTCACCCTGCCTCAATAAAATGTTATAAAAATAGGGTGCCCAAAATGAGGAGGAAAACTCTGGCGTGATATAGGAACAGTAATCTTGCAGAAACGTCTCAGTACAGTTCAGTCTCTAACACGTACAGAACCCCAGACTCGTTCACGGGTTTTTTTTTTTGGTAGCTCATCCAGAAACTTTGAACTCAATTATTTTTCTCCTCAATATGTAGGAATATTAAATTTTGATAAATATAATGGTTCCTGAGCAGGTTTATAGGCCAGTGTCTTTTATCGTAGAAATTATAAGCAACAGAAAAGATGAAAGAGAAAGAATAAAAGGATTTCTAGGATGTGTTGGCTGGCCACTGAAATGTTTATTTTTCATTTCATGATTTTACAGCGGGAATATTAATGCCGTTTGTTGTGTATTATTTAAAAAAATCAAGGAGTATTTACGTTAGAGAGGAAAATAGTTGACTGGATGGAGGATGGAGATAGTTGGGGGGTGCAGTAAAAAAAAAAACACCAAATAAGTCAAGACTTATTTTTTATTTGTGCCGACGTTTCGGCCTACTATGTAGGTCATCTTCAGGGCTATGAGAGAAAAAACAAACAAAACAAAAAATATATAAAAAACGTTACAGTACCTAGAATATAATAACATATAGAGTCTATAAAAGTAAAATAGAGAGGCGGCTGGGTGGACCGTGCAACTCAAGGAGTATTTACCATTTTTCTTAGAAATTTGGAGTGTATTGTGTATATTGACGTGTTTAGCTGAACATGGCATATTTTATTAATGCGATACACTACGTAAAACAGTTTCGTTAAGAAAACTATTACAGTCTGTGAGGAAATAACTAAAAGACTGGACGGATTGAATATTACAGTTAATCCCAAGAAGACCGACTGTATTATTCTCTCCTTCCAAAAGAATAAGCGCCCTATACCTAAGGTTTATAGAGTAGCAGGCAAAGTTAACAAACCTGCGAATAGGATAACGTATCTCGGTGTCACCCTCGACCGGCACTTGACGTTATCCCAACATTGCAATAAGAAGATCAGATCGGTGAGAACCAAATCTTACAGGCTAAATCATCTTTTAACCTCACCGAACTTATCACTCCGCCTCAAAGTAATGATCTATAAGGCAGTAGTTATTAGACCAGCACTCCTTTATGGGGCGCCTATGTTGAATAACATTTTGCCAACAACTTCAAAAAGGCTCCAACAATTTCAAAACCGTATGTTGAGGCGTATAGTAAGGCACACTTCTCTACAAAGGACGAAATCAGACATAATACACGAGACTCTCGGAATCCCGACGGTAACGGACTTCATCACACGGAGGCATATCAAATTCTTTGATAGCCTCCAACACTGCACGAACCCACTATTCAACGCACTTACACCGACAGGCCGACCTCAGCGCTGGCAAACACATGTACAGACACTCAACATGGACTGAGTAAACAACTAACAAACTCCAATCAGACAGAACTAGTGAGCCCCATCACTGGATCCCCCACTCCTTCCATTTAATTAATGTTCAGAAAATTCTTCAGACATTCCTCCCTTAAAATGCACCTGGTGCAGTAGAAGAGATACAATGTATCATTAGTAATATTAATATGTTATTTTTCAAATATTAATAACAACCAAAGGGGTTAAGAAATAAAAAAAACAACTATTACATGATTTATAGCTAAATCCTTATCTCAAAAATATATAATTATTTCCGACAACAGTAGAGATGAGATTTCAGCATTCAGGAAAGGGTTTACTTTATTGCGGTTGAGTTTGATCACGGACCTCCTTGTACAGTTGTTCTAGAAAGAGTTTAGTTTTTATCATGTACTGAACCCGGGTTGAAACGGTTTTTTTATTATTTTTTTTGTAGACAGGTTTACTTTATTAAAAAAGGTTGGTAAACTCATTGAGTAAAATTAGGACAATGGTACATTATTTGGATATGAACTTAACAAAATGCTATACTCGATAATATAATATCAAGTTTCTTTTTTATGGAGCACCTATTATGATAATGTCTCAATTTCTGGGATCTCACAAAGTAATGATAACCATACAATTTCAAATTGATTCTCTCATAAAATCGATACAATATTTTATATCAATCCAAATAAATTAATTAAATTACTTATAAGTTGATTTCTCTCTTTTCCTTAAAATGGGAACAATAATAGATTATTCAATATTAACTTTCTCATTACGGCAGTATCGAAATTCGACAACTGAGTAAATATTTGATTTTATTAATTATTAAATTTTATTTCTTGCTTAAACAAAATGATGAATAACTCTAATATACCGGAGGGAGATAATTTTTTTTGTTTAATAAAAACTTGAGCGTTATTAAATCAGAAATTTTATCTGATCCGACGCTGCCCAGTTTCCTCTATGTGTTTTACGGTATATATTAAATTTTTAATTTTTACACTTCATGTAAATACTGTGTACATTTATATTGATTACAATACACGTTATTTAATAAATATAAAAATACGATGTGTAAAACTAATTATGAGTAATAATAATAAAAAGGTTTAGCCAGCCCGATGGCTTGAAGCCGTTACCACCTATCCCTACTTACAAACTTCTGTCCACGGACCATTACCCAAACCCAAATCCGGCAGATCACGCACAACACAATCTTCCCGCCTGCATCTTGGCCTGCCTCTCAGGCACTTCCCAGTCGGTATAACACTTATTTCCTTTTTTAGGAATTCATTCGTTACGAAGACCAGAAACTTTACAAGCCCATCTTAATCTTCGTGATTCTATCACTTGAATAACATTAACCGGGTGCATGCTTCACAATTCCGCGTTGGGTAATCTCCTATATTCCCCAGCGGAACGATGTTCATCCTTCAGCGCAAGCGGCCACGTTTCACATCCGTAAAAAAGAGTTGGGAAGTTGAAGGTTTGATAAATTCTGATATTTAGATTTCGGGACAAAATAGGCGAGCTAAGTAATGTCGACACTGAATAATGATAAGCATTTCCCGTCTTTAATCGTGCCTTTACTTCCTCTTAAATTTCGTTTTTTCATGTTACCATAGACCCTAGTTATTTAAACTTCTCCACATGTTGGAACTTATTCCCTCCCAAAACAATATCCGCAAAATCTCCTCTTTTGTTGCTGCTAGCCATATCCTTAGTCTTATCGAATTCACTCCAGCCCTATGTCTTTACCTGCATTCATCAACGTTTCTATATTTAGTATTATAGTTTCCTCGTGTAGGGTATCAATAGCTATATATTATTTATTTAATAATTTTTGCTTCCATCCGAATATTTTATCACAATAAAAGCCAGATATTTTTTTTTGTTTTATATAAGTCTGAAAATAACAAAGTTTATTAAAACGAAAAAAGGAATTCAGACATTAATTTTCAAAGCAAACGTTTCAATATTAAGTTGATGTGTAAAAAATATAACAAGATCAGTCTGAAGACAGTTGTGTGAGAAGGTTGCTACTCAATGCTTGATTTTGTCGCCACTCTCACCATCTTCTTCACAGTCGAATCTCACCAGTAAAACCTTTTGTTTATTTTCATCTCACCTTCGACTTACCGGTAAGAGGCATTCAGTTATTTCAAACTCATCAACATATCGAAGCATCAACTCATCAACATATCGAAGCATCAACTCATCAATATATCTAAGCATCAACTCATCACTATCAAGAACTCAACTCAGCACTTTTCAAGAACTCTGTTCATTTTTCAGTTTCTTATTGACTCATTATTTGTTGTTTTAAGACTCATTCCTTTTAGCAAATAAAAGTTTACTTCATTTTTTTGTATAACTAATTGATTGTACGAGCTTAATACATTTTCTTTTTCATAACTTTTTTGCTTTAGTATTTAAATAACTGAGATACAAAAAAATCTTCCTTGGTATATTTATGCACTTTGATATTTTTTAGTATTTCTTTTTCTATTTTTACATTAAATATTTATCATTTACTCATTTTTGGATGTTTTTATTTGCATTTACTTGATGAATTACTTTCCTATCCTCTTATAGCTTCAATTCTATGTATTTAGGAAAAATTACTACCCAATCAATATATCTGTTTTTTTATTGAATTCACAACCGCCAAATTCGTTCGGATAGAAGGTTAGCAAATTATTGTTAGGAGCCCTTTCTTCCACACCACGTCTACAGCCAACAGTACTGAACGCGTTCGCAAACCCAAACACGGATATTGTACCGATTATACTCAATTCAAAACCATATTAATAATATAAATAAAAATAAAGATGAAAAAATAGTTGAGCATATATATATATATCGTGAGTAATGTAGAATATGGTCAGTGATGCGCCCATAGAATTTTAAACAAATAAGCCAAAACTAGCTATTATGTGCATTCCACATTTTTCTATTATAATATATCATAATATTTTTCTATTATAATATTTATAATAAAATTATCATTCAAAGAACATCTAAGCCTGTGCAGCTGACAAATGTTTGTGCCCTGATGATGGTCTACATGTCAGACCGAAATGTTGGCATATAAAAAAAATTTGGCTTGTTTGTGTACAGTTCTTTGACCGGACCCTCAGCTATCTTATACATTACTCAGGATATATCTACGACCCTTGTGAAGAAGTTGTCATGTCGAATTTTGTCCAGAGAGAGTTAGCTGTAATGAGGAAAGTGGATTCGTGTCATTCTCTTTAGTTTTGGGCTTGAGATGGAATTGTAACAGAAGCAATAACTCTTTTTTAAGCCAATCCTAGACTTTGCCCCTTATTTAATATAAAAATAATACGATTCCGCATCCCTAAGTTCAAGAATCTCGTACTGGAAAATAATCGACTTGACCGCTTATTCACCGGGCAGTAGATATAAAGTCAACCTTTTTCTTATTTTTTAAATGTATTATTGTTTTTAGTAGTAAAAGTCTGAAACTATATTGCGCAATAATATTAATTCTATTAAATACACATGACATTATTATAATTTCCATTATCCATTATCGTATCTGTCGTATGTTTAACATATGTAATTTAATACAATAAAGTAATTAAACTATACCCTATTTCATTTGTTACTTTGAGTGATGTATTGCCAAATTAACGTAGACAATGTAGTTAGAAAGTGATAATAATCATTGTAATTAGCTTTTAACAACATGCAATCAACGGCGGTTGGTGTATTAGAATAGTTCAAACGTCAGAAATTAATTTTAATTGATTTTTATATCATTTTTATATTTAGTCATATGTGTATTATAATAGGAATATTTATTAAAAAAAAAAAACGGGCTGCCTTTAATTTAAGAAACATAGACACTCGTGTTCAACTATCTGAAAGTAAACTGGAATGTGATGAAAGAATGAAAAAAAATTATTATAAGTTCACACATATAGCTTTATAAAGTCATTGAAACTAAAAATAATTGTTATAAGAATTTAAGCGTTTGCTAATTCTGAAAAAAACAACGGCTGTTATAATTTATTTTATTTTTTTATTACTAATTTTAAATATTTTTATTTCGATGAGAAAAGAATTGTCCAGGGCAATACCTGGATAGCGATACCCGGATCAGCACAATGACGGAAACATGAAAGACCCGGTTTCGAATTCCGGCCCTGGACATATCTTTTCTCTTCGAAATAAAAACGACTGTTATAGGTTTAATTATATATAATGAACTGAAACTATTCAACTTTTTTTTTTAACGATTTATAGTTTTAGTTGCTAATATACTCGAATATAAAGTCGAAATAAAAATGCACTTGTATTTTAGCCATTGAATACACTTTTCACACTTTATATACACTTTTCTTGGCATTGAAAATAATTTAGTATCAATAATAGCTAACACCTAAGATTTGGTGTATTACTCATTTACATTTAATACCAATTCTTAGAAGATGAAGGAACATAAAGAAATAAACCGACATTTAATATATTGTTTTTTAATTCTACTGATATATTATTTAATAAAAAAAATAAATGTTTCCGAGGATCCGAAACATAAAACTTTAAGATTTGTTAAGTGGAATTTGGGTGGTGCAGACGCTGCATCAGACTTTTCATTAATCTCTCATTTTTGAAAATTACTGGATTAACTGTTGAAAATAATTCCTTCTGCTATTTATAATTTTTTTATAAGATCTGTGTATTAAGACTAGAGTAAAATTTAAGTCTTCAGAAGTGGTTGGTTTGTTATAGGACAGGGTTGCAAAGGACAGAAGTTCAAAGAATTCTTTGAAGTTGGTGTTCGGAGAAGTGTTTTTTTTTTTTTGAGTGGACACACTCCTATGTCCTTCAATAATGTTTTATACAAATTCTATTAAGATTCAAACGTAAAATGTTTAATTTATATGTAAAATGATAAGGACATAAATATCTAACAACATATCCAAGTTAAATCCAACTGATTACAAATTAGTAATGGAAATTAATGAAAAATTAAAACTAGTATACGTGTGTTATTATAAAACATGTTTATTTTGGTCAGTAATAGAAATAAAAATAGATGAAACGTATTAGACTCATTAAGGCAAGTTTCAACTTGAAGCTTATTTTAAGATTAAAAAAAAAAATGTATCTAAAATTAAGAATGAAAAAGAGAACAAGGGAAGTGTAATTATTATCAATTTTGAAAACTGAGACATGCACTATATTTGATCTTTAAAGAAAATGTAAGACACACATCAATGAATAATTAAAAAAAAACCTGTAATAACAAAACATAGCCCGAATCGTAACTTTGAATACAACGTATCTTGACAAGAAAAATACACGTAAAATATATCCTCACTTTAGGAGCAGCATTAAACTATTAAAACTATATCAAACAAACAATGAATTTAACAATAAAACGAAAAAATAAATATTCATTTCGCTCTGATATTGAACAAAATAATGAAATGATTAGCATTAAACAACAATGGTTGCCCCAATTGTTATCGAGCAATTTTGAAATTGGCCTGAGGGGTTGAATCAATGACTAGGCTGACAGCCAAAAAAGTATGATTTAGACATAATAACAACCTACTATGCCCAAGATTACGGGTCCGCAGGCAGGTGTCATTAGGATTTTTTAAAGGGAGTAAAATCCTCGGTTATACTATCCTTCGTTAAGGACGTGAAATGGGGGCCCTGATCGTGTGCGATGTCAGGTACTCGTTAAAGATCCCTTTTCCAATTTAACCCGAATAGGAAAAAATAAAGTCCGATTAGCCATAGCAGCATGAAGTGCCCGTAAATTAATAAACAACTATACATTGGTGCATTGTACTAAGTGAACAATGGTTTAAGAGTATCCCTAGCACTAAGGAATTTCAGAATTATGATAGGAGATAATTGACTATTAACCCGGGTGTGATATAACCTGCTTATGGTAATTTTGGTCTTAGGATTTTATGATACTATGACTCTCGAATATTTGAGAAGAATTCATTAAAAGCGAAACCATAAACAAAATAGTTTAAATTTCCATTACAGCCCCGGTAATTAGTGGCTAACAGGGGATACTTTACATAATCAAGTCATAAAAAGACGAGGATGGGGGGAGGGAGATATTTCAGTGAAGGGGGTAAAGAGGGGCTTAAGTTGGCTGTGACCGGGGCTTGCCTGCACCGGCCAGGACTAACGACGCTTTGATGGCTGTTAGGTCGAGCTTAATGAGTGGATAATGGAAACCAGGCGCCCTTTCTCACTCCACCTATCGCTTCCATCAAGACTACCAACGAATATCCTCTCTTTAAGGAATCCAGGATAAAACATAAACGCAATGCTGGCTAGGGAAAAAATAGGCAGTCATGAGGACTCCCGACAGAAGAGAAGACTGGAAAAGATCATGCGGTGCAATGGGTGCTCAAATCGGAGATGTCATCTACAATTTGCAGTATGTCGATGATCAAGTAATAATCGCATCGGATCCGGATGACGTGAGCTATAAGATGAGTTATGAAGTTGCTGGACTCATATTGCAGATGGGGGCTGAAAATCAGTAAAAATAAAACAGAGCAATTAACAATGCCACAACTCCTAAACATCCCCCACCAGTAGGTCTCCGCCAAGGATCCTGTATTTTTCCAACGCTCTAACCTATACCTATCCCACCTACCCACACTCCCATCAGTTGAAAGATCTTTATATGCAGATGACACCGCTATTTACACTAGTTCTTACAGGATAGTTACAATAGAAAATAGATCAAAATCTTTATACTCTAGATTAAGCAAATATTATAAAAAATGGAAAATAAAAATAAACGGGCACAAAACTTCAGCAATAATATTTACAAAAAGAAGGCCTACTATACCGGAACATATTATCCTAAATAAACTCCCCGTCAAAAGTATTGCAACACCCATAATTCTCGAGATTTTCTTGGTTTCAACCTGAATCCGTACTTTGTTTATATTTACAGTAATATTATTTACTAAATGAGATACATTAGTGACTAGACACTTCATTATTATTCACTGTTTACCAACAAACGATAAGATTTTGGATTTTTCATTTAAAATTTCCTTTCAGTCCAATTTTATCTTTCGTGTGTCTCAAGTCTGTTTCCTCTTTTCTCCTTAGAGTCTGATTGAAACAATTAATTTTATCCACAATGAATCATTTAAGCCGCGAAGATTCGGTCAGAATCATCACTCTCTCTGAAGAAGGCAAATCATTGCGTTACATCGCTAATCGCCTCGGGATTCACTATTCTTCCGTTTCAGAGACCATAAGAAGGTACAGGGAGACTGGTAGTCAATCGAGGCGACCAACGTCAGGGCGTCCCAGGATTTCTAATCCCATAGATGGCCGCTTCATTAAAAGGGAAGCTCTTCGGAAGCGTAATTCTACAGCTTCTTCCATTAAAAACTTGATCGCTGGTGTTCGAGGGATATTAATCTCGGATTCAACGGTTATTAGAAGAATGAGGGAGTCAAACCTCAGCTCAAGAAGACCAGTGAAAGGTCCTCTTCTCACCGCAGAACACCGCGTAAAGAGATTGAGATTTGCAAGACAACACCAATCTTGGACTGTAGAGAAGTGGAAAAAAGTTGTATTCACTGATGAGACGAGAGTGGCCTTAACGGATAAGATGGACATGAAAAAGTTTGGAGAAGGCCTAGAGAACGGATTAGTCAATGCTGCACGTTAGAAACTGAGTCATTCGGAGGAGGGTCTATCATGTTCTTGGGCGGCATATTTTAGGAGGCACTTACCGAGTTAGTGCCAATCCAAGGAGGGGCCTTGATTGCTTTGAGGTATGTAGAAATGATTCTTCAAGATCATGTAGTGCCTTTTATGTCGTTCATAGGCTCTTAATCGTTGCTCATGCATGACAATGCCCGCCCTCACAAGACAAGATGTGTTTCTGAGTACCTGAACACCACAAATATCCACACCATTGATTGGCCAGCAAGATGTCCTGACCTTAACCCAATCGAGCACGTTTGGGATTATGTCAAAAGAAAGTTTCGGTCACGAGATTCACCTCCTACTACCCTTGAAATGCTAAAGGCAGCTGTTTTGGAAGAGTGGGACAATATACCCCAAAATTTTCTTCAAAACCTTTTTACAAATATGCCAAGACGAGTGGAAGCAGTCATTCAAGCCAGAGGGGTCTATACGTCTTATTAAATGTAAATTAAATATTTAAATTGTGATTTAAAAGTTAAAATTGTCAGAAATTAAAAGTTTAGAAAGTAAGTTTTTTAACTTTTTTGTTTATTGGAAGAGATATTGTAATTTATTTTAATAAAACTTGTTTATGTCCAGTTTAAAAATGCTTATTACAGACTTTAGAACCTTTCTTTATTATGAAAAGACAGACGTTTTTGTAAAATTCAAATATTTCAAAGTGTTACTATACTTTTGACGGGGAGTGTAATACTCGAATACTCTGGGCACAAAATGTCACTTACCTAGGACTGGAATTAGATAAAAGATTAACATTTAATCCCCATATAAATAACAAATGTTGTAAACCCAAAAAACTTATAAGTACTATGGACCCATCTCCGCTCTCTAGTAAAAACAAAATTATATTATATAAATCAGTCATAAGACCTTTACTGACATATGCCTCTCCTGTAAGGAGCTACACCTGTGACTCCAAATATAAAAAAAATAGAAAGAATACAGAACTTATGTATGAGAATCATAAATGACTACCCCATGTACACAAAAATAACCGACATGATACTTGATTTAGACCTACAAATAATTAAACAGTTTATTCACTCTCAGACTTGGAACTTTTTCAACTCAACAAAAAACTCAAGAAATCCCTTAATGCAATCAATAGGCAATTATAACAAACCTTAAGAAGATACATACATTGACGAACTAGACATATACTATTAGAATAAATATAATTAATTTATTACATTATAAGCTAATTTATTCCTTAAATGGGAAAAAATGTACTAAAATTGTTTATTTATATTACTAAATATTATACTTATTTTTATTTATTTATTTTACTGTTATTTTATTTTTCTATTTTGTGTAGGTTTTTTTTTTCTTTTTCCTACTGTTATAAATATATTACAGCTTTTATTTATTACGTTATTCAACTTGCAGTGTAAATTGTTTTACTTCAACATGTATTAAATGTTACAAAATTGTAAATTGTCAAATTCTAGGAATAAAACTTTATTTTTTATTTTTTTTTTTAAAACAGAGTAAACGGTTTACGACGCTCCAAATTTACCACTTGAAATCGATGGCTGGACGCTCAATGCTTGCAAACAGTTCAAGTACCTCGGATGCTGGCTCTCCTCTGGAGGAGATAGTGGTGACATCGAACATAAAGTAAACTTGGGGAAAAATAATAAGTTCGATAAATTCCACCCTATGGAGTAAGGAAATAAGATTGGAAACTAAAAAGAAGATCTACCATTCCTTCGTAGAAAGCGTAGCCACTTACGGATCAGAGGTTTGGACACACACGAAAAAGGCGGAGAAGAGGTATCAAGAACCAAGCGGAACCCAAAACGCAGCAATAAGAGACAAGGTTGGAACTAAAAGGTTAAAGTGGTATGGCCGCTTAATGCGGATGGACGAAAACCGCTGGCCAAAGAAAATTCATTACTGTATACCACCTGAAAAAAGAAAGCGTGGAAGACCAGAGAGAAAATGGATGGAGGACGTGGAAGAATGGATGGCAGCCGGAGGACTCCGTGAGGGGGATTGGATGGACAGAGAACAGTGGTGAATTTTTACATTGGCATGAAAAGACAAGTAGAGAAACTACCCTCTGAGGGTACTCAAATAAAAAGTTCAACTTTGAAGATCACGAAGTTTGTCATGAAAATAATAATATATATTATTGATATCGGGTTCGGGCCAAATCAGTAGCAAATGGGACTTTATTATTATTTTTTTTTTTTAATTCTTTTCTGTCACTAGGTCTTGGGTCATAATAAATGATTCCATTTCTCTCCCCCTTTCATTTGTTCGTTTATCGAACCAAAATTTCGAACGGGAATTGGAATCAATAGCAATTAAAATACCGAAATGTTTAAAATCCCGCAAAATTTTCTCCATCTTTTTCAAATCATGTTCAATGTCTCTATTTAAATCGAAATAAGCACAAACTACGATGAAAGTTATATGACAATATGTAATACTTATGTACACCAGATCTGAGTCGGAATGCTAAGTGATAAGGCAGCCGTCCATGTATTTGTTTATTATAACAACACCTGATCTAGGGTTGTTATCACTTATTTGGAAAACTTTATGTCTGTCATAACCTACAATTTTATTTTGTTTAGTGTAAGGTTCTTGTATTAAAAGTAAGTCAATGTGTTGAGGCATGATTAGCCTGAATAGAAAAAAAAAATGAAATGAAATAGTTTATATTTTTAATTTGAATATGTTCGATGAAATTAATAAATTAGATCAAATACTGAAACATGTGGGTTTATAACATTGAAACGTAACTACAAAATTATACATTAAGAAAACTATATATACAAAATTAACGTAACAATTCTACCAGGAACAAGAACAAAAAAATGAACAAGGAACATAACTATGGTTTTTAAATAATATTAGGAATAACTGTTCAATAGACAACTTTACAAGAAATGAAGTCTCTTAATGACGCTCAAACTGGGGCGACGGGGCCACTCGGCGAGGGACGGTAGACTCCTTATTGGATGGCGATGCCAAATAGTTTTTAAAGAATTGTAACCGCAAAGGGCGCTTGTTAACACAAGTAAAGGTTACTTACAATGTTAGTTGATACTCGTCACCTGGTCTTCAAGTCATTCAAATGCCTGGCAATCGTCTTCAGATGATCATTGTCGTCCTCTCTGGACCACGGAATAGCAGAGGGGGTTGCAGAGATTCAAGGTGGCTCCTCAGTCTGATGCCGTGAATTTTAGCAAGATGGTGATTCGTCCACGGTTGAGCAGGAAGTAAAGATATTCGGAGAACATATGGTGTATTTCCAATTGCTTTCTATTTGGATGGCTATAGCCGATCATGATGGCAGTGATTAAATTATTGGATATACACAGTTTAACAGTTAGACGACTGAACACAATGTTTTTGTAAGATGAATCATGTTTTAAAAAGTTCTACGTGTATTTTGAATGATGAGTATTCAATTGCAATATGTTAACATGTTTTTGTACCATTATAGAATATCATGAAATGTTTGTATTTTATTAAAAATAGTCTAAGTGGAGTGTATTCACTTACATAAGGAGGATGCTGTAGTCAGTATTTGAAACCAATTACTGAACTTCAGTAAGATAAGAAGGGCAATTCTTATCAAAGACTGAATGGTTGGCAGGTCTCTTGTTGCGGCTAGTAGTGTGTTTGTTGTAATTTCCACATGTCACACACTTCAACATCTCTGAAGTACAATTGCTGGCTGCGTGATTCCCGGAACATCTGGAACATGCTACGTTTCCTTGGCAGTCCTTGTTTTTATGGTGAAACTTAAGGCATTTACCACATCGTAGGATTCTAAAGTAGTGTTGGATAGACTTTTTGATGCCCTATACTTATTCTGTTATACAGTAGTAATTCCCTCGAAGCAACATCCACTTCGATCACAGCGTGTCTGTAAGGGTTCCTGTTGGAAGTAATTATGATTGGGCGAATCTTTTCTTTTTTGAGAGGGATATCTTCATTCTGGGTTATAATATGATCGACGATATTGTTTGAGGTTATGTCGTCTTCAATGTTTTTAATGATTAGCATAGGGTTTCTTTTCTTCATTTTTTTATATTCAATTCTGTTTGAATTTTTTATAGCTTCCTCGATTTTGTAAGATCATTCTCTTTGTCAGTGATTACTATCAAAGAACCTTTTTTCGTTTCAGAAACTTTTTGAAATGACATTTTTAACTCTTTAGGATTTTAGGAAGGTGTATTTTTTACTTTTGTAACAGTTTTATTTTTTACAAGTTGGAGCCTAATGTTGACTATAGGATTTGATAAGTTAATATTCTGCAAGAGCTTCGATTGCATTACCCACTCTTGGCTTTTCATCCTTCCTAAGTGCTTTATAGTCAAAAACATCCTTTAATATTTGAAGAACCAAATTCAACTCGACTATCCCTTCGGCCATCTTGTATTCCATATATATATAACAATACATGAATTAATTTATAAGCTATTACGTATTATGGTATAATGTAATTACATTCAGTTAATTAATACAAGTAAGTTAACAATTGAGAAAGAATAAAAAATAGTAATGAAAAAAATTGCGAATTACATTCAATGGCAATATTTAAAAAATAACAGAGTAGAAGAAATAAAAATAAGATAACTATAATTATTGAGAGAGAAACAATTGATAGTTATACATGGATACAAATCTTATGCTTAGTAAAAAAACAAATAAAAAATAATGACAGAAAAATACAAAAAATAACAACTAAGACGACTTATAAACTCATCATTTTTCATCAATTTTTATCTCAAACAGAATATATTATTTCCGATATTTTGTGAATTGTAAGGATATTAGTTATTTAAATTTCAAATTCATAAATTTAAATGATTAAAATTCTGTTTTTCTCATATATTGACAGATTCTCATATATATTCAGAACAATATTAAAATACATTTTCAAGTTTTTTATTTATTAATCAAAACATATGTTTGTATATATAGTATATACGAAATACAATTAGTATATTATTTATGACTTTTTAGTTAAATATAATTATTATTATATCAATAGAATTCTCATCTTCAAGCTAAACTTGATTAAAAGAAATTGGATAACTCATGGACAAGCATATGTCCATGATTGATTAAGCATATGTTTAAATTAGTTTAAAAAAAAGGTTATGCAGCATCGCATGTTTCTGTAAAGGGATTTCACGATTCTTTATGAAAAACATCAACTCAAAAAGACACGACTGAAAAATGAAAAATTGACTTCTTTTTTTTTTAAATATTTGATTCGCCAGTTGGTTCCTGGTCATTCCAAGGGGTCGCCAGCTTGAAAAAACAAATAAAATTGGCCTCTTCATAAAATGATTTATTATAAGGCCAGAGTTGCTTTCGAGAAGAAAATAAGGATCTATGTCCCACTTTATTATGGTTAGGAGCACAGATTTGGTTGAAATAATCGCTGACTTGTGGATATTCTAGAACAAAATATATATATTTTCATGGAATCATTCAGAATAAACTTATTGATTTTTTAAAAATCCACTTTCTTAAAAATACTTAGTTGGGTTCTGACAAAAAAAAATCTTTAACTTTTGATTCCTTGAGTGATTTTCAAATGAATAAATTAAGACATAATTAGAAAATATACTTACCATATTTATTGCAATAAGGATATGTTTCTATTGGTAAAGAAGGCAAAGCACAGGTCTGTAAAGACCAATGAATAATTTTAACTCACTTCTCTTATAGTGTATCTACATAGAGTAATTCACATTTTAAGTAAAATAACATTTTAAATCTCCAAGAAATAAAATCGTTGATTATCTTAAACTCAATGACGATTTTGACAGCCTTCCAAAAAAAAAAAAAAAGATACAAATGTGTTTGTATTGGATGAATTTGATGGGTCTTCGCGTTTTTGTCCATAATTCTTCGAAATTATGGACAAAAACGCTTTTCGACAACAACTGACGAAAAACACAAATAAAATACTATTAAAATAACAATAATGTTTCAAATGCTCATCCTAAATTTAATGGTGAAATATTTTTGTATACATTTACATTTAGCGACTTAATAAAGTAATAAAATAAAATATAGTTTTTATGTTAACAACTTGTCAAATAAATACACATGTTTCAATTTATATAAATTTATTAATTAAATTATAATTACCTTAAATAAAAATAAAACTAATAAATTGACTTATAATAAATAAAACTAATAATTCATCTCTAAAAATTTAATGAAAATTGTATACATTATAACAATGCACCTGAGTGGGAGAGATGTGTGTGCTAACTGGACTCTGGACATGGTGAATATGGTATCAATTACTACTCCATATTGGTCCCCTGTTTCGAATTTCCTTCATCGTGTCAGTATACTCTTTCGGAACAAGCGTGACAAACCATCATTTCATTTAATTTCGATGTAATATTGTAACGAGTATTCTTTTGTTCGCTAAATTCGTCCGTCAGGTGTCTCTACCAATCTGATCTCACTTAACTGAGGACCGTCATTCCATACGGATGTGTATAAGTGGGTTATATGGCCAAGTAATTGCCAAATTTAATTGTTTTACCATATCGTATCTTTGCGGCTCAGCGGTAAGCATCCTATTAATATTTGTAAATAAAAGTGTATATAATCTTTGTTTTATTAATTATGTATCTATGATTTTTAGTTGGTGGTGTTATATTGATGTTACAATATATATTATGGTTATGTTTTTGGAGTTGGCATTATGTTACCGTTGATGTATAATATAAGAATACAACATTTTTCTTTGGACAATAGTTTTTTAAATCAATTTGGACCTTGGACCGGAAAACCCCGCAACCTGGTCACAAATATTATGGCGCTCGAATACAGGGACTGCAAAAGAAAAATCTACAGATAAGTTATTAGTTGAAGATTTAATTATTATATTAACATTTTTTTGAAATAGTGAAGTTAACTGATAATAGTTTTATAATAATAGTAACAGGATAATTTTTCCAAACAATACTTTAATATTTTTTTATGTTTAAATATAATTTTCGTATTAATCGAAGGTACTAAATTTCTGTTGACGGAAGCAAAAGGTTTGTCTTAGACGCAATTTTGGAAATGTAAAGATAATTATTTTTAATTTATAATTTTGTATCAACAACAAAAAAAAAAATTAAGAATTTTTACTTAAGGTCGTAGAACGACTTAGTTTTGTTTATCACATGTTTTGAAAATTAAAATCTACTAATATATGATTTTATTTTGTATTTTTACCGTAAGTTTAAATAGTTGAATTGAACATATGTTAGATTAGCAAGTAAGCATTAAGTTCACCTAGAGACAACAGCTGTTGTTTGTTTCTATTTAGCATTATCTTGTGTTTCCTTTTAAAGGGAAAATATTTGTTTATCTATGGCTGACATATGAAAAATTATATATTAAGTTTGTAAAGGACGCTTACCGATTTAATTTAATTTGTTAGTTTTAATATAATTTTATTAATTTAATTTTCAGTATTTTACGACCTTTAAAGGTTCTGTTGGTATTTTTTTCAACATTTACTTTCTTTGGCATTTTTTTTTGTAACTTTGGGTAACGTCTTGATTTATTGTCACAATGGGTGATCCAGTCGTTCTAGTGTCAGAGAGGGAGGATATTTTTGCCGCAGTTCAATCCATTTTCACAAAATCCAAATCTTTGAGTACCGATTCAGCATCCGCTTTTAAACCCGCTTATGACCGCTTACTCAAAAATGAAATCCGATTTGAAGAAATTCAATCAAAAATTCGGATATTTAATGCAAGTATAAAGAACAAAAGTGAAAAACTCGAGACAACAGAAGTACAAAATTCATTTAACGATTTAGTTGATATTACTAAAGCGAATTATAACAAAGTGGTGCAATCTACCTGCCCTCCTGAGAATAAACCTGTGGTTGTCCATTCTCATTCTATTCCTCAGGAGCTACCGAAAATTGACTTACCGAGATTCACAGGGAAATTAGAGGACTGGAATGGATTCTATTCCCTATTTGATTCTATGGTTCATAGGGAAGAATCTCTATCGACCATTAGGAAATTTTACTATCTACGAAGTAGCTTACGCGATGAAGCTCTGTCGCTTATCTCGGGCTTCGCATTAGACGAAGCTAATTATCCGCTCGCTTACGACGCATTGGTCTCTCGCTATCAAAATAAAAGGCGACTAGCCAGATATTATATCAAGAAGGTGATGGATTTTACCCCTTTAAACAATTCTTCAGCGTCTAATTTGCAGAGATTTTTATCTGAGCATGAGAATAATTTTTCTGCGTTATCGGCTTTAGGCATTGAAGACATGGGGGATTTCATTAAACTTCATTTAGCTCTTAATAATTTAGACCGAGGGACTAGAAAAGCATTCGAAGAACGAATAAAATCAGCAGATATTCCCTCTTATAAGGATTTGATTAATTTCGTCACCGAACGAACTAGAGTATATGAGATGATGGCTCAAGAAAGCCGATCAGAAAGGCCTATTATAGAAAAATCCCGCTCTGCGAATTCCACTAAACGATATAACAAATCCAATTCCGGAAAAGAACAAATATCTCCGGGAATTTTTACTGTTTCGCCATTGGAAAAACAAACCGATGTTGCTACTAACACAACGAATCACGATCCTCAATTCGACCAGTTCGAAATTCAGGCAGTTGGCTCTAAGAAACAGGTATTCTCTCCGACTGATGTACAATCAAGAAATAGTACCGAATCGATTCTCTACGAGGAAACGTGTCTAAAAGGCTCAAAACCGGCTCTACCAGCTAAGAAATTAATTTGCTGGAATTGTGGTGGACCGCACGTATATTCGAGATGTCCGCTACCACGAAAGTTGTTCTGTTACCGTTGTGGTAACCCAGGAGTTTCCATTCACGCATGTCCTAAATGTACTCCGGGAAATGTGCAAGGGAATCGGAAGTGAGGGTCATTCCTATTCCCATGGTTTCAGCTGACCCACCAAGTACCGATTTACCTATTACCGTGCCTTATCGTTTACCTTTTTGTACCGCTAAATCTGATACCGTTTCTCCTTGTGTCGTATCGAATTCTCCCGAAAGTTCTACCGTATCTTGTTATATTTTACCGTTTCCTAAACAGCACTATATTGATTTCCGAATAGGGAAACCTGACAAAGGGGGCCTGTCCTACTTGGCCCTGTTTGACCCTGGTTCCACTACCTCATTTGTTGGACCAGAAGGGGTTGAGATTCTCCTTAAATTGGGATATGAAGTTGAGAAAATTCCCGAATTTAATATTTGTGTCGCTAATGGAAGCTCTGGTATTGTTGATGAAAGATTCTCCATTTCAATTACCGTTGGGTACCGGTCATATGACACGAAGCTTTACGTTTTAACCAAGCTTCCATTTATGTTTCTTTTAGGGTTAGATTTTATCGTTAACACAAATATGAGTACTAATCATCGTGAAGCGACATGGTGGTTTCAAGATGACCCCGACCATAAGTTCTCGTTTCGTCAAGATGTTCAATTAGTAGAAGAGGAAACATCAAAAATATGCGGCATTAGTTCACTTGATCCCTCAGAAAGGGTGGATCTGGATAGAATAGTCAGTGAAGGTTTGCGAATTCTCCAAGATTCTCCAGGATTAACGACGCGCATTAGCCATAAGGTAGATGTTCAGGATGCCCAACCTATCAAGCAGCGCTCCTACCATTACTCACCCAAAGTACTTGAGGCAATGCACCAGGAGTTAGATCGAATGTTGGATGAAGACTTAGTGGAACCTTGCCAATCTCCATGGTCTTCCCCGGTAGTCATGGTTCGTAAGGGATCAGGTTATCGTTTTTGTATAGACTTTCGTAAGGTTAATGAAGTCACTTGTAAAGATTGCTATCCTATGCCTAATATGACATCTCTCTTGGACGGACTTCGACAGGCTAGATATCTCTCCAAGTTTGACCTCAAGCAAGCATTTTTGCAGGTGCCCCTTGCCGACGAAACTAGTAAAGACATTACTGCGTTTACAGTTCCTGGCAGAGGACTATTCAGGTTTAAAGTTATGCCCTTTGGGCTGACGAATTCACCTGCTACCTTTCAGAGGTTAGCCGATGCAATATTTGGACCCGAACTTTACCCTTACGTGGTAGTTTTTCTTGATGATATTTTGGTTTGCACACCAACTTTCAAACTGCATTTGGATATGCTAATGGAAGTGTTCAGTCGACTTAAAGCCTCAGGTTTGCGTATCAACCCGGAAAAATGTGAATTTGGCTGTAATGAAGTTAGGTACTTGGGCTATCTGGTTAATAGTGATGGCTTGAGTGTAGATCCAGATAAGGTTGGTTCCGTTACTTCGATTCCTCCTCCCACCAACGCTGGGCAGCTCAGAAGATTCCTTGGAATGGCAGGATGGTATCGCCGTTTTATTAAAGACTTCTCCACAGTTGTCTCTCCGCTAA
The DNA here is from genome assembly GCA_037127475.1 of Arma custos. NCBI lineage: Eukaryota > Metazoa > Arthropoda > Insecta > Hemiptera > Pentatomidae > Arma > Arma custos. Next base: position 58,547,340 of record CM073762.1, on the reverse strand, counting down.
CAGCTTTGCTTAAGCGTAACGCTAAATGGATCTGGTCAGAAGAGCAGGACGCTTCTTTCAATGCTCTCAAGTCAGCACTGACTGAAGCACCAATATTAGCTAGGCCAGACTTTAAACAGCCTTTTCAATTACAGACGGACGCCAGTGATACAGGTCTTGGAGCGGTCTTGACTCAAATACAAGACGGCGAAGAAAGAGTCATCGCTTTTTGTTCTCGTACCTTAAGTTCAGCTGAAAGGAATTATACCGTAACCGAAAAGGAATGCCTCGCAGTTCTGTTTGGTATCGAGATGAATAGGCATTACTTGGAAGGTTATCCATTCACTGTAATAACTGACCACGCCAGTCTGAAGTGGTTACTGAACTTGAAAAACCCTTCAGGTCGTTTGGCTAGATGGGCTCTTCGCTTGCAGCCTTACAACTACAAGGTGGAATATCGAAAGGGGAAACTCAACACAGTGGCCGATGCCCTATCACGAATTGCTGCGATCACAGTATTGTCTACCAGTTCCGATCCTAATTCTACTACCGATTCTGTTTCGACTTCAGGAACTTTCATAGCGACCGACGAATGGTATAATCAGAAATTTTATCGAGTCCAGAAGTCCCCAGAACTCCACCCTGGATGGTCGATAAAAGATGGACAGCTATTATACCATCGAAAGAATCCTTTGAAGGGAGAGCTAGAAGACCCCAGTGAGGAATGGAAAGTTGTCGTTCCTAGACATTTAAGGGGAGCAGTAATATATGAAAATCATGATCTACTGCAGTCAGGCCACCTGGGGATAGATAAAACTGTTTCCAGGGTTAGTAGACTATATTATTGGCCTGGATTGTACCGAGATATAAGCCAGTATGTGAGGCAGTGTGAGTTATGCCAGAAGGTCAAACCCAATAACACGCCACCTCGTGGGTTAATGTTTCCTCGCTATAACAAGCAGCCGTGGGAAATGGTGTCAGTTGACATTATGGGTCCTTATCCTAGGAGTTCTAGAGGCAATGTATATCTACTAGTGTTTGTAGATTTATTTAGTAGATGGGTGGAATTATGTCCCATCAGAAAAGCTACCTCTTCGGTTATTGTAAATAAATTGAAATCCCGCATAATATACAGATATGGCGCACCGCATAAAGTAATTTCCGACAATGCGAAGAACTTCGTCAGTAATCTTGTAACTGAAGTGGCTAAGGAGTTTGGAATCAAGAGAGAAACTACTCCTCTTTACCATTCACAGGCAAATCCGACAGAACGAGCGAATCGGAATATCAAGCAACTTATCGTAGCGTACCTAGGGAAGAAACACCAACGCTGGGACGAAAAACTAGGAGAGATCCAGTTTGCCTTAAATTCCGCCGTTCAAGATTCGACCAAGTTCAGTCCTGCCTTCTTAAATTTTGGTAGAGAACTGAGGCCTCTACATCAAGCAAACGACGATGATATCCTAGTGGCTGGCACAGACGAACATGCTGCTTGGGCCGCTAAAGTGGGCAGACTGCCTGAAGTTCATCATATAGCCGAGGAAAATTCTCTGAAGGCAAGTCTAAATCAGAGCAGTCGTTATAACTTGAGACGCCGAAAAGATCGTTTCCAACCGGGGGACCAAGTCTTAAAGATGAGGTTTCAGCTATCGTCGGCAGCTGATAAACTCGCTGCTAAACTGAACCCCAAATATGAAGGCCCTTTTACGGTTGTTTCTGTTACGGGTGGTGGATCCTGTAAACTGAGAGATGAAGATGGAAAGATAATAGGCTTATGGCATCCCTCAAAACTTAAATTATTTTATCCAACCCGACGGACTTAATCGCTGGAGGGGAGTGTGTAACGAGTATTCTTTTGTTCGCTAAATTCGTCCGTCAGGTGTCTCTACCAATCTGATCTCACTTAACTGAGGACCGTCATTCCATACGGATGTGTATAAGTGGGTTATATGGCCAAGTAATTGCCAAATTTAATTGTTTTACCATATCGTATCTTTGCGGCTCAGCGGTAAGCATCCTATTAATATTTGTAAATAAAAGTGTATATAATCTTTGTTTTATTAATTATGTATCTATGATTTTTAGTTGGTGGTGTTATATTGATGTTACAATATATATTATGGTTATGTTTTTGGAGTTGGCATTATGTTACCGTTGATGTATAATATAAGAATACAACATTTTTCTTTGGACAATAGTTTTTTAAATCAATTTGGACCTTGGACCGGAAAACCCCGCAACCTGGTCACAATATATTTTAAAAATACTCCCTAGGTCATTCTTTTATAATATCAAGGGAGAAATGAAATTAAAGGCATTGCGATTTGTATCTTATAATGATAACAGAAAAAACATAATTTTAGTGAGTATCCTCTGGGTACTTTTCCGTTTTCCGCCAAATTTCTTATAATCATTAGGAAAATGTTTGTTTGTTTCATGTGTTCAATTATCTAAAAACATTCAAAACAAAGCACGTTTTCCTTTTTTTCTTCATACTTAATTTTTGTAAAAAAAAAAATATGACAATTTGGTATTTAGCTAGAACTGAAAAAGATCTACTCTCTTGTTTTCAAGAGAAAGGTATATTGGCAAAGAATGCAACATGCGATCAGAATCATGAAGTGGAGCGAAGAGATTACATGAGTCAAGTGGTGTAAAAAACAACTAGACATGAATCGTAATACTGTTGTAGATTGGAACGACTACTTAAGAGATGTTTGTGTGGAAGTATTAGCGGAACGTAAGAAATAAAATCGGTGGTCTTGAAAAAATAGTTTGTAGACCTTGTAAATAAGTGAAAACACTAGAGAACAATGCCGGTCGAATTTTCCCACATTTGCGTCCGGCTAACGGAAAAAAGTATAATTGTCCATCTGTGACTGGCGGTTTTCTTCTGGGTGGTTGCTCCTGGTTGGTAAATTCTTGTTATTGGAAAATTTGGTAAATTCTGGCTGTCTGCTTTGTTTTATACTTCTGCTGTTGTAAATGATCTTTATATACATAGATCACATGGTCTTCATCTGTCTGTTCTCTAGCTCTTTTTACAATGATGTAGACCACTTCGTACCAAGATGAAGCCTAGACATTATATATAGTTCTATCTCTATATCAAGTAGGTAGAGCAGCAAGCCAAGGGTAAGTTGGACGGCTGTTTTACTTTGAACAGTTAGGGCAGTACAGTAAATAATAAGTTTAGTAGTTATCAAATGATGGTATCCCACGGCTTTTCAAAATCAATGATATTAAGACACATTTTCCCCATATATTATTGATTAAAAATATTTAGTTTTATTTTTTCTTTAATGACGAACATGTCTTTTATAAAATAGTATATCATAAAAAGTAACAACATTCAAAGATAAACATGTGAAATGGCACTGCCGAATATTTCATATATGCATATGCTCGTAAAGGATTCTGGTCCGATATGACAACATGAACCATGGTTTTTGGGAGGGAGTATTTGGAGGGTGGTGAAATGTGGGTGCCACAATATAGCACGTATGGACCACAGACAATCCGACGCAACCCGTTCCCGGAGAATTATGCTTTTAATTATCTAGCTGGCCTTAATCTCTCTTAGGCCTCGCGAGTTATATCCCCGCTCTGGTGGCTCCTATGCTCAAAATAGCCTTTTATTCTCTTATAATGGCCGTGGTAGGGAATAAAATAGATGGAACGGATGGATGAATATCTATGAATATCAATATATATATATATATATAATAAACACATATGCCGATGCAGATACCAATATATATCAAGTACATAACCAATATACATCATTCCAAAATTAGCAGATTGCAATAAACTAGTGATTGGGAAATAGAAAAAAAACTCATGAATCTAAATAAGAAGACGGCTTACTGAGCATGGAAGCTAGTACAAAGCTATAACTGAAAAAATAGTAGGAGGTGGAAAAATTATAGTCTTAACTCTGTTTTGTGGAGCAAACAGGTTAACCTCCAAACAAAAAAAAAAATAATGTCTTACTCATTGCTTGAAAATGTTTCTCTCTACGGATCTGAAACATGGACAATAAAGAAAAATCACGAAAAGAAATTGTTGAACATAGTGATTGATTTCTGGAGACGTTATCAATGCATTTACAGAATTTAACACGTCCCTTACCCTACATCCTCCGTAAGCGTTTCAAAGCGAACACGAAAGCGAAGCACGCCCAACGTGCGAATTCAACACGATGTAGTCGGCGCGGCGGCTCTGTCCTACGTGCACGCTAATCCTAAAAATTTAACAAAAGAAATTTTAATTGCAAATAACGAAATTTAAGTAACTCCATTTTATATTGTTATTTAAAATTATTTGAATATTTTAATTTTTCAAATAAATTTTTAGTTTACTACAACAAAAGAAAATGAAATAGTAAGAAACTTAATTTAAAAACACTTAAATAACTAGTATCATTAAAACTAGCACTACTGAATTATTCAAACATTTTAATTATTTAAGGAACGTCTTCATATAAATAAACACAAGAAAATGAAGATAAACACAAAAAGTCATAGTTTTATAAAAATAGTTCGATCATAGTTTTATACGTAAACAGTTATGATAATTATTATTTCTTTCATGCCATATTATAGGATGTTCATAGGATCAATTAAAATTTCCGACTTTATAATAAAACACAATGTATATGTTCACAAGTCACATTTTTGTAATAATTGTACTTGAGCAGGAGCAAAATTATCCAAAACTTTGAACTATTACAATTTTTTTTTTCATAACTTTTAACAGCTATAACAGTTGATTGTTCACTATAATATAGGCTATGATAAGTATTCCGAAGTATTGACCTTAGTATTTCTTCGTGAAATCTATAAGATTGCCTTTTTTATGGACTGGTATCCTTTACCTCCGAGGCATAGATATAAAAACACGATAAAACAAAAAAAAAAACAACAAAACAAATTTCATCAAAACTGTGCTTAGTTTTCGAAACATTGAAAAATGGTCGAAAATTCTTCAAAAACATTCATATTCTTTTATACATTTATATTTATACATACATCCATAAAAATATATAAATACAATCTTTCCCTCTGATGTTTTTATTTAAGATCCACAATAATCATGTCAATGGGTAAAAAAAAAATAGTCATGTCAAATATTCAAACATGTATGAATCACATACTTTTTTTATCCGGAGTATTCTAAGGTAGCCTAAAAATAACAAAAGATTATGTTTTTATGCTTAATGTAAATATAGCAAGTATATTCAATTCAATATAAACATTTAATTTAAAAAAATAAACTTTTTCAGTATAAAAATATCTAGATATGCTGTTAATTTTACATTTTGGGCTCTAAAAACTGTTTTATCTTTAGCTAAGACTATTTCACTAATTCGATAATCTTACATTATTTATTAAATGCAGTAAAGTTCCATTTATGTGAAGTGTCAAAATAAAGCAACTTTAAGTATAATACAAACAAAATAATAATTAAGAGTATTGTCGTCAGAATTATCTTTATAGTGAAGTAATATTAAATACTGACAAAGATTCCTCTACTAATATATTGAATTGAAATGGTATTTATTGATAATCTTGTCAAAGTTTGTTAGCTTTTAGATGATGATATTGCCTCTAAACAAACGAACACATCGTTTAAGTTTATTCGAAAACGATTCTCTATTTGAGGGGGCTAGAACTGCGAGATTAAGTTGTTATTTAAGGGTCTAATGGAATACTTAATAGACCGTAACTGAATGCGATGATGAGGGCTACATCCTCCTACTAAGGTTCTGGATATTTCTCTCGCAATATCCGCAAGAAGCTCCGAGATGCTAGTGTTCAATTTAAGACTGAAAAAATGTTGGAGGAGGCTCTGGAGAGAAAATAAGGCTTTGAAGGCAATCTAGAAGCGAGAGGACAAAAAAATTATTCCGCCATCCCTTATCTCAAGTCACCAACACGAGGGGGGTGTTTTTTCACAAGGTGACGAAACCCTCACTTCTAATTCCGGTGTAAAGGGCAAAATTAGAAAACGGTAAAGTGAAATAAACAGAGAACATCAGAAGGAAGAGTCTTAAAAGTTGCTTGCCCAATTTGCAAATAAATGAAGCACTCTAGAAAATGTAAATGTTTAAGTAAGCAATTGCTGGAGTTGCCAACTTCTCCATCTAGCAAGTGCAGAAACGAAGGATGAATTCTTGTTAAAAAAATTTACTTTCGTTTTTTAATTCAAAGTGAATACTTTCATTTTGATGTCGTAACTTTTGCTTATTAACGTACGTATTGCAATATATTTTAGACTTAATAAAATTTGATTTAAAATTTATTTGTGATAAGAATGCTTTCTGTTTAGAGTCCATTAAAATGTTGATATTCTGACAAACAACAGAAGCTATAGATATATGCCTAAACCTATAATTTGAAGTAAGATTCCAGACTTATGGAAATGGTGATTAAAATAGATGTTTTGAGGTTTATAACCCATTTACGGCCACTGATTCGTATATGCAACATTAATTTAACAATTTTTTTTATTTTTATAAATTTAAATATTTTTTCTATTTTGTTACTTCAGCTTATTATTTGAGGTTTGTAATTATTAAAAATAATTTTGTAATGAATTTTGTGTTTTTTAACCCATTGAAAAATAATAGTGCAGTAGGTTATATTTCAACACTAATGAGTAATAAGATATAAATGTTAAATTCAGCCAAATATTGGTTGCTACAATTAAATTATAAGATTCCTTGTTTAAAACATTGTTTATTTTAATTGTTGGGATGCAATTTTTGTATTCAATTCCAATACTGTTTTTAGAATAGTCGTTTTACTTTAATGTTGCTTTAACGCATGTGCTATGTTTTTACTCTTACATATATTTTGAACATTCTCCTTTATATTTGGAATGCTAGAGTATCATTTAGGATGATTACTCAATTTATTATTTCTATGTTGAATGATAATTGTTGACCTTGATAATATATGTAGAAGAAAGTGGTCCGGGTAGAGGTCACAATGAATTGCTCGTTGAATTGGAGAACAACTTTATCAATAAAGTTTTTCTCCAATTCTACGAGAAATTTATTGTGACCTATACCCGGACCATTTTCTTCCACATATTATTTCTATGCCTTAGTCTTAATTGGATTCTTTTCCAGAGGTCTGTTCTTGTGATTACCAATTTACTCATCTATTATACCTTTAATAGATATATTTTTAGAGGTACGTTTAATGATTCAGATATGGATAAAGTGGATTGCCATAAATTACATTACAGGAATTAAATTACACTTATCTGTGATACATGGGTACATCTAGTAGTATTTGGTAGGGTGTGTCTTCGGGTATTCTCGGTCCGCGTCGTTCACCGCTCCCTTCCTTCTTTCTCAGGATCTGCGCTGAGTGTCATTTTTTCCAGTGGAGTCTTCGACCTTTTCTTATCTTTTCAGCCATATGGGACACGTTCGTGACCTACTTCTCGCAGACCTACATTGCCCTCTGTGCAAAACCCGATTGCTTTAATGATTGCCGCCTGGCATCACTTTCATGATGCCGATGGTACAATACATAACACGTTTTCATTTCCCCCACCTGTCTAATGAATACGTGCTCATGCATGTTCGTGATCGGTATAATTGACAGTGCTGCGATAAATGCTTGGAAAATTTAGAATATTGCAAATGAGAGTAAGATGCAGTTGCTGGATTTCAAGGAGGTAAGGAACTTTTTACAATTTGAGTGCGAAGGCCCAATAGCAAGATCTATCAATGAACAACCGAGAAGAGGAAGACCAGCTGTGAACACGGTGTTAGGTGAAGTGTGTAAAATCGGACATTTGATCGTCAGGGATGAGACAAGGCAAAGGTGTACATTGTGTAAAATGTAAACTATTTATAGGTGTGAGAAATGTAATGTCAAATTACACCCAGATTGCTTTAAATCATATCACCAATGAAAAATGAAAGTTGTGATTTTTTTGTGAAATTAGTGTGCAAATTAAAATGTTTTATTTCTTTGAAGGAGTTTATTATTCAAATGATTGTAATAAAAGTTTTCATGAAACAGTTTATTGTATCATTTATAAACACATCACCTGACCTATCTCTAAAAAAAATAAAAAAGTTTATATATATATATATATATATATATATATATATATATATATAATACTGTGCAGGTAAATGTTGGGTGAGCGCAACAATCATTTTCTACCGCCATTATGGCTGAACAAAAAAAAATTTTTTATTTCTATTAATTTCAATTAAACTACCCTAAAAATATTTCTTTGGAAAAATATCAACAAAACTTTGAACTTATTCTAGCATTGGCCGTAAATGGGTTTTTATTGATTTAGATAATACCAGGCAATGCAATGGATGTTCAATACTTAATCAACGACTTATTTCCTCCAGATTAACAGCAATGCTAATTTAATATAATTTATAGTAGCTTCTGGCAAAATGAGCAACATCATTGGCATTTTTGAGTTAAGCATTCATTAGAAATTGTATATATATATATATATATATATATATATATATATATATACATTGTATATATTGTATGGTTGAAGACTATTAATTTAGGAATGACATATCTGATATTAAATTTCCATCACTTTTTTTTTCTTTAAATTCTGTAATATTTTGAGTTTTATCTGTAATATGTTTGAACTTCAAGATTTATGGGAATAGTGACATATGTTAAAATAATAAAGTTTCAAGCTTATAATTTTTTTCTGATGGTTGATAAAGTAATTCCAATACTATCATTACAATTGGAATGCTTTTGTTTACCAATACCCAATTCTTTTTTGTAACTCACAAAATTTTCAAATACCTCTTTTGAAAAATTTTGAAAAACTAGGTTTTTTGAGTCTAGGTTCCTTTGAAGGAGCGATATTTAGCATCCTCATATCAAATCAAGAATCGATTCAGATGGGTTGCTTTACTTTTTCGGTTAATTATCCATAACTCAAATTCTAAATATAACGCTACCCTACATGACATTTCCCTAGGAATTTCTCGAATTTCAACCACACTGATGGTAGTCTCAGCACGTTCTTCCATTCCTTCCGACCCATCCCGTCCTCCTACAACAATCCCGTACCAGCAATACTCTCCACCACTCCATCCTTTCGTTCGACAGGGGTCTTCCTCTCCATCTTCTATAATCAACCTCCCAATCCATTAGCCTTGGTATCGAATTATCAGGTAACGTGGTTATAAACTTTTCAATGAGGATGGATGATCATACCGTGAGGTACACCAGTGTTTCATTTATGAGAAGAATTTAATTCTCTACACTTATGCGTATACATTTCAAATGTTTTCGAGCGCCAAGTCCTTCAAAGTTATTCTCTCTGATTGTCTCATTCTAAGTCGCTTTATGAAAAAGAAAACTTGTTTATACTTAATTCATCCGTTATCTATGATTGATTGGTGACTAAATTGGAATAATCGTGTCTCTTTCCTAAAGTGTATACATTGCTTGCTCGATTCTGAGAGTGTTGTGGCATTAATGATAAGGTACGGATAATTTTCCTCCACCTGATTTAAAAAGTACCATCAGTTCGGTTTTGAGTCGAAGGTATTCTTAGGAAAAATATCATGCTAGCGGCAATCTAAGAATCCCTCTGAATAATTTATTGATTAAATATTAGAAAGCTACCAATGTGCAGGAATGCTGTTGCGCTCATCTTGCCTGAAAAATATGCTAAAATTATATTATTATTAATTGGATAGGTCGTTGGATAAGTGTTGCATATGAAAATTTATCACATTGTCTATTATTATTTAATTTCCAGCAGTGATTATTTAATAACATATTTACAACAATGACCGTTAAAAATTAGTTGTTTATATTATTATAATTTATTTAATTGTTATATGATATAATTTTTTTTAAAATATTTTATTTGAAAAGAAAAGGGTGGCCGAAATGGTTGAGGCGTCACCATGGAGAGGTGAAACCCGAGTTCGAGAATAGATAGAAGGTTCGAGTCCTGGCCATATCTTTTCTTTTCAAATAAAATTAGTTTTATATATTTATTTCTAAAAATAAATCATTAATATTTATTAGTGATGACATAGTAACCGATTAGGTAGACCTTTACTTCACTAAAATAACTTTCTCAGAGGATCAATAGTCTTTGAACAATCAAGGGTATCAACTCTGAATACCTTCTGAAAACGAATTAAATCTTTTTAAAAAAGTGAATCTTAATTCTTTATTTTCTTAACCGACACTAAGGGTTCTTTTGAACTGTTGTTGCATTAAAATCCAGTTTCAACCAATCCTACAACAATTCCAAGTTGAAAGTTTTTTTTAGTTTAATAGTTTTTCGAATTTACATACGTTGTTTTAATCCAATGTTGGCCCTTTTTACCCAATGCTTAAATCCTGTCATAATGAGGTGTTTGGTTTGTCATGTGCATTGCTGTCTCGCCTACTTGTTGGCTATTTAATAACTCTATTTGTTATTTTTGATCTGTTATTTTATGGCGTACAGAGTTGGTGGCCCCACCGCCCAGTCATCTGACTGCAATTAGCCACTGGTCCTTCAGGTTGGGGTAAAACTAGTACCGGGAGGTATAGTCCGATCAATCCTTCTCCTAAGGGGACATAAATATTGAGGAGACCAGTTGTCCCGTGGATACGGGGCCTCCATCGCTAGGTTAATAACCCACATAGCAGAAAATCTATTCAATGTAAAGAAAATAGCTTCGAGGCTTCTGGACGCTAGGAATGCATAAGAGGAAGTAAAAGAAGATCTATTATTTGTAACACATAAAGATTGGGTGGCCAAATTAGTTATTCTGCCGGTTATGGAATAGGCCAAATAATTCGTATTCTAGGAATCGTGAAGGGTTGAATCTGCAGAGGGTTCTTCTGGAGATTATGTGTTGATAAGGGAAAATTCCTTCCAGAATCGAAGCATTGACAGTGCTATTTATAACATGCTATATCCTAATTTATTTTAATGATTTCTATATCCAATGCATAATGAGATAGCAATCCAACAGATTCATGCCGAAATCTCTATTCAGTACTAATTAACAGAGATCTTCCTGACCTAAAAGAAATATAATAACCCAACTCCGCTTCTCCTTTGTCCGTTCATCAACTTCGGGGAAGTAGACCCCAATCGAGAACTTTCCAATGCCCTAAAGCCTATTGAGCCCGCAATTTTATTTAAAGTTGACTATAGAGACTTTGCAAGTTGCTTTGACAGTTATGAACTGTCAGTCCGGGTGTTATCAAACAGTGGCCACCCTTAGCTCTCGGAATTATTATGAAAGGATCCATCCGGTGAAGAAGACTTTTAACTCAACGTGGTCCAAATCCTGCCTAATCACCCAACTTTACTCGACGGCGTTCCTTCCGAGTTACTATCAAGTTAGGGATCGCCTTTATTTCTTGCCGTCCTCGCCAGGATTACTTTAGCCGTTAATTGAACCTGCGAGATTCTGTGACAAAGAATTATGTTAACGTTGAGAATGCCTAAAACTCTAAAATGGGTCCCTCGGTGTCGCTTCTATTGTATTGCCTTTTTTTCTCTTAGTTATATTCTTATTGGAGATATATTTTCTTTATTCTGTAATTTATTATTATTACCTTATCGGCCACATTGGACCACTTAAGTCGATCTACATTCGCTTTCTCTTTGAAGGTTGTACTATTGTTTTTTTGCGATATACCAAGTACTTTTTCATTCGTTCGGATCTTAATTTTCTCAATTCGTCTGAAATCTCCACATGCTTCCTGTGAGTCATTTCTCCTGAAGTTTGTGAGTCGTGACTTTTAGTTTTGCTCTCTGCATTTGCTATCTCAAGTCCACTTTCTTTGACGTCTTGCTTGATTTCTTGGATCCATTTCCCTCCTGACTTCTTTCCCAGATCTCTTATTACTAGTTGTAAAACTCGGTTATTCTGTAAGATGTTAAAGCAAAGAAATTGCTTTTCTTCTTTCTTTTTAAATAGCTCAGACTGAAAATATGGGAAGCTAGCTAAATACGAACTTAAATCATAAATAAATAATAACACTTCAGGAATGTTGGAAATCAAGAATGAAAAAAGAAAAATTAAAATAATTATTATATTCCGACGATAATCAATACAACAATGAATATTTTGATTAGTTCTTGATAAATGCTGCTTACCCCTGAAATGGACTATTGAAAAAGAGCATTAGGGTGTTCACACTATATAGAAGGGCTAATGTTGAAATCTGTAAACGAATGCGAATCCAATATAACGTTTTACAGAATAGAGAGCAAATAAGAAATAAATCGGTCATCTCAGAAGACAGGCCAAGGATGAAGGAGGGAAAACAGGCCAATTCAATTTTCAATTGTAATGCTGAAGAGAGGAAACAACTTGGAAGACCTCGGGAAAGAAGGATAGATGAAGTTCAGGAAACCATGTTCAGTCATGGTCTGAGAGAGGAAGATGTACAAGATATAATGAATAAGAAGAAGAAAGAAATATAAAACAGAAACTTTTGGTTGTAGAGTTAGTTGGAAGTCTAAATGAAACTCAATCTGAAGAAACCCATCATAATAATAAAAAAGTTTTGGAAGTTAAGAATAGTTTTAAACTTGCGATAATCTGAATTATGTGGCTCAAAATTTTAAACATTCAAAGGGGAATATTCCTTTGAAATATTATTTCAACTCATTTACAACTAGTTCGGCAAACAGTTAAATAATACTGTACCATCAATATGGATTCCCAATACAGCATTAGGACAACATAAATTACACGTTGGGAAACGCTAAATCACCAGGGCAATCAAACAGAAACTGTTCGCAACAGGAGAATATCTCGATGTCAATCAAGCGTTCGATTAATCGAAAAATCGGTTATGTTGAAGCTAAGGAAACTCCCTCCAATATATCAAACTAGTCTTATACCCCTTCTTCATTAAAGATTTTACTCGGTTGAAAAAGATCAGGACTTTAAGACAAGTTTGGGCAGAGATATCTGATTCCTATTGTCAGAATTTCCTTCATAGTTGTACAATAGTAAAACATACTATACTCCAAACAGCTCCAGAAATATGACAGCAAAGTGATCACATGACACTACAGTTGCTCGCAAAACAAGAACATACAAACAAAACTAGTCTATAATATAAAGTTGTTATACTCTATTCAAGACCATTCGGACTCACGTTTCACAAATATGTGGAGAAATCAAAAAGACATGTACGTCAAACGCTTTACTATAAAACTTTTTTGTAACCAAATGTCTATTGTACATAAGCTATATTTGTATTGTTGTTACCACTTTTAGTGAAGTGTACTTAGTTAGTTCCGTTAGGAGACAATCCTCTTTAAACTAAATTGAGTTAATTAAACTTGTGAAATAATTAAACTGAATTGAAACTTGTAATCAATCCATCTATTGATTGGTTTTTAACTAAATGTATAAAATTTGTCCTACATCAGTGATAAGTTAATTAAATAAATATATATAAAATTTTGTTAATACATGAAAGATTGTAATTTATAGTATTTGCATTAACTCGTATGCAACAAATCGAATTAATTCCTGATAATTAAAAACTGAAGTTTAAACAAAATTATACTTTATATAATTTTTAATGAAGATTTTTTTCGTAAACATTAATCAGAATCTAAAATGCTTAAATAGTTACTATAATCCGTGAATTGTTATATTTTTGTTGATTTTTTTAGAGATATTGATAGAAAAAATTTTAAAAAATACTTTTTTAAAAACTGTGATTTGTTAACTGTTTATAAGTTATCTTACGAGGGCTTCGAAATCGAATTGGCTAAATAAAAGAAATGTATATACATATATATAAATATATATTTAAAACTAACCACTAATAACTAAAAAGTCCATTCATTACCAAACATTTCCAAAAAAAAAATAATAATTTTACGATAAAAGATAACTGAACTAAAGCTGATTATGGAAATCTGAGGCAGCACTGACATTTTTTTATTAAACTTGAACCAGTAAAAATAATTGAGATTTGGTATTTGCTACATTTCCTGTTTCACAATAGTAATGTTTAAATAAATGAATGTATGTAATCATTCAAAATTAATTAAATATATTCTAGCCTTATTAATAGTAGGTACGATAAAAATCATCAAAAAAATATATACTATTATTTTAACAATTATTGTCTTGTACTAGTTAATTTTTTCCCGTTCGGTGTTTGTTGGTGTTTAAAAGCGTAAAACCCTTTGGTCATCAACGCCTGCGGTTTCTCATTAAAATCTTGGTTCATATAGTATAAAATCTTCCTGTCGCCGTAAGTATTTCCTAGCTTCCTTTCTTTACCAAGTTATCCAATCCCGCCGACCATCATACATCTCCGATTTCCTTAAATTCAAAACCTCGGTCCACTCCCGTATCACCCGTTCTCGGCTCTCAGACCGAACAACTGCTTCGATAGATCTTTCCTTATCCGATCCTCGTTCCTTTGGAACTCTATACCCTCTTTCATTCGTCGTTCCACTAATCTTTCAACCTTCAAATCCCTTATATTCAATCACCTTATATCCTTACAATTCCCAAAAAATCGGAAATAGCATACTCAGTTTTCAGATTAATATATTCTAACTGATAAATGAATGATGTGTTTTTATTTGTATATAACTATACTAATATCATTATTTATATATATTTATACTTTGACGCTTCACTTATCCAGTTAGATATTTATAAAAACAAGTTACATTAGTTGATATTCTGGATATTTTTGTTTCATATTTTGCTTTCTTAGTTTCTACTTGACTTTGTAATTTGCATAAATTTGTAATTATCTATTGTTTACCTTTATATAATTATTGTAATCTTATTTCTGTTTTTCTTTATTTCTTGTACTCTGTTTAGTTTTTGTTTTTTTTCTTTTAAATGTTACCACTGTAGGTAATTCACAACTTTTTTTTTCTCATTAACTCTTTCTCACTTATAAGACATAATAATACCCTGTATTAATGTACTCTAAGACGAAATAATACCCTATATACCTGCATTGTTATTCTAAAGGGACTAGTCCCAGAATAAATAAACAATTTATTATTATTATTATTAAAACACACTGATAACTCATTCATGCGAGCGCGCATACGCACACACACACACACACACACACCATTGGCAACAGCGTTGGAATATGGCTAATACCGGAAGGTGGACCTACAAGTCGGTGTCTGACATAGGTTCATGGTATGATCGTAGACATGGTGAGATGAAGAGAGGTGGATTTTTACATTACACAACTATTGTCTGGACATGGATGCTTTAGAGGCTACCAGTACAGATTCGAACTCGACGACAGTGCTAAAGGTGCATGGCGGTAAATGAAACAGCAGAGCATGTATTTTTTTAATGCACCCGCTTGAATGACAAGAGAAGGGAATTGGAGCTGGCTTGTAAAAAGAAGGCGAATCCTGAAAATTTAGTGAGCTGCATGCTAAAGTAAGATGAATAGTTGGCAGCGGTGAAAAAATTGGCCATAGAGGTCTTCAATAGACTGAGAGAGGAGGAATGGACAAGGAGAGAAAATCAGTAAAGACTGGTGCCTTCTTGAAGAAGAAGAATTTACACCAAGAAGCTACAAGATGGAAATGGCACATAGCCATTCCTCTCCACGAAGTAATGCCTAACGGCGGTCCCGTGGAGTGTGGAAAGCAGGTGTGTAATTTTTAACGATTAACGATGAATTAACGATGGTTTTAGTGGGTAATAATCCCTCACACGGATAGGTACGGGCCTATCCGCGTCTTTTGAAGATTTCCACCTCCCCACGTAAAAAAAAACAAAAAAAAATCAATCAAATTATATGATGAAAAAAATGAAATAACATGCGTGATTATGTTATATTGCGGACAGTAGTCGATGTGTTTTCAATTTTTTTTTCCAATTTTCCTTTTACTTCTGAATTTAAAATAATTTATAATGATATCTTTAAAAGCATAAAATAAAGCGGGCTCTTAGGACTGAAATACTGTTTAAAACTTGAAATTAAATAATAATTTAAAATAATCATTGAAAAATAATAGAGGCTTCAATTGTTTTATTAAAGAGGTTTAGGTATCCTAAGCGCCGTTATGAAGGTTAGATGCAGACCCGCATAACTGATCAGTCGAGAGAAATAAACGACTCATAAATGAAGGGGTGGTTTTTATTTTGAAACAATTTAATATTTTTATTTTAAAGAGAAAAGATATGACCCCGGGCCGGGATTTTCTGCATAAAAATATTTAAAATTCAGTACAGCTGACCAATAATTTTAATGATTTTCATTAATTATTATACGAAGTTAACTGATAATCTGAATATTTTAATACACTTAGAAAATAACCTAGGTGATTATAGGTGATTTAAATCGGTTAACTTGAACCGATATTTTGAAAGTAGGTGATTTATCCGAGATCACTCTCAACCACCATATTTTCTCCTGAATGAAATGAAATGAATGAAAATAGGGTCCAGAGCATAACGGTGTAAGGTATTCATCAAAGATCTCTGTCCTAAAGATACCTGGTAAGGCAAAATTTAGAACTTCCAAAGTAGCACCGCCCGATTAGCCATATCAGCGTAAAATGACGTCAAATGAATCCACGATCCGATCATAAATAATCTCTTATAAATTTATTAGTTTTTCCTTTTAAAAAACTGGAAGCCGATAAATAAATAAAAAGTTGAGCAGTTTTTGTGACAGTCGGGATTTCCTTATCCTCAACTAAAACACTGGCCCCTTCAGATGTGTTTTTATCAGACCTCTCAGAGTCAAAGCTTCCGCCCGGGTTCTCAGTAAGTTGTACAAACAGAGCTGTTCTAATTGTAGAGCCTCAGCTGCTGGTCGAGATTCTCATCAATATGGATGAGTCTTCCCTCCCACCTCCACAACCTCCTCGCTCCTCTATTGATATCTCACAACCTCATCTCCATGTAAAGAAGTTGGAATCCGAGGGTGTTACATATATTAGTAACAGTGTTAACAAATTGTTTTACCTTAATATATACTGGATGCCTTTTTTATGTATAATCCATTCATCTTTAAATTGCTAATTTATTCATAAAATATATGATTTAGCTTAGCAAATGATGGAGGTTTATATTTTATTTATATTGCTACCTATTTGATTAGCAAGGAACCTGCTGGCTATGTGGTAGAGCGCTGAGTTTCCTTTATATATATCATTCCACAACAGTTTGAGAATCCCACCAAGGGATGAGGATTTCTTCCTCACTATACGTTTTCGCCACTCCTAAGTTGTTTATACAATTTATAGTCAACAATATAATTTTTCTGAGACATCCATTTTCTGTATGAAGAATCGGATGGTAGGTATTTCGAATCACTTACTTGTTCACAAAAAGTGTGCTTTTGTGGTAATTTTTTTCAGTAGGAGAAAGGTTGAATTTTTTTTATAGAAATGCACAACTGTATTATAGTAATAATGGCATATATATAAAACCAAGTAGAGAAACCCTGTGATAGTATTAAAAAAAATTGTATTAAATTTGGCCTAGAAAGGTCATAATATATTTTACAAATTTTAATGAAAACATTACTAAAAGTGCAGCATTATTTTTATTAACTATCCATTTTTTACTAACCACTTTTTAGAATAGTTTTGATTAGTTGTATTCATGATCTTTAATATAGATTATATCTTACCCAAATTATAATAGTATGTAAATGGAAAAAGGTGATGTTTTTAGCATTGTATTAGAGCTTTAAGGACATCATCTAAAATACTGTGCATTTTTAAATTTATAACATTTGATATTGCAGTTTGTTAATAATATTAATATGATATATCTCAATGAATTTTATAAAATAAAAAATAATAAAATTAATCTTTGAAATTAGTTTAAAAATGTGATTAGAAATATTTCTAGTTAATAGTGTCTGAACTAGTCCAGAGGAACTATGGACCGGGACAAGAATTGCTTGTGACAACAACGATTGTCCCAATTTAGTTTAATTAGTTCTACTTGCCATTTAATAATTAAATTTCATTATAGTTTATTATGATTTTAATTGTATAAATATAGTTTTGTGTGAAAATGTAAATTATTAGAAATAATAATTGCAGTTTTTATTTGTATATATGTAATAATTTAAGGCATAAATCAAATAAACCTCATAACTAACTCACTTTCAGTGAGGTTTATTTACGTCTAGATTTGTTCAAATGAATAGATCTGACATATCTGAATTTGAATAAGATTTAAATGCGTTTGATATATTTTCGTAATAAATCCTACGAATGCAAAATTTATGGAACAGGCCTAGCTTAGTAATAATAATGAGATATATTCTAAATAATATGCAATTAATGAATTTTAACGCATACATCCGTTCAGGATTTAGTGGGGGAATTGAAATGTGAATCCTGACAGCTTAAGCGCCCTTTCCCAAACAGTGTAAGAAGATTACACCCATTACATAATAAGAGGATTATGGTGACTAGGGGAGCATATTGTGTACAATCATTATGGCTTAGCAGATTTCATAATAATTTAAATGAAATATTAGATAAATTATAGATAGAGAGGGAATCAACAAGGGTATCTCATTTATGCATAATTATTTATGGGTTATACTCTAAATTTTATCATTGAATTATTTGTATAGCTGAAAAAATAACACGTTACTATATACTATATACTACTAAATTATCACATAGTAGGAAAACTTGTAACATTCATAAATATTTTTAAGCTATAAGCAGTAGAATAGATAATCTATATAACAATAGATAGTGTATAACAGATACAATGACCAATAGGGCTTTCATAAAATTTAAACAATTTAAATCAGGCTATAAACCAATAACAACCTTTGTTGGGGAGAGTGACACCATAAAGGAAATAAAACAAACAAGTGTAAATCTCCGTTCCCTTGTCAATAAATGCCGGCTATTTCGATGTAATGAAAAAATAAATGATTAATATGTTGTTAGAAAAAATATATTAAAAAGGAAATATTGATATGAATAAAAAAATTAAATTTAATGAACGAGATAATTACATACGATAGATAAAATTTAAAAAACGTATGGGTTAATGCAATATATGGAACAATGAATATACAATTTAATAACGAACTATTAATATGCAGGCCTGATATTTACTCAAATAAAATTTAAATGGATAAATTTAAAAATGAAGAAATAAAATAACTATTAATTTAAATGTAATACAAAAAATCATTTAAATCATCATTCTTATAACTTAGAATGTATTGAATCCCCTTATAATGTAAAAACTATCCATAAAGATTTAATGTACCTTAAAACGCAGATTAAAACATAAGTTCAATACGTGAATGATTATACTGGTTGTCCATATTCTCGATACCATTATTGCTTTTTAATTAAAATGCTAAGGAATTAGGATTGTCTACAATTGATAAGTCATAAGAGAGTTCTTAACCCTAAAGTACTGAGGCATGGTCCCTGGGACCATTTGGTACCTATTTTCTGGGGAAATCCCCATATGACTACCTTCCATACAGTACCTTCCTATCTTGCTAGAACCTTACTGAATGTGAAATCGGAAGGTTGGAAGGTGCTAACGTTTCTTCACAAAATATAAACAACGCCTGGTCCCACGGACCATATTTCAGTACTTTTGTGTTATTACTAATCAGTGATCCTTGTAAATTTTATCAAAATATTAACTGTTTAATAATTAACTTTTTAAATTTATTTTTTAGTTCTGTTACAATGATGTAACCACAATTTTGCAAATCTAAAATAGTTATTTGGACTGATGACCCGATGTTTTATGAGAATTTGCGCCTATTGTTTGACGATATTCGAAATAACTGATACCAAAAAAATATGAGGAAAATATCTTTCCTTTGTGATATATGGAAGCAACCAATATGCTTGGCATATTGTGAAGGCAGACATGGTCACTCACTAAAGCCTTAGAGAGTAAGATAACCACATGTCAACGAAAAATGGAAAGAATAATGCTGGGAATTGCACTAGGGGAAAAAATAAATTCATGCCGTATAAGAAAACAAACAATGGTTACCGACGCCGTCACATACGCCAGAAGAATGAAATGGAACTGGGCAGGCCATGTGATGAGGCTAGGTGAAGACAGCTGGGCTAGGCGAGCCGCCGAGTGGATCCCGTGTGATAGGAAGAGTCAGTGAAATTGTTTAAAATCAAAATAAAACTTATTGTAATTATAATTATAAATATTCAAATTTTGAAATATGTATTTTTTGAGTTTCACTATTTCTTTTGTTGATCTTATTTGTTATTTGTTTATAGAAATTTGAAAAAATATTATATATACGTTGATTGTGAGAAATGCAAGAAGGTTCGTATAAGTAATAACAAGCAATAAAATGTTTAAATATTTTATTTTGTATTTATTAATGAAATTTTAAATCAGATCGTCCTTGGGACCAGGTGTCAGTACTAGCGTAAGGAAAAACTGTCAGTACTTGAGGATTAATGATTTTACTTCAATAAATTGAATGACAATAAGATTTTTTAGCATATTAAATGAAGTTTGTTTTAAATACTATAAAATAATTATTGTTGTTTATATCAATATAGGAAGGTAAAATAATAGACTTCTGTAGAACTCTTCTACTCTTATCAAACTTTTTCACTCCAAGACTAAGAGTTTAGGAGGAGTTGTTGGCAATGTAGTGGAGTTGGAACAGTGACTGGTGGTTTTGTAGATTCTGTTGTTCTAAAGGCGATTGTTCCGAGTTCTAGCAAATGTCCAGCATTCCGATCAGTTAAGTCAACACAGGTCTAATGACTGCTGTGTTCAGTCGCAACTTAGTGGTATTGGATACACTCCTGTGTTAAAGACCGCTCTGGAGTCTATAGTAAAGCGACCCATTTCCACAGTCGCTATAAATAACGTTTGTCCATACTAGTCGTAACGTTATAAATTTTATTTATCGTAGTATTAAATATCTCATTAAATTAGTTTTGATCGTGTATTTGAAGAGGTAAATATGAACTGGGTCGTTTCTTTCAAATGACTGACTGTTTTGATTATTTCTAAATTCAAAGTGAAATTATTGGATTTCTCTTGTTTACTGTACTTATGTTTACAAATTGTAATGAGCTGTTATTAATACTTTTTTGATAATGTTTAATATGAATACAACTCAACGAACATTGTTTAGCATGCCATCAAATATGACTGTGGAAACACACGATTTTTGTTATTTTGTGTAAATGTTTAAAAATTTAAAAATTATCATTGTGTTCTGGGTAAGGTGATTTAACGGACTATTCGCTGTTGGTTTGATAAATTTTCAGCAGGTCACAAAGATTAATTCATAAATAAATTGTTCATTTCTTCTTTATACTTAGAGTTGAAAGCATCACATCCGTATCATACTGCAGGGATAGTGATGAAAAAAACACATATAAAATAACAACCTTCATTAATGAATCAGAAAGTACCTATGCTCTTACCATATAACAGGTACTGTTTCGCGACAGACAGTTAACAAACTAAACTAGCTGTGTTACGATGCTTTCACACACACATATTATTCTATAAATATGTATCCAACAGATTTCCATCTGTTCAGAAATTTCTACAAGATACAACAGAAAAAGAACATTAAGGGTAACATTTTTGAAAATGATTCCCAAGTCAAAAACTTATTTTCAGACTCTATTTCATCATATGAAAATTTGATAACACATTGGAAAAAAAAAATAGAAAATGGTAAATGTTTTGATTTCGTAAGTTTAATAAATTTAATAAATAACCTTAAATTTGAAAACGGACATTTCGAGTGAAATAATCCGATCAGAAATCGCTAAAGTTTAAATGAAATTCTAAGTTGAGTAAAATCTCGGCGATTAATATTAAACAAACATTTCAAGAAATTGTTTGTTTAAATCTTAGCCCATTTAAATCGACAATTCTATAGATACTGTCATGATTATCTTCATCATAATCAGTATTAATGTTTCAAATTATCATTTAAACCATACTTTAAACTACTGTTGGATTTGTTTATTTAAGCAACATATTTAAATATTTTAAACATTTAGTTCTTTTAAGGCTCAGAGGTTGAGGCGAAGGCCCTGGGTTAATATCCCGCTTGCTAGTACTTAATCTTTTAGCGCCCGGAAAAGGCGCCTGGGTCCTTTTGGATCTAGGACCCTCCTGGTGCTCACCCAGCCTGCTCCGAATGATGTGCGTATCTCAAAAGGGTTCGTTGTCCATGAAACAGTAAAGTATCTACCATGTACTGAATATAAGACCCTTCTTGGGTGTTTGAAAAGGTTTATTTAATTTAAAATGTTATTTAATTTAAGATAGTTCCTTTTTTTCTTTGTATAAATTAACCTAAGCTAAGTTATGTTGTTCATGTGGCTTGTTTACGGGACGCCGTAAAATATATCTAGAAGGCGGGGATCAGGAAATTTCTGGTCGAGAAGATGGCACCCCACGTTGAGTCTCTGAGTTGTTCGACCCAAGTTATGATGATGAAGTGTGAGTAAGCCCAAGGCTACCCAGACTGGAGAATGGAGAGCAGAGGAGAAGAAGGCCGGATAAAGAAGAAAAATATGAACAATACCGACCTACCTTAAATATGTAATGCCATTTTAATTCTCATTTTTTTGTCATCATAGTCATAATTACCTCAATAAAAAGAATAATGTTCAATTTCATACAGTCCATTTATCATCAATTGAAAACACAACCAGCTAACAGAATTATTGGTAATATCCCC
Organism: Arma custos; assembly: GCA_037127475.1. Lineage (NCBI taxonomy): Eukaryota > Metazoa > Arthropoda > Insecta > Hemiptera > Pentatomidae > Arma > Arma custos. The sequence goes on along the minus strand of CM073762.1, from coordinate 58,524,646 downwards.
ATCTCAAAGGGATCCCCAAATTTTGAACATTGGTCCTAACGGGCCGGATATTTTCAAAATTTTGAACATTGGTCCTAACGGGCCGGATATTTCCCAAACTTTGAACATTGGTCCTAACGGGCCGGATATTTTCAAAATTTTGAACATTGATCTTAGCGAGCCGGATTTTTCTAAACTTTCAAAATGAAATAATTATGTTCATGTGAAGGCTCATTCTATAACTTTGTTAATTAATTCACTCATCCCATCCTATAAACTGTACCTATTCATTTTTATTTCTTTTTCTCAACAATTTTCTCGCTCGCACATGTGCCAGAGTCTTATGTATGTTTAATTAACATTTAAAAGTGTTAATTCTCTTGAGAAAAATGGTTTAAAATACTGTACCTTTTCAATTTTATTTCTTTTTCTCAACTATTTTCTCGCTCTCACATGTGCTTGAGTCTTATGTATGTTTAATTAACATTTAAAAGTGTTAATTCTCTTGAGAAAATTAGTAAAAATACTGTATCTTTTCATTTTTATTTTTTTCTCTCAACAATTTTCTCACTCTCACATGTGCTTGAGAGTCTTATGTGTGTTCAATTAACATTTAAAAGTGTTGATAGGCTTGAGAGAGATTCTTAGAAATACAGCACCTTAACAATCATACTTCTTATAAATAGTGTTGTGATATTTCTCATGAGTAAGTTTATATTTTTGAATAGGATGGGATGACTGAAATACTCACCTTGTAAGTTCTAAAGATAAGGTAAATGACAGCAAGCATAAAGGATAAGGTTGAAAATTTATTCATGTTTTGTACAATCAAATCTCATATGGACACAATGCACTGGTTTACCTATTGATTTCTAAATTGTTAAGAGTTTGAAGGTTTCTAATGAGGATTTAATTCACTTGCAGATACTTATGTTTCATTTAATTCTCTATCTGCATTTAAGTTATCATAATTACAGAATTTAAGAAGTCAATTGTTTCAAAGGTGTATTTAATTCACAAGCAGATACTAATGTTTCATTTAATTCTTTGTCTGCATTGAAGATATCATAGTTACAAAATGTAATATTTCAATTGTTTTAAGCCCACTGTAAGAATAACTTGTTAAAAAAGATTCACAACCTTGAAGGTATATAGTTTAACATGAAGTTTATCTCTAAATAACTCTTTTAATATGTGATACTAATGATGAATAATATTAATACTTTGTTTCAATAGTATTAAACAGTATTTTACTATTTTAGTATTTTCCAGGCATGTATACCTTTTAAATTTAAATAAGTTATGTTACTTTAGGTACACTAAGAAATCTCATCACTCTTTAGCATCATATTAGGACACATTTCACAATATTGTAACAAAACATTAACTTCAATCACATCAGTTAGCCTCGCCTTCATTTGGAGTGTAGGTTATGAACAGGTTACCGTTCTCCCCACTCCACTAGCCAGGTGTTCATGCATCATGGGAATTTTCTTGGAATTGTCACTTAAGCTTTTTTCTGTTTTTGTGTTTCACGCATGGTTTTGAGTGATTTTCTCTTCTTTAATAATGTTTGTTGATGTTTTTTTTTTTTTCTACCTTTCCATTTTATGTCTATCTGCATTGTGAGTTAGTTTTATTCTTGGTATATTGGCGTCTTTTATTTTTTGGTTCTGCCCTTCTTTTTCCTGCTTTCCCCTTCGGTCTGGCAGGCTATTTATCTCATTATTATATAATATTTTTATATATATACAAATTTAGAATAATTTTTGCTAATTACCCCTTTGCCTGTTATTGTTATTATTCACAATGGCTCCAGTTAAAGGATCTCTTGAAGTTTATAATACTCAAAAGGAACGTCTCTTTTCACGGTTACAAATCACTTATGATATGACTAAGAGTTTACCCAATAATCAAGATGTTTTTAAGGCTAGAGTATCGAAACTGGAGGATACATTCAAAGAGTTCAACCAAGTTATTTTAAAGATATCAGAACTTAATGCAACTGTTTCTACAGAAGAACAAATAAATATTTCCCAAGTTACGGCTTCATTTGAAGACTTGTATTTTTCCATCATTGCAGCTAAAAACCGTCTTATTGGCGTGTCAACTCCTACACCTCTTAAGAAAGATGATTCTAAAATTAATGTAGCTGGTTCTGATGTAGATACAAGATTTAATTTACCACAAATTAATATTCCTGTGTTTAAAGGAGACATAGAACAATTTCCGACTTTCATTTCTTTGTTTAATACCCTAATTCATGAAAGTAAATTGCCGGATATTGTTAAGTTTTCTCACCTTAAGACACTTCTCGAGCCTCCAGCCTCCAATGCTATTAGTTCTATTGAATTTAGAGCGGAAAACTATTTGACCGCTTACGATAAATTAGTGGATAGATTCTCGAACAAAAGGATTGTTGCTGGTCTCTTGTTTAATAAAATCCTTAAATTTCCTCCACTTACCACAGACAGTCTTAATAGTTTCAGAGCTTTTCTAGACACCTTTGATGACAACTTTAAAGCTATGAAGGCGCTTAAAATTCCCGATCTGTCCGACTTTATGATGCTTCATATGGCCTTAAATGTTATTGATAAAAATTCTCAGAGGTTGTTTGAACGACAATATACTGATGATAAAATCCCCACTTTCGAAGAACTGTGTACTTTTATGAAGTCTCAGTGCAGAGTTGCTGAGCTTTGCAAAGATAATACTTCCCGTAATGTTAAGGGACAAATTCAAACCAAAAGAGGTCAGAACTTTTTCTCTGGAATTAATTACAAATCCCAGCCTCGGACTAGTTCAAAAAACGAAAAGCCCATGAATATTAAATGCCCAATCTGCTCAGGACCTCACAATATTTTACGTTGCTCTTCATTTATGACTGCTAACGTTCAAGCTAGATATGAACTCTTGAAAAAATACAGAAGGTGTTTTGCTTGTGCCGGAGCCCATAGACTCGTGTAAGAGTAAAAGTCGTTGTCAGCATTGTGGTAGCACTAAGCACAACACTCTCATCCATTTAGATAGGAATAATACATCCACGCCTACGGCTAGTACTCCTCCTACAAAGTCACAGGAAGGTTCATCTCAAGATCATTCTGCTGCAGAGTCCTGCATATTGTCCCATTCCTGCGCTACCTCTTCAAATCAGCAAGTTCTTCTCAGCACGGCTCGTGCCAGGATTCTCTCTCGAGATGGCATATGGGTACCTTGCAGGCTCTTGGTGGACAATGGGTCGACTGTCAATTTCATCACGAATTCTCTCGCTCATCGGCTCGGACTACCACGTCGTAGTTCATCAGTTCCTGTCTCTGGAGTCGGTGACACTTCTCTTCCTGTCTCTCTTGCTGAAGTCGATTGTACGATATGTCCCAAGAAGTTCACTTCTGAAGTATTTAGATTCACGTCTTTAGTTCTTCCTAAGATTGTCTCTAAGTGTCCTTCCCTCTCAATCTGCGCAAAGGTAAAAGGAGGACTCTCTAGAATCAGCCTAGCAGATCCTGACTTTGATAAGCCAAGCTCCGTGGATATACTGATTGGTTCTCAAGTTTATTCAGAAATTCTAAACCATCCTCCGGCATTGATCAAGGGTGAGCCATCCGCTCTTCTCACATCATTGGGCTGGATTCTGTTTGGCAAGGTTCCTACCCAGCCCGCAGTTCAAACTTTAGCAGTCTCCTGTTTGGCGCAACCCACTCTCCAGGATGAGGTTAGAAGATTTTGGGAAACGGAGGATGTTACTGCAGTAATTCCTGAAAGTCCCGAAGACCAGTACTGCGAGAATCATTATAAAGAAACAATTCAACGAGATTCTCTTGGTCGTTATGTAGTTTCTCTCCCCTTCAAGAAGACTCAAGGTCTTACATTGAACTGTACTAGAGATATTGCTTTGCAAAGACTAGATAAATTGGAAAGAAGATTCCTTAAGAATTCTGAATATCGAGATCTCTACCATGCTCAAATGGAAGACTACATCCAATCTGACCATGTACAAACTGCATCCTCTCCCGCTGAATACGTGCTTACTCATCATGGAGTCCTTAAAGATAGCAGTTCCACTAAGCTTCGAGTGGTATTCAACGGCTCAGAACATGCTCCCGGATCACTCTCTTTGAATGATCTCCTGCCTGCTGGTCCAGTTCTTCAGACAGATATAGGCCAGCTTATAGATAATTTTCGTACATATCCTATCGCACTTACTTGTGATGTAAAGCTTGTGATGTTTAGGTGTATCGGGCTGAACGAGAGGGATAGGAAGTTTGTACATTTCTTCTGGAGGTTTGATCCTTCCCAACCAGTTCAAGAGTGGGAATTGATTATTTTGCCATTTGGTCTCAAAACTTCTCCATTTCTAGCAATTAGAACTGTGATTCAACTCTTTAAGGATGAAGGTCATAAGTTTCCTAGAGCCGTTCAAGCTCTGAATGAGATTTACATGGACAATATAGTCTCAGGTGCAGCTACAGTAGAAGACGCCCTAGAATTTTACCACCAGTTAGTTTTGTTGTTTTCCTCTGGCGGCTTTGACCTACGCAAATTCTCCACTAACAGCCCTGAAGTGTTAAGCCATATTCCACGGGAACATCATGAGATACCTCTACATTTAGATTACTCGCAGACGGTAAAGGTACTAGGCCTAAAGTAGAATCCTCAATCTGATCAGCTTGGTTATGCCGTAAATGTGTTCGAAGCTGCGTATACCAAGCGAGGAATTCTTTCTATTGCTGCACGTATCTTTGACGTAAACGGATATATTTCTCCCGTAATATTTTGGATAAAATGTCTTCTCCAAAGATTGTGGTTGTTGCACTCTGACTGGGATGATAACATTCCCTCCGACCTTCCTTGTATCTATGTTTTCTTGTTTATAATATTTTTTTTATGAGTTTGCTTTCCATTCACTCCAAATTTAGGTGAAATGAGGCATTTCACGGTTGGGGGTATGTTTGAAAAGGTTTATTTAATTTAAAATGTTATTTAATTTAAGATAGTTCCTTTTTTTCTTTGTATAAATTAACCTAAGCTAAGTTATGTTGTTCATGTGGCTTGTTTACGGGACGCCGTAAAATATATCTAGAAGGCGGGGATCAGGAAATTTCTGGTCGAGAAGATGGCACCCCACGTTGAGTCTCTGAGTTGTTCGACCCAAGTTATGATGATGAAGTGTGAGTAAGCCCAAGGCTACCCAGACTGGAGAATGGAGAGCAGAGGAGAAGAAGGCCGGATAAAGAAGAAAAATATGAACAATACCGACCTACCTTAAATATGTAATGCCATTTTAATTCTCATTTTTTTGTCATCATAGTCATAATTACCTCAATAAAAAGAATAATGTTCAATTTCATACAGTCCATTTATCATCAATTGAAAACACAACCAGCTAACAGAATTATTGGTAATATCCCCATCTCAAAGGGATCCCCAAATTTTGAACTATAAATTGGGTTATAGTGGTACAGGATTTTTCATAAAGAATATAATCCTATGTTTTATCAGGTCGATCAATAACAGGGCATTCTAAATCCAACCAACTCAAATAGAAAACCAATGATAACAAACAGCGATAAAAAAGAAGTCATAATCAGTTTAAAACATTTTCGAAGATGTTTAAAGAGATATAAACTATTGTATCATTATAATTAGGATACAATTTGCAAATAATTTTATAAACAATAGTTTTAAATTATTATTGGATCAAACAAAACATTAGCTTTCAAATTAACTGTTTGATCCTATTTAAGAGACTTATATCTGACCGCCACCCGGACCATTTACTTTCACATATTATTGGATTAGTTTATTTGAATAAATTTTTCAAAATCTTAGCCCATTTAAATCGACAATTCTATAGATACTGTCAAATTTGAATTCATACGATACAAACTTTGTCAAACAAGACTACTATTGTTTGATGGTTTATTTTTTCCTTAAAATTTGATATAAAGGTAAATATTTTTTTATTTTCATAATTTAGCTAAGATTCTCTCCAGGAAGAATAGGTAGAGGGATAAATCTTTCGGAAAGCTCGTCAAAAGTTTAGCGAGATAAACAGAGCCGGAGAAGAGATGGAGAGAGAGAGACAGAGAAGGTTGAGGAAGATTCCAGTCACGACTTGTACCGGTTGCTGAAGAAGCTAAGGAATTATCGCCCACTAAATAAGCCGGCGGGGACATCCTTTATATTTAGCCCCGCAGACGTGATAACATAAAGCCCTCCAATAATTCCCTTTCCCTAACTTCTCCACGTCCCTACGCCCTCTACTACTCCTCACGTAAATATTTTTATATCTTCCAAGTCTTATAAATGTTGCCGCATTTAAGCCTCACTAAATCATCCTTACCGTTAGTATTATTTGTTCTGAGGGACCTTTTTTTTTTTTCAATTTTCAAGACAGAATTATTTTTCAGAACCATTGAGAAAATTTTTTTTTCAAAAAGAAAATATTGTATAGAATACAACTGACGATTTTAAAAAAAAAATAAAGAGAAAAACTATATGTGTAAAAAGATATTTCATATAGTTTTTCTATGATATGAAGAGATTGAGCCCAGAATTGCATAATGAAATCGATGCTTTTTTGCAATTCATAGAGTTGTAAATTACAACATGAAAAGCCAGGCGGTACTCGCTGACGTGGACGTCCTAGAATGAGGTGGTTAGACGATGTTCAAATCCAACTTCCTTGGTCGATTTCCTTCCATGCGCTCCACATGCCCGAGCCACCTTATCCTGCCCTTTTTATAACGCTTACCATATCCGGCTGATCATATATTGCTCTCAAACCTTCATTTTTTCTAATTTTCCATTTTCCCTCAGAGTAGATTGGACCATATATTTTTCTGAGCATTTTTCATTCCCAGGCACATAGTCTTTTCTCGGTCTCCTTTGTCAGTACCCAGTAACTTTGGCTTTTCGAGGAAGATCATTGTAATTTACAACTCTATGAATTGCAAAAAAGCAACGATTCTGGCCTCAATCTCTTATATATATATATTTATATATATTTCATTGTTTTCAGTCACCAGCGCTCCCAAATATTAAAAAGTCCTACAAAGTGGGAGGTTATGTCCATTGATACTAATCGTATGCGGTTGATTCGGTGCAGGATTATGGGTGCTCTTCATGTGTTCCGTCTTCTTTTCATTGATCTGGAGACCTCTTCTGTTTGCTTTTCGTTCCGTCTCTTCTAACGCTCCGGCGAGTTCCCGTAGTGTTCTGGCTACCAAGTGGACATCATCAGCATAGACCAATACCTGTGTATATCTGTCATAGATAGTGCCTCATGGGCTGGTTCTTATTCCTCGTACTGCTCCCTCCATGGAAAAATTGAGGGGAATTTTGCCTAAGCCCATTATTGACTGAAAACTCCTTTCCTAATGTACCCTGTGTTTTGATCCGACATTTAGAATTGGTCATCGTCATATGAACCAGACGTACTAACTTCTTAGAGACTCCAAAACTTCGTAAATCTTGCAGAAGGTTTATCCTATTAACGCGGTCATAGGCTTGCTGGAAATCAATTATGAGATGATGAAGAGTAACATCAAATTCGTGTGTCTTTTCCAAAAGCTGTCTCAGGGCAAACATGCAGTCCGTTGTCGACCTTCCTTGTCTAAATCCGTTTTGGTATTCACCAACAATTTTCTCCATGTACGTCTCCAGTCTCTTACAAATTAAGGAATATAGAACTTTGTAGGCCACGTTAAGCAGGGCTATGCCTCTGTAATTTTCGCACTATAGTGTGTCTCCCTTCTTATGTATGGGGCATAAAAGAGCTGTAGTCCAATTCATCGGCATTTTTTATTTTATCCAGACATCAAAAATTACAATTTGTCGAGTACTGCTCTCCCACCGTACTTAAGCAGTTCCACTGGTATACAGTTGACCCCCGGAGCTTTATAATTCTTTTTGCTGTGGAGTACTTCCCAAATCTCCTCCTTCTCAGTTGGTGTTTCCACATCTTCGTCAGTGTCATTTTTTGATTCAAGTTGATGTTCTTCTGTATTATTTCTTCGTAAAACTCTTCCTCTTTGTTCAGTAGCCCCTGGAAATGTCTCGTCCACCTGTTTATGACATCCTCTCTGTTTCTGAAAACCGCCTCCGCCTGAAAACCGACATCTCCCTGAAAATCGCCTCTTTCGTCCTTCATAAGTGTTTAGCCGCGGACCGGTACTACCCGCCAGAAGGAACAAACCGATCCTTGCCTCTTCGATCGGAACTATACTTTACCGCCAAAATCGAAGGAGAGGGGGGTGACGCTTGGAGCGCGGCACTTGCTGTTTGATCGCCGAGCTGGACTGTTCTACCAGACCTTCGCAGCTACGACAGCTTGCCGCTTTCAAGCCGATATTCTTAATTGAGAACGTCCAGCGTCCAGGAGGTCTTGCAGCCTGTCATGCACTAGGAGCTCGGCTGAGACACCAGATGAGAGGATAGTTGGTATAGAGAAAACACTAATCGTGAGTCCCATTTCAGTATCATAAGGCCTCAAATCGCAGACTTCATATTAAATTACTATTACTATTATACATTATAAATTACTATTATTATTACTTCATATTAAATTTTATTCAGTCTAATCACACCCTAACAATAAAAGGTTGTGTCGTGGTTTGCATTCCTGTCGGATCTGTCTTATTCCCCCAAAGAAACCTCGTTCATCCTTATTTTCATATTGGCATTTAAAAGTTCGTATTTTTCTTTTTCATATTCTCTTCTTTTACGTCGCCAAAGGACAAAGGACGTCGCCAATTCCCTCTTACTGTCATAAAGTTGGTACGACTGCCTTGTCTTCTTTTTCAGGTAGTCCATTCTAGCTGCATTTCTTTCCTTCATTAATCTGATGCAATCCTCATCTGCCCTTTCTTTTTTCTGTTGATAGCCAAGTACCTCCTCAGCAGATGATCTGTCTAACTTCTTCATTCTAGAGTTTATTGAAATTGTACGGGATAATCTTTTCTCCGGTTTCTCTGCTGGGGTTCGCGATTTGTTGCTTGTATTTGATGATGCCGAGGAAGTGTTCCGAATTGCAATCTGCTCTCCTATACGCTCGGACATCTCTAATATCTGTCGCATGTCTAGAGTCCACTAATACGTGATCAATTTGATTTCTTGTCTGTCCGTCCGGGGAGACCCATGTTTCCTTGTGTATGTTCTTGTGAGGGAAATGTGTGGTGCTAATTGACAGACCTCTTCCCACTGCGAAATCAATTAGTTTTCGACCGTTCTCGTTGGATTCTTGGTGTCTGCTGTGCCTACCTACTGTTGGTTTGAAATCTTCCTGAAAGTCTATTTTCGCATTCAAATCTCCTAAGATTATTTTAGTATCATATTTGGGCAGGCAATCATAAATTCTTTCGAACGCACCATATAAATCATCTTTATCTTTTTCCTCACTTTTTTCTGTTGGAGCATGTACGGAAATCAGGAATGTGTTGCAAAACTTTCCTTTAATTCTCTGATAGCACATTTTATTACTATCATTGTTGTATTTCAGGATACTTCCTTTCCACTTCTTTTTAATCATGAATCCAGTCTCCAGTCTATTAGCTCTATCCTCACTGTTAATTAAGATATAATCTTTGAGCACAGTGAGGTCAGCTTCTCTCCATCTTATTTCTTGTAGAGCCAAAATGTCAACTCCGTACCTGCTTAGCACCATCTTAAGATTTCGGCTTGCTTCCGCTGTGAACAAGCTTTTTACATTCCACAATCCAATCTTAAGTCCTTTTCCTCGCCATTGTTCGTTGCCAATTTTATCAGTCCGGCTTTTCTTTCCTCTGTGATGTATTCGTGATAAAAGTAATTTAAGGAGAGCGGGTTATCAGCCCACTGCCCCGAGTCAAGTGAAGTTCTCAGTGTCTCCTGACTTGCACCCCTATCCGGAGCGGGTACATAGGGAAGGTTGTCCTAGGGTGTGTACTGTGAGTGTCCTTGGTCTGTAGTGTAGGGGTGAGTGTAGTGTGGTATAGTAGTGTACTGTATGTCAGTGTCAGTGTACTGTTCTCCCAACCTGGAGGGCCAATGGCGATGAGGCCGTCACCTCCCTACGCTGTGCCGGAAGGTCTTTAGATCTCACAGAATCTATTTGTAGCTTCTAACATATTAAATAATTTATCTAACATAACCCGATTAGAACTAGTTTCCCTCAACACTATAATTCAGCGTTCTAAACATTAAGCTAAACACCTTCCACAATACCTTTACGTTTTCGTACATCGATTTTGTTTTCCATTGTTGAACGAGATTGAAATTTTGATATTAGTTACAAATTATTAAAAATTAAAATTTGACCGGATTTAAATCTACTGATAAATTGCTAATATGGTAATTTAGTCATAGTCGATTGTTTGATGACGTTTGAGCTTAATGGATAAAACAATTAAACAAGCTGTGTTATAAATAAATCATTTGTTTTCATTGAATATGTCGTACCGTTGGAGTTGTTATTAATAATTTATTTCTTGCTATTTATGTCAGTGCTAATAATGTTTGGGTGCCGAAGAATTCTAACCACTAAATATTAGACAATGGTACGCTATTAATTATTAGCACTGTTGAATATTGAAATAAATTAGTACAAGAGAGGTTTCTACGCCCCATCACCTTCTTTTTGGTAAAGGAGCCGGACAGGACGAGACAGCTGCTATTGCCGAGGACCAAGGCTTAATAACATTTCTTCAATATCGGGGCCACCTTATCCGAAGGATCTCAACGTGAATTGGCGTTTTGGAAAAATGCATTCTTCTTCTGAACAAATAAGAGCGAAAGATATGTTTTAAATAAATTCGGTAGACACTTTTATTCTTTAACCTTTTTATATGTTCAATAGCTCAAAATTTTCCATTAAGATTAATATATTTCGTTTGTTAATCATTTTTCATATATTGATATTTTTCATATAGTTCACATTATTAGTGACCAATATTGATTATTTTTTAAGTTGGTACAATTATTTATGCTACTTAGTTGAAGAAACGAATAGAGAAAATAAAATCTGTACCAATACAACTGTTTAGGCGTGATTAGACTGAATAATTTAATAGGAAGCAAATGGAAGTACCACGGGAATTTGAATGAAATCTCAGATATTAACAAAGCGTTCGATTTATTAATTTTAATAACATGCGAGATATCTTTTCTTAAATACTATGAAATATACATGTAAGAGAAAATACAAATTAATAATAGCTTCTACAAGAATAACTTAAAACTAAACATGCAACTTAGCGATCTAAATAACAAAGTAATTTAATACAAACAAAAGAAGAAAATTGATTAATATGAATGGGAGCGATAATTAACAATAACAGAAATGCTCCATGCTAGCATAATGGCCAAAGATATGATAACTACAAAATAAACTTGAACGTTGTAACGAAGTTTTCAATAAGGCGCGAAGATGTGCGAATTACTATTATCTTCGCCAGTGATCGGCATGAAGGAGCAATGAGTATGATATCATGAATTAACTTGAACTGTCCGGTTGGTACCATGCAATACGTTGATCATCAGGAGAAAAATTAGTTGACAATGTGAGGCCTTATGGTAATGAAATGTGACTTACAATTCGTGTGATGTATACTAAATTATCATCATCTCAGCACAGCTTCTGGCGAGTAACAAACTTTAAGACCTCTTGACGTTCTCAGAGGAATAACGGCTTGATAGCGGAGTAATAAGCGGCAGTGTGCGATGATCGATGCGGCGAAGGTCTGGGAGAACAGCTCCGCTCGGCAATCTAATAGTAAGTGAGGTGACTCAATAGCGTCGCTCTCCCCTCTCTTAGGTTTTGGCGGTACAGTACATTTTTTAGAGGCAAGGATCAGTCCGTTCCATCTGTCGGGCAGTCCAGGTCCGCGACTAAACATTCCCCCGCTCATGGCACGAAAGTGGCATTATTGAGATGGTAAAGGGCATATGCGGGTGATTGGGCGCTTTATGATGCCGGAAGCGGTTCGGAGGCTAGCGACTCGGGCGATACCGTCCGCTCCGGGATGCAACTCGGTAACCCGGGCTAATGGCCAACGCAGAGAAGGCGAGTTATCGGTTTGGATCAGCACGAGAGTGCCGATAGTTAGTTCGGGGGCGGATTCCGTCCAGCGGGCTCGCTGCTGGAGTGTGTGCAGATATTCGATGGTCCATCACTTCCAAAAAGACTGATGGATCTTGTCAGTGAGTTTCCATCGAGCCACGCGATTGATGGGCACATCAGATAGGTCCTGAGTGGGGGGAGCGGTTATCGGTCGACAGATAAGAAAGTGTCCGGGAGTTAAGGCTTCGAGATCATGAGGTTCGGATGAAAGCGCACATAAAGGTCTGCTATTGAGTACGGCTTCAATCTGAGTAAGTAGGTTTGAGAATTCCTCGAATGATAAAACCTGAATACCCATTACGGTACGGAGATGGCGTTTAGTAGATTTAATCGCGGCTTCCCAAAGACCCCCGAAATGGGGAGCCCTGGGAGGAATAAAATGCCATTACCATTGCCATGCCTCGCGCGAGGAATGTTGAACGATAGTTTCTTGAGTATTTACGTCTCGGAAGAAACGACCGACTTCGCTGATTTGACGGCTAGCTCCTACAAAGTTGGTTCCGTTATCGCTGTAGACATCTGAAGGACGTCCCCGTCTACCACAAAAACGAGCAAAGGCAGCTAGAAAGGCTGCAACGGATAGTTCGGATATAAGTTCTAGGTGAATGGCTTTAGTGGTGAAACAAACAAATGCACAGATACATGCCTTGGTTACACGGCATCCTCGGATGCGAGCAGAAGATACGGAAAAAGGGCCTGCGTAATCAATTCCTACCTTTGAAAATGGGTATGTCGGTGTGATACCATCACGGGGCAGGCGTCCCATGGTGGGGATGAGTGGTTGAGGCTTAACGTGGAAACATTTGTTGCATTTAGCGAGGCGATGCCGAACTACGTTTCTCCCGTCCAATATCCAGAATCGCTGACGAATAAAGGAATGCGTAGCAGAGGGTCAAGCGTGCAGATTTTGACAATGGGCTTGATCAATGACTAAGTTGGTATAAGGATGATCTTTAGGAAGCAAGACCGGATGTTTAGCGGAAAACGGTTGTGGGCCATGATGGAGTCGTCCACCTACGCGGAGGACCCCCCGCGGATCGATGAATAATTGCAGAGTACGTTTAAGATGCAATTTTGATGTAGGGTCATCGGCTGCTTGATATTCATTTGTGAGAGCGACTTGTTGAATTGCCTTAACTAATATGTCTAGAGCGGCAGATAGTTCAGCGGCGGAGAGAAACCCGGTAGTGCGACACGCGGGGTTCCTGACGTTATGTGTGAAGCGGAGACACCACACAGTGACGCGTTGCAGCCGGGAAAGAGACGAGTAGCGGCTCTCTAAATTAAGAGTGGTAAGGGCGGTGCATGAGATGATTTTATGAGTGGTTCGCCTTTCAGCATCAACGAGACCAGGAGGTACGTCGATGCGCGAGGTAGGCCATGAAGATGGCGGTTGAGAGAGCCAGGGCGGACCTTTCCACCATAAGGCATGATTGGCTAATTCCTTAGGAGAAATCCCGCGAGAAGCGCAGTCGGCAGGGTTGTCCTTGCCGTCAATATGGCGCCATTGAGAAGGGGGTATGCTTTCTTGAATTTCCGTTACTCGGTTTGCTATGAAAGTTTTCCAACGGTGAGGTTCGCCACGGATCCAGGCGAGAGCTACAGCGGAGTCTGAAAAGGCTATCAGGTCTTCGAATGGCTGGGAAAACATTTCTGTAATTTTGGCGGTTAACTTGGCAAGGAGGTGAGCGCCACATAGTTCTAATAGCGGGAGTGATACTCTTTTCAAGGGGGCGACCCTGGATTTGGCCATTAAGAGGCTGATGGCGATTTCCCCGGAAGAGGAGGTGGAATGCAAATATATAGCGGCGGCGTAACCCAGCTCGGAAGCGTCACAAAAGGCAACAAGGCGTTGGCAACTGCGCGACTCTTGATAATAAGGAAAGCGGCGAGGGATAGAAAGGTGAGATACTGTTTCCAGTTCTTCTTGAAAGGAGTTCCAATCCCGGCTGATATCAGGGGGAGCGGGTTCATCCCAATCAGAGTGTCCGACCCATAAACGTTGGATTAATAATTTAGCGGCGAATGTTACGGGAACTAACCATCCAGGAGGGTCATAAATGCGAGCTAATTTGGAAAGAATAAGCCGTTTGGTAGCGGGAAGTTAGTCAGAAGACACGCGATAAGAAAAAGTGTTTGTGTCAGCTGACCATACGAGACCGAGGATCCTAATGGTAGAGTCATCTTCGGAAGAGAATTCGAATGAATGAGTCCCCACACGACAATGCTCGGCTGCTAGATTGGATAGAATTTGAGGGTGATTCGCAGCCCATTTGCGGAGTTCAAAACCTCCGGATTGCAATAGAGCGATGAGATCGTCCCTTAATTGAACGGCTTCTGGCAACGTAGAGGCTCCAGTAATAATATCATCTACGTAGGTGTCCTTGCGAAGAACGGAGGCGGCGTGAGGAAAACGAGCCTCTTCATCATGACTTAATTGCTGAAGAGTTCGAATAGCAAGGAACGGGGAGGAGCTGACACCGTACGTGACCGTGTGGAGGCGATAAGAGCGGATCGGCTCATCGGGTGAGAATCGCCATACGATTCTTTGTAAATCTTGATGTTTGGGAGGCACTAGTATCTGACGATACATCTGCCGAATGTCGGCAGTGAAAAGGTATCGGTGCGTTCGAGCGCGAGTAATTAAAGTGACAATATCTGATTGTAACTTTGGCCCGGTAAAAGAAATATCATTTAATGATTTTCCATTTGAGGATTGCACCGACGCGTTGAACACCACTCTAATTTTAGAGGGCGGATCGTCAGGGCGATGTACAGGATGATGAGGGAGGTAGTATGTGATACCGGAAGCGTCATCAGGCTCAGGAACGGCAGACATATGGCCTAACTCCAAGTATTCTCGCATGAAGGCGACATAGGCTTCACGTAACGCAGGCTCCCGATGAAGGCGGGCTTCAAGTCGGTGAAATTGTTTCACTGCTCTGTAACGAGATTCGCCCAAGTCGAGCGATTTCAGAGGTAACGGAGTTATGTATCGACCATGGGCATCGCGGAAGATGGATGTTCTAAATAATTCCTCACAACGTTGTTCTTCGGAGGAGAAACGAGGTGAAGTGGCTGTGACCTCCTCGAGGTTCCAAAAGCGTTGGAGGTCAAGGTTTAATTGGACATTGGTGAGGGCGTTAAATACTGATAATTCGTGACGCTCAGGAGCGACAGTATTAGCGATAGGTGAAGAGGAATTGGGTGTTAAATCTGCGGAAGATTGAGCACGACGGGAACGAAGCGGGGGGCGAAAAGTCTTGCCTTCATTATCTTTTACTTCTTTGGCCCAGGTAATATGGCGCTTTGTCCGACGAGGACGACATTCCCCCATGAAACACCATCCAAATATGGTATTCAATGCCGTGGGTCCACCCTTAGGCGATGGTTCGATTCCGAGGAGGATTCTTGGGAGGGCGTCGACTCCGAAGAGGAGAACTATAGGGCCAGGATGGCATAGCGATGGATCGGCGAGCGGGAGTTCCCGTATGTACGGCCAGGGTGATAAGTCCACAGGCATGGCTGGAAGTGAATGGGTTATGTTTTCGATAACGAATAACTGAAAGCTTAACGGATCAGAGTCCGGAACCTGAATGGTTGCGGTGGTATACCCGGGGCAGGATAGGTTCGACGATCCCCCCAGGACACTTACCCCGACTGGGGATGATGATACGGGGAGGCCCAGATGAGACACGGCCCTGATGGTGATGAAGCTCACCTGGCTTCCAGAATCTAACAAGGCTCGGAATGATTGAGCTTGGTGATCAGAACGCGATATTGAGACCTGCGCGGTGGGCAACAGTGACGGTGTCATGCCCCCCCGAGGACCCTAGCATAGTTAATGGCGATCGATGCGAGACGGTAGTTAGCGGTATAGAATTATCGGCGTAACTGTTGCTTGGTAATTGATAGCGGCGGTGTAACAAGGAAGCATCCTTTTTGACCACGATAGGCGAGCATTGAGGTCGGGCGCCAGAGGAAGGCGGCGATACGGCGGAAGAATTGGGTCATTGAAAAATTTTTAATTTGTCCGGGGGCGAAGCTGAGCGCACAGTGATTTCTTCGGACAAGTGGCGATCTCGATGTGGGTTCGGTTGATACGGACGAAAGAATGGCGGCGGGTTCTGGTAACATAACGGTGCGTCGAAGGAAATGGGTTCATGCGATGCTTGGCTTGTCAAATAGTTGCGAGAGGACGTATCCCGTGTAGTGGCTAGGACAGGCGACCCGTGCATGGGTTGTGGTGATGACGCGTGTAACGTCTGAACTGCCGGGGAGGATCGGGGACTCTGGTTATTGTATATTTGACGTTGAGCAGAGTAGCGGCGTGGTGGAAGCGTTCTAATACTTGGCGAATTTGACCGAGGGGAACCCAGGGGGGAGCTAATGGATGGCTCCGAACGCGATGGTGATCCGGTGTTGCCCAGATGGAGCAAGGTGTGGTGGAAACCTTGACAAAAATGACAATGCTGGGTGGATTGACATTTATCCGGTGGGTGTTGTCCGAGGCAATTGATGCACAAGCCCTCTTTACGAACAAACCCTAGGCGATCCCGACCGGATAAGGTTTTAAATTCTCGGCAATGATAAAGGTTATGGGCTTCTTGACAGTAAGTACACCGCAGCCCAGCTGCGAATACACGAGCAGAGCGATTGACAGATTGCGGTTGCCGATGCATAGGGGGGTGCTCTTTCCTCTTAGGTGACGATCGACGGCGATTATCTGACGGTGGTAATTCCAACACGGATGCGGTAGCATTTTGAAGTCGCGTGATGTAATTGAGCAGCTCAGAAAACGTAGGGAAGTCCTCAGGATATTGTAACTTAAATTCCTTTTGAGTAACGGGGTCTAAACTCCGGAAGGTTAAGAAAAATAAAAAATAGTCTCCCAGGTCAGGGATGTTAGTCGCGGTTAATTGGTGACCCAGTTCAGAAAATAATTTAAGAACGGATTCCAGGGCCTTTTGCGATGGATTCGCGATGGGTTGGAAATTTAACATTTCATGGAGTATCCGAGACGCGAGCGCCGCTTGTTTGTTATACCGAGCAATTAGGGCGGCCCAGGCGATAGAATAGTTTGAGCCCAGAGTATCCAAATGGCTTATGACGGCTAAGGCTTCGCCTGAAAGGCAACTCTTTAGATATGTTAGCTTAAGTCCGTCATCGATGTCCTTATTGCGGTGTATAAGCGGAATATAAGTGGTTTTAAAATTCTGGAATTGCGTGATATCTCCGTTAAATTTCGGTAAATCAAGGGGGGGGGCAGTCGGACTTCCGGTACCCGGGGTGCGACACGTGCGGTCACTGAGCGGTCCAATGATTGAACATCTAAGTCCATAGCCTAGGTCTGTGCTCGAATGAATTGATCCATAAGATCGGAAGGTACAGGTATCTCATCATTAATGGATTCGGTGATTACGGCATTATGGGTTTTTCTCATTTCGTCTATTAATTGCTTTAATTTGTCAATTCGCGTTTTAACTACTGCCTCTTCATTGGCGACCATTGCCCCTTTACATTCATCGGCGAAAATTCGAAATTGTAAGAGAAGGCGAAATATACATGTAAGAGAAAATACAAATTAATAATAGCTTCTACAAGAATAACTTAAAACTACACATGCAACTTAGCGATCTAATGAACAAAGTAATTTAATACAAACAAAAGAAGAAAAATGATTAATATGAATGGGAGCGATAATTAACAATAACAGAAATGCTCCATGCTAGCATAATGGCCAAAGATATGATAACTACAAAATAAACTTGAACGTTGTAACGAAGTTTTCAATAAGGCGCGAAGATGTGCGAATTACTATTATCTTCGCCAGTGATTACGGCATGAAGGAGCAATGAGTATGATATCATGAATTAACTTGAACTGTCCGGTTGGTACCATGTAATACGTTAATCATCCGGAGAAAAATTAGTTGACAATTTGAGGCCTTATGGTAATGAAAGGTGACTTACAATTTGTGTGATGTATACTCAATTATCATCATCTCAGCATAGCTTCTGGCGAGTAACAAACTTCAAGACCTCTGGACGTTCTCCTATGAAGAGCGGCTTGAAAGTGGAGTGTGCGATGGTCGTAGCTGCGAATGGCTGATAGAACTGCTCCGCTCAGCGATCTGATAGCAAGTGAAGTGACTCAATAGCGTCGCTCCCCCTCTCCTTGGTTTTGGCGGTACAGTACATTTTTCGATTTTAGAGGCAATGATCTGTCCGTTCCATCTGGCAGGCAGTCCAGGTCCGCGACTAAACAACAACCCATAAAGGATCACGGGCTCAGTACGTGATAAAAGGACTGTACTCTTTCTAAGCCAACGGTTATGTAGGGAGGTAATTCGTATGGAATCACGCTATTTTCTCGTTGTGACAGTCAAGTTTTCTCGAAGGGTATACTCATTTGGTAGAGAATGCGTAAGTCATCGACTGTTAATAGAATAAATAGCCAGATTCCAAAGTGGAACCTACAGTTCAGAATACGTAAATAAGCAATAAATATATCTATATGTCAAAACATTGTGTTAAAACAAATTGTATAAGGCCACCAAGCTGATGGGGAAATAAATAAATATGTTTATAATAATTAAAAAAGAGTTGTAAGATATAGGATATGATTGTACAAATACGGACCAACGTGAGAAGAATTTGTCATAGGCTTTGAGAGGTTATAGTATTTTATTTTATAGTAGTTTTCTCATATTATTTCCAAATTTTCTGTTTCCGAAATTATTTTTTTCTTTAAGGTCGTGCATAAATATAATCTGAAGTTATGCAAGAGCTGGTGAGTTTTAGAAACATGGAATGATTTGAAAAAAATGGAGTTCACCTACAGGAAATTGTTTGTTATACAGATATTGAAAAAAAAGGTTAGTGTTATGTGCTGCGATTTTTCATTATTTTGGAAAAAATTTACATCACATAGCTATGATGTTATGTATGTAATGTTGTGAGTCCTGTTTAGGTTGTCAGTATAGATCACTGTCTATACTAGGCTATTCACTAATGGCTATAAGTATTTCCTCTTAATACAGAACAAATTCATGGAGCAATTATTGCTCCTTGTGGCATACCTTATTACAGAAAGACTAATAGGACGATTACCAAAGATTAAAGGAACGGTATATGATGTATTGGGTCGTAACTGACGAAATGTCAGTTTCGTTTAGTTACAGTTTTCTTTTCATTGTGGATTAGATTATTTGTACACTAAAAATTATGTTATGTATACCGTTTGAAAGATCATTTAATCCTCTTTCATAATCAGTCTTACTTTCCCTTTTGAAAGTGAAGCAACGTTTTAAAAACAAATAAGAATAAAATTGCGTCTTCCGTAGAAATTCCTATAATTTTTCTCTGCGAATTTAAACCTGGCCATAGCGTCACGGAGGCCTTTCGAAACATTAACACTTTATCTCCCATAGTGTGATTCAGTGGTATGTTCTCTCTGGCCAGACACATTTCACATTTATGCTTCTCCAGATCATGTCTATAATTTGTTTTCATTATTATTAAAATTCAGCTATTGAATGTTTTGTACCTAAATTAAACTATTACATTATGACACGCAGGTCATTCAAGGTCATTCTTCAATCAAAATAATACAAAGCCTTGTATCAAGTTGATACTACTACTCCAAAGTCACCCACTCCGTTATATCAGACTGATACATATGACCTCGCTTTGTAATTCTCTATTGTATACACATGATACATATGGCTTGACAAGGTTGAATCAATTTGTATCAAATATATACATATGACAGTTAAAGTGTTAATATTGTTTACGGTGAAGATACAGACTAGGTTGGACAACGAATAGTTGAGAGCTGGTCGAAGAGGGACCTTCCCAAACCCCTCGTGAATTAGGTTCACAATTTGGAGCAAGTGCCATGACTGTTTCCAGGCACCTTAAGGAGAAGACAAAAAAGGTAAAAATATGGGTACCACATGAATTAACCGATGCCCAGCAGCTCGCCCGATTGGAAACGTGCTCCTCACTCCTGTTGCGAAACAGAAACGATCATTTTTTGGATCATTTGGTCACCTGCGATGAAAAGTGGGTATTATACCATAACCGTAGGAGATCTGGACAGCAGTTAGATAAAAATGAAAAACCTCAACATATGCCTAAACCATACCTTCACCCCCAAAAAGTATTGATTACTGTTTGGTGGAGTACGACTGGTTTAATCCACTATTCTTCTTTGCCAGCTGGTGAACCCATCAATGCCAACAGTTACTGCGAAGAATTGGAAAAGTTTCACGGAAAATTGGGTAAGAAAAAAACCTGCTCTGGTTAACCGAAAAGATCCTATTCTGTTCCACGACAACGCACGCCCAAACACTTCAAGGGTGCAAAAGCTCCTGGTGCTGAATATAGAGGTCCTTCTTCACCATATTCTCCAGAACATTCTCCAACTGATTTTTACTTTTTCCGTTTTTTGGATAATCTTTTAAGAAATAATAAATTTGACAACGAAAATGCCCAGAAATCGGCCTTCCAAGACTTCACTTCTTCATTGACACCAAATTTCTACAGAGCGGTGATAGAAATACTTGTTTCACGTTGGGAGAAGGGTATTGAAGGTGAAGGATCCTATTTTGAGTAATATAATTATTGTTTAATAATTTTTTTGCTAATAATTTAAATTTACACCTTCACTGACATTTCATATGTTACAACCCAATGTATGATAGAAAGGGTTTAAGTTTAATGAAGCGACTTAGTAGGTTTGCCTTTGTCAAGTGTCTTGTCAACATGCAAGAATTCATTGGATATGTTGGCAAACGTATTCTGTGTTGTAATAGTATTCTATTAATATTTCGTTAAAAGCAATAGACAATTATTGTATGATTAGTTAGTTATCAATAGTTCTTCCAGTCAATACATCTTAACTTCATTTTAAAATATTTTAGGGTAAATCGGATAGGAACGAATTCAATATTTATTTATGCGAAATGATTCAAAGCTTCTGTTAAATAAAATAATAAATATGTGGAATAAAATAAGGAGTAGTTAAAAAAAATTATATCTCTAAAGTTGGGTGAGCACACGAGATCTAAAATATGTAACGAAGTTGGCACAGAAAAGGCAAAGCTTCTGAAATTGGATGTGCCAGGGGTCAGTGAGGGACGGGCCTGACCATACTCCAATATCCAACCAATTCCTGTCCTTATTAGAATCTTTCCTATATATGTATATATATAAAACACATACCACTACAACCTGTGGGTCTAGGGTTCAATACTTTGAGGAGACTGTACTGTTTCATGGACAACGGTTATCTAGGGAGATGATTTATCCTAGATCACGCACAACCACCAAAGTTTTCTCCCTTATTTTTGGTATCCATTTTATAGTGGCCGGGTGAGCCCCAGAACTGTCCTAGATTCCATATGAGACTTCTTTGTGCTAAATAAAATTATCACTGTAAACAGGTAACGTAATACCCAAGAGACAATATTTATTTTCTTCGTATAATAATTTCATTACTACGGAGCTTGACCATCCGAAGCTAAATAAATAACGAACATATCATCTAGGAGCACTCTTTTCTTTATTAACAAAATTATCTTAAAATAATAAAACGAGTTTGGGCCGATAAATGCTTTAGCACTTACTTTAAATGACTGAAGCTTAAATGAAAAAATAAACTAACTAGCTACGTTTTCCCTCTAAAAAGGACCGGGCGAGCTGGCCGATTTTTTATTCATAATGGAAGCTTTTAGCTCTACTATTTCTCTGGTAAAAACCAATAAAGCACTGGATTTTTCATCTACTTCTCAACAATCTACTTTTTATCCCCGGCAATTTATATATGTGTCAGAGCGAACATTATTGTTAACTTATATTTTTATTGTAGTGCTGCCAAGAGCAGTGACAGAGTGCAGGAATATAATATATAAACTGATAATAAAGATGAATTAAAACCTTTTATATATTGATGTAATTAAGTAACCCTCTTTACAAATTACAGAATTCATCATAAAAATAAATAGTTGACCATTAATAATGCAATAACGTCGTCATTCACAAAGAAAAAAAATTAAAAATGCGTTCTGAAACTTTTTCTTCTCAAATTAATAAAGTTTTTTTTTCTTGTAAAGAAGATACACTTTATGGAAATGAATTATTACTAGCTTATGCATTTAACTGTTGTTATTAATTTACTTATTCTGTTTAATTGCTTAATATATTATCATGATTCGTACTTTTTATCTATTTTTTTTTTAAATTTACATTATTGACACTTTATAAATAACTTATGATTTGCATCATGTAGCCTTCTGGTCAGATATATATTATGTTTTTATTTCTGTTCATGTTTGTTATATATAATTGACTAGGATATTTCGACCCTTTCCCACATTATTTCTCATGGTTTTAGTCCAAAGTGAGAAAAAGTCAATTTTGAAATTTGTAGGTATCCACTTTTGATTTTGAACTCTTCATATATCTTGTGTTAACAATATTTTTTAAAATACGATTGATATAAAGTATCATGGGTCTAAAATATTACTAATTAAATGAGTTAACTGCTTCCAATGGGCGTTCATTTTCCCACCTCATGTGAAAATAAAAAAAAAAAATTAATTTTGTTATTTTTTTTTTTTAATAAATAAGGACTATAAAACGTGTGGTAGATATTATTTAGTTCTCTCTTAACTTGTTTAGTCGCAAACATATACAAAATGATGCAATCTATAAATTCAACGAAATGTAATAATTAGTATATGAATTGACTTGAAGCGTTTGACCGAGTTATATTTCAAACCTAAACTTTTAATTTTTCATGATATAATTGTAATAGTATAATTATGTGGGGTCAAAGTATCCAAAATAGTTCACAAAACAGATGATTAAAGGAATTCTGTTTGATATTATGTCATTTTTCTCTCTTTGAAATGTTTATTAAAAAACGTTTCATCGGATGCCCTTGAAGATTTTTCTTATTATGCTCTTAGATAATAGTAATAAAAAAAATCTTTATATGCATAACCCATAAGGGTTCTTAAGTTCAGTACATGATGAGTTTGTTGTGTTTCGAGGACAACGTTAGGGTTTGTAGACAAAGATAGGTGGTTTGTAGATCACGCTCAATCTCCAGGTTTTTCCCTCCTTTGTGTGGCTATTTTTGTAGCTTGTAATTATCTACTTTTGATCCTGCATGTTTAAAATATAGTTTTGTTTATTTGAATTGTTCTTTTACTATATATGATTAAAAATCGACGATTCTCTGCAATAAGTCAAAAGTACTGCGAGATTCAGAAACATTTGTTATTTCGTAAAAAAACCTAAGCTATGTTTCAGCTTGCCCTGGTTACACTTTAGGCCAATGTGGTTAAAGAGAGTAGCCAGAAGGCGAGGCATATGGTCTAGCAAATTTATGAATTATTACTATCGGATCCAGGAACGAAGTAAACCTAGCCAAGTTTAATCTGTATGCAGAGCTCCTATAGCTCAGCTCCTCTAGAATTTGCCAACTTAACTTATTAATGGAACCTCCCTCAGGAGAAACGGAAGGAAAGTAATAAATTTTTTAAAACTACTTTTCGGCCTTTCGTTACTTCATACATTTTCGTTCCTACAAAATATTTCCTACAAAAACATGTAGTTTGAGTAAGTGTGGAAAGGTTGCTCTGGGTGTTAATTTTTGAACTATTACTGTTATAATTTTATCTACTTGTTAAATCTAAACATGGAATCCTGAATGCCATGGTTGAATATCTAATTTCAGTAGGCCTTGTTATTGCAAATAAAAAATGTTATTTTTTCATCATGCTTAAATATTTTTTCAAATGTCAAGTTCTTGAATTTTGATTATTTACAATCACTGGTTTAATATTAACATAATAAAATAGATAACACTTGTGGATAAAATATTCAAGAGAAATCGAGAATAATTTGGATGGTCGCTCATCACTGCAGAATTGTTAATTCACAAAATTTCTCTATTTTAAAGTATAATTTTCATTTTAAAAAATGAAAACAAATATATTAATAAATAGAAAAATATTATTCCATGATCAAGTTAAAAATTACTAACACTGATCAGGCATTGCATAATGTGCTTTCTAAATTTTATAGAACATTGATAATGAGATTAAACCCTTCTAAATTAATGTCGATTTACGGATTTCAGGTTTTTAATTTGGCTCCTTCAAAGTTATTTAAGTCTAAAAATAAAAGGAAATCACACATTACTTAGGTTAGTTGTAGTAGGTTTATACAACAACAAATAATAAACAATTTTATTCTGGTTGATCTACAATCAGGAAATTACCGGGTACACTAAGGATTAGGGGGCTTATAATACTTCTTTATGTATTTGACGTTTTTAAAAATAACTAGTTGAAATATTGGATTTAAAAATTATCGGAGCTGTTTGTTTTCCAAATGAAACTGCAAATGAATCAGCCCATGCATTTCTCTTTAATGTTCATCTGAAATACGGATCAGTAATGCGGGTGTGCATCCCTTCTTTAATGACGGCGCTCATAGTTAAACCAACAATTGAGCCGTTCAATGCACAAGTTGACTAACTCCATAAAACCAAAAGTAGAGGAATGCTAGAAAATAGTTTGCATTATTTTTTAAAATTCCCTTTATAATATAAATTTAAATAGATATTGTAGAATGCATAAATTTATATAAAATGTAGCTTTCATATAAAAGTATTTAAAATTATTAAGAGAGATGCTACGAAAAGCTACCGTCAGAAATGTTGCAATTTTTATGTGACCGGTGGAGTTAATCGATTTGGCAAGGGAAAAAAGGTAATACATTTAAATTCAGTGGTTAAATTTTTAAGTTTCTTATCGCAGAAAAAGTTAATTATTAGATATTTTTATTATAAATTTTCCATAAAAAAGTTAAGATTAACTGTTATGTTATATTATATTATTATTTGTGATTAGTTCGTCAGCAGTATGAATGATCTCTTCTTCATCAGTTGTATGTAAGGACTCGTCATTTTGACGAGAAATGACGAGTCATTTCGATTTATTCCCAAGTTTTCAAGTAAACATGTTTGAAAGGAGGAATGAATTTCAGCAGATCCATCATGCCTCTCCTTTTTTACAAATCTACCTATAGGATATAATAAAGGCTGGTCTACAGTTTTCAAATTTAGTGGTATATCTGCCACAAATTCCCTTGTATTGATTTCATTAAATTTTGAGTATTCATTATAGTAACATTTAAGTTGGATAAGGTGTGGTTTGAACCTTTCTAATTTGATAAAATTCATTATTTAGCCCTTTCTAGTTCATTTAAATGGTATTATTGCAACTATTTGCATTAGAGTATGGAGTTAATCAAAATGGCCTCTGTAAATAATTATTTATTATTCAGTGGGCAGACAAATTTTGTCCTTTAATGGTGTTAATGTTTATTGTTTGGGAACGATTTTATTAATATAACAAGTTATGACTATACCAAGTGATTTTACATTTAAATTAAAGAATTTTCAAAAAGTGGAGTTAGTCAATTTGTGCAGTGAATGTTAACCTGTTATTTTGGAAAGTGGTATAAGTCAATTTTTACATGCACCGAGATATTTAAGTATTTTCTATAGAACTAGTTTAAAATATGGGAACATGTGTTTAACAATTAGCACTGGACAGAGAGTTAAACCATTAAAATTATTTAAAATAATAAACGATGTTTTTAAATACAAATGGAACTATACGAGATTCAAAAACAACAGATAAATATGTTCATGGAGTCGAGAATTGTTAAAAAAAAAAGTTAGCTAAAAACTCAAGAAATTCTGCTCAAGTTTTAAAATAAAAGAAAAAAGATCTGTTTTCAAATTCGTTATTACATTTAAAAACAGTATTATAAAAAACTTATCTCTTCGGGTAGTGAGTAGTTTCATAATAGCAGATCAACTAGAATAACGACCAACCTTTTAATTTTGTTTTTCTTAAGCGATTTTGGATTCGAAGATTGCTAATTCAGACTAGGATGGAATGAATCTCTTGATTTTCATTTATTATTAAAAGATGTTATATAACTTCACTTGCATTTCGTTCTAAATGCTCTCGGTAGAGCCAGTCTCCACCTAGAATCCCCTTGATGTATATATATGATCATGTATATATTAAATTGTAAATTAAATAAATTAAAGTGTATATTTTATTTTTTTAACCGCAATATAAACTTTGAAATAAGCAAACTGTGTGTATTGATACTGCTCTGATAAGCGACCATACAAAATTTTCCCGAAGATCTTTTTGAGGTTCATAAAAAAAAAAATTCCTGAACTATTATATTCAATATTTGAAATGATATTTGAGGATACTCAAATTATTTTTTTTAAATTACAGCATTAAACGTTCTCGCGAAAAATATGATTAATATCTAAATCAATACATATATTAAAAAAAATCGAATTTCACCTGGTTTCCAAGGCTTGTCAAAAATTTTCCCAAGTATATTTGAAAAGAGTGGAAGTGGGTCTATTGACTGGGGCCGGCTCAGTGGCCTCTCCAGGCGACCCTCGTCCACTCCAGGGCGATTTTCCAAACAAACTCGGGCTGACCTGAATTAATGAAATCCATACCTCCTCTAAGGAATCAAAAACATTTATCTGGAAATCTCAAAAAATATCCTATTATATGCCTAAATTTATGAAAATTAAAAAAACATTCCCGCTTAGAAGTTAATACTTAAGTAATACTTGCTTATTAAATTTTCTACATTACTTGTCACCATATTATTGTTACTGTACATTTTTATATTTTTTGTTCTGTTTGTTTCTCTCTTATAGCCCTGAAGATGACCTACACTGTAGGTCGAAACGTCGGCACATAATTATAAGTTTATTACTTATTCCGTGTTCTTTTTGACTGCACCCCCCAACTATCTCCTTTACATTAATCTATTTAATGTTCAACACTCAACCAACCACAAATAAAAATTCACTAGCTAACGAGCAAATAGAAAAAAAAATATTATTAATTTACTCTTAGCCTGTTTTGAATCGGGTATCATCGCAGATTAATACAACAATCGTTATTGATGATTTTTTTTTTAATGGTTAAAAGCATTTCCTATTAAGGCTTTGAGCTGAACAATGCATATTGAAAGAGTATATTGCTTGAATATTAGAATGTTTAAAATTAAAACATATCGTGAAAGACGCACCAAGACTAGGTTTTGCTTAACGTTAATTAGAACAGTACCTGCTTATCTACGGTGTGGAATTATGGAAACTCATTGGTCCAACAAAAAATAGCTCCAAATGTTCGTGCTAAAGGTGTTTTAATTATACGATGTTTATGTTGATGTTGATGTATGGATAATTCGGACTAGTTCTGAGGTGTATTACTTGATTAAGGATGTCCCTGTGACCCAATCCATCATGGCACGACTTAAAATGGTTGGGACATATAACAAGAATATAATAAGAATGCCTGATATATGAGAGTGCTTTCTTTAAGGCACTTCTTTTAGAACATCTTGAGATGAAGTAAACGCATGCTACGGTATTAACGATTGAAATTATAATTTCAATATTATGGTTAAGTTAGTAAATAGTTGTATTGTTGAAGAAAGGTAGCTGGAATTTCTTTTTCATTTTCTGAATTTTTTTTTCATTTTCTGACACAAAATGCACATTTCGGCATCTAAATTCTAAATCTAAATCTAAATCTCAAGTTTGAATGTTAACTATAACCTCTCTTCAAGGCTGTTATATTTAAACATATAGGAAGTTTTAAAAGGGAAATGTAATCGATAAGATTTGAGCAAATGGTAATTTTTAGAGAGCTAACTAAATTAATATAAGAAAGGAAAATTAAGAAAAATATTTCCCGTTTCCATAAAATTTGTATTTATATTAAAATTTAACAATATGTTAAATGTTACCAATAGAAATTTCATAAAATGTTTACTTAATTTTCCAAATTACAGCAAACAGTGCTAATTTTTTTTTAGAACCATAGAGATTATGAGGTTAGAACATGAAATATTTTAGGAACTAAACAATGAGGAAAATAAAAGAGAAACAAGCCCTAACGATGTTGTTATTATTCAACATAAGTCTCGTTACCTTCAAATCACATATTTCGACGCCCTACTTAGATTAACCTTATAAGAAGTATTTTAACGTCGGATAAACACGAGAAATATAATTTTTACAACGTTAATTTTAAAATAATTTGTCATTAAAACATACAGGATATGATCTTTTTGACCCAGAGAATGAAGATCGCAAAATATTCGGTTGGAAGGTAATAAGGTAAAGATAATGCAAGTTCTTGAAATGTCCTTAGGGAAATTTAAATGTAACTCGAGGAGAAGAGGTGGCTCTTAACCTTTTGTAGGCACTTCGTACTCTTCCCGCCCAAGGACTTGAAAAATAAGAAAAAAATAGGGTAGTGTGTAGTTGACATGGGAGCGAGTTAATAGTGACGCGTGTAATTAATGGGTTTATGACTCACGTTAAAGAAAGAATCTTTTAGGATTTTCATATTATGTATATAGCAGGCCCAAAATTTAGGCCCGTCATTAATTAAAAAAAAACATGTTAATAAAACAGATTAAAAAAAATTTTTATGGATCTGATATAACATCTGCATATACTAAAATAACTCGTTTTTTAAAATAGGAATTTCGTGTATCTGAAATTGATAAATAAATTTTCCTTGTAAATTAAAACCTTCGTGGGTTTATTTTAAAACCTTTAAAATAATAATGCAAGACATGAAATAAGGTAAATAGGGTCGTAGAGTGAAATAATGTTAGGATTTAGGCTAATTATTAAATGAAAATAAATTATTCATTAACGTTCCATAAAAAATTAAAAGAAAGAAAAAATAGTAAAGCATAAATATAAAGAGGAAAACATAATAAATATTAACATACATATTTTACAAACAATAAAATCATATTAACCCGTAACCGTTGTAAATAAACTCATTTTCATTGTAAGGGATTATGTTTTAAAATTTGTATTTAATTTAAAATAAAATGAAACAAAATATTTTTAAAAAAATTTACATATTTACAAATCTTGTGATAAAAAGAGTCTAACAACAAGCATCTTATATATTCAACTGAACTTGTAAATGGCGATATTAATGGTATTAAACATATTTACAGGTTTTGATAACAAAAATTGAATTGGTATTTTTTGAGAATAGAATGGTTGTGTTGAATTAACTGTAATATTCGAAAGCGGTACTATCTTAAGAAAGAACTTTAAGAAATTAATAAAATCTGAACTTCCGGTACATTAGGGTTGGTACAATACAGGTTCAGTACATTAGATACTTTGCTGTTTCAAAGTCAACGGATTAACAGGGAGTTGCTGGGTGAATCCGGGAGACTCGCTAGATTCCACAGCCAAATATCGTGGAACCTACATCTCTTCTACTCAGCCCTCTATATACTGAGTTATCTCGCTAACTAACGATTACGGGAGATAAGTGGTTGTAAATTAGTAAATAAACAACACAATAATTTACTATAAATCGAAGTGCAAATAAAATAAATTAAAATGATTCATTTTTTTCATTTCGCTACGTTACTAAATTATTCGAATATTCTAAATATTTTATTTGAAAAGAAAAGATATGACAAGGACCGGGACTCGAACTCGGGTCTCTCACCTCTCCGTGGTGGTGGCTTAACATTCTCGGCCATTCTGATTCGTTTCTCAGTCAGTCATTATTGTGGAGAATGTTAATTGAACATAACTTTTATTTTTGGATCTTGTTGACTTCAAGTCATTAATATCATTATAATTTACTTTATTGTTATATGATATATTTTTAATATATTTAACAAATTATATCATATGACAATAAAATAAATTATTCGAATATTCGTTTCTCGAAACTTAAAATTTCACCTTGTGAAGGTGGAGTGACTTTAATTTCTTAAAAGTTAAAAAATATATTGATAATTGTGTAAATAATTCAAAAGTGTTTAGTCTAACAAATAACATAAACAGTTTCTTTATTTACCGTTTGAGTATTTTGTATAAAATCTAACAATATATATTTTCAAACTAACTTCACGTTTATTTTATTTTTTTAAAACTACTTTAATATTATTCCATTTAACATTATAACTATCACGGTATAACTGATGTAAAAAACTGCCTCTCTGATATTTTAGACTATACCTCAGTTTAAAAAATATTTTAAACACAAAGAATAAGAGGGCAAGTATGTTCGACAGAAGATATCAAGAGGCAAAGATACACGGAAGAGAGATGATAAAGACAAAAAAGCTAAGGATGATGTATGGGAACCCTTAGAGGAGATATCGTCCGGATATATGCCAACGAGGTGGAAGAAAAAACCAGAACTAGGTAAATCCTCGTTTGACAGCTCTAACGTCTATCGATAATACCTGTCCCGCTAAATGTTTGATTTATGTTTCCGATTTATATGCGACCTTAATGAGTTGTAATCAATATTGATTAATTATTATTACGTTAATTACACTTGTTATTACACTTTTTTACATATACATATACTTTATATACTTTTTTTAATACGAAACACACTCATTTAACTCTAACGTACTGAGGCATGGTCCTTGGGAACTTATGGTAGCCATTTCTTGAATTTCCCACCCTACCGATTATGGGAATTCGGTATCCTATTAGTCAGTAGAAGTTTTTTTGTTAAGTTTGTAAAGATAAAATAACCAACACTTGATCCCATCGACCAAAAATCAGTACTTCTGAGACTTCTAAGATTTTTTAAAGTAACCTTCATTTAATCTTTTATATGTATGAGTTAATATTAATCAATGATTCTTTTAAATTTATAAATATTATTAATATATAAACTACTTACCTTATTCTTTTCGAACCCATACATTATTTATTTTTTAATTGTGTTACAAATATAGAATAGGTTTTATGATAAAATTCGCCTCTTGTTAAATGACTTGAAGAAAGAAGAAGCTGATATTGTCAAATCAGATTTTGATGACGGAGTCTAAATCGAGAGTGATCATGATACAACGTGAAAGCTGTAAGGCACTGACGAGGAGACGGAAATGATTCGAAATGAAAGTGGCTTTTTTTATGGGAAGAATAGATTCAAATAGTTCTAACAGAACCTGGTAACTTTGGGTTTCCTCACACAATATTATGGAATTACCAGGACGACAAAATCGCGAAAGAGAAACCAACTTACCGAAGGGATGGAGGATTCATTAGGAATAAAATAAATCACTTCTTTGGTTGATAATGTCTGAAAACTTCCAAGAAGCAAGAAAAAAAAGCTTTATTACACATGCTAAACAAAAAAATATGAAGAAAATATCTTTCCTTCGTGGCGAATACAAGTGCTCCTAGAAACTAGTGTCAATTGCTTGAGATAATGACCAATTTTAATTTTTAAAAGTATTTTAGTTTCATTAATAGTTTTTTAATTGTTTAAAATAGAAATTGAATATATTGCAGTTAATTTGTTTTAAATACACAAGTTTTATAATATGTAGTTTTAAAGTTTACTGTTTCCTGTATTCATCTTATTTAGTTTTGTTTTACTGCAATTTGATAAAATACCATATATACATTGATTGTTAATGTAAAAAGGCCAATGTAATTAATAACAAAAAATTAAATGATTTTATATATTATTTTGTTTGTAACGTATTGATGTTTTTAAATAAGTTGGTCCGTGGGACCTAGTATCATTACCAGCGTAAGAAAAAACTGTCAGTACTTGAAGGGTTAGTTAAAAACTTCCCATCGCTTATTCGAAATCAAATGACGATTTCCACCATTGTCTAAAATATATACCTTCTATAAAAAGAAATAACTAATTCCGAAAAACGTCAGAAGAGGAAGTAAAAATAAATATTTTCGTTAAGAAGTTCCAAGTTTAACCAGGCTGGAAATTTATACGATCAGCAGCGCTAGGGGAGTTTTTAGAATTAGAATTTAAAAAGTTTCGACTTGCGATAAAGTTAGGAAGGAAAAGTTCCAAGTTGTATATCACGACTTGATCGATAATGACAAAGAGATGACTCATAAACAATGAAATAAAATTTAACGACCATATAATGAGGTAATAATAACAAAGGAAGAAAGGAAAACTAATTCAAACAGAGTTTTGAAAAATAGTATAGCTTAAAATTATATTTATTTAATAGTGAAGTTAATTTTAGTCGTTCTGATGGCTACAAACGTTTATAAATATATTCGAACACAAGTAATCCCCAAACTGTTATTGAGTAATTAATAAAAACAATGAAACATTGTTTAGCGAATGTATTGTATACAGTACAATTGATTAGCGCGTGAAATAAAAGGAAGATAAATGGAGAAATAAAGATTATTGAGCGAGTAGAATTCAACTCGACTAGTTGGGATTTCCTGCTTTAAAATTAAAATAAAAAGCTAAACGCAGCAATAATAATCTTCCACAAACTTGTAGAGTTGATGTGAGATGTAGTGTATAATAAGTTTTTAATTCATATTACACCCCGTTTTTATGTCTGATGATACCAAACTCTTCGAAATCTTTGATAAGTGCTCACGCATTAGCAAAAGGTTTTCACAGTGAGTTAATAAAAAATCTTATTGAATGAATAAAAACAATGATATTTTTTGGTGTCTGTCTAGATTATACAAAAGTTGGCTAAATTTAATGTCGTTATTTTCTAATATTTTAGAGACTTTGTTTTGAATTTTTTTTCTAATTATATTGACATATCCAACATCATACTTCTTGAGGGGTTCAAGACTTGGATTTACAATTTTTCTTCTTGAAATTTAGTATTTATACAGATCTTCACACTTTCAAATTAAAAGATTTAAATAAATACAAAATAATGTTATTTCTCAAGTATTCTTTTGTTATCATATATTAAAACATTCTAAATATTTTTGTTTTGAAGAGAAAACATGACTGGGATGCGACCCCTGGTAGCTCAATTGTTTAGATCACTGCGACGGAGACGCTGTCCGAGTTCGAATCTCGGTCAGGGCAAATCTTTTTTCAGTAAAACAAAAATATTTAAAAACTATACCACCTAAAACACGCCATTAAAAAGGAACTAGATGAATGGACATATGCAAAATATCAGACTTATGTAGGTGATTTAGACCCTAAGGACCAATCGTTATGGAAGGCTACGCGACGTCTGATGAATAAACATAACAAAATTCCTAGTGTTGTAGACAACGATGAATTCATCACCAGCGATGTAGAAAAGGCTGAAATGTTCGCGGATTACTTTGAGAAAACGTTCTCCAACACAGAATGCGAAAGAAGTCCGCATATCGCTAATGACGTCGACGATTATTTAAACCACCCCAACAAGTTGCAACAGTGCAGCTTCCACCCAAATTCACGACCCCAATAGAAGTACAAGAATTAATAAATAAACTTAAAACAAAGTCCTGGCCATGATTTGATTCCAGTCATAGCAATAAAGAAGTTGCCCAGGAAAGCTGTCGTTTTCATTTCGTCCATATTTAATAGCTGTCTCAGAATTGGATATTTCCCCAATACATGGAAAAAAGCCGAACTCATAGTCATCCACAAACCTGGTAAAAACGCGAAACAAGTCAGCAGCTATAGACCTATAAGCTTATTACCAATTATTGGAAAATTATGAGAAACAATTATAAAAAAGCATCTTTCTTCATTTTTTAACAATAATGACATTATCCCGGATTTTCAATTCGGTTTTCAGTATAGTCATTCCACCTCACACCTACTAGCTCGACTATCAGAATTCATAATAGACGGATTCGAAATGAAGAAACATACGCTGGTAACGTTCTTGGACTTCCAACAAGCGTTTGATAAGGTTTGGCACCGAGGTCTACTGTACAAACTAAAGAAAGTAGATACCCCGAAATACTTACACGTTATTCTGAGCTCATTCCTGAGCGGTCGAACATTCTCTGTTAGAATTAATAACACATGTTCAACTGTGAGACAAATCCATGCAGCTACTCCACTAGGTTCAGTCCTTTCTCCCATTTTATTCAATTTTTACCTTCACGATATCATCCAGTCTACACATACCTCCATAGCTATGTTCGCCGACGATACAGCCGTTTTCTCCCAAGACAATGACATAATAATAGCCAGAAATACTTTGCAGAGCCACCTGGATGATCTCGAGCAATACTTTACTAAATGGAGGATTACTCTTAACATCGAAAAATGTACCTCTAAAGTTTTTACCCTTAGACGCCCATCAGACGCATCTGAGCTAACCCGCGTAGGTAAAAGAGTGAAATGGAACCCTGCCAGCGAAGCTATACGATACCTTGGAGTTCACCTGGACCGCCGCCTAACCTGGAATACCCATATCAACTGTAAATTAACCCAAACCTACGTAAGATTGTCAATGCTCTATCCTATCGTGAATAGAAAATCAAAATTAATACCAGAGATAACAATTCTCATTTACAAATCAATCCTAAGGCCATTACTGATGTACGGCTGTGAAGTCTGGGGAGCAGCATCCATTACCAAAAGAAAAAGATTGCAAACTTTTTAAAACAAGGTCTTAAGAATCGCAGTGGATGCTCCCTGGTTCATCAGAAACAGTCAACTGCACCGTGAAATACAAATAGAAACAATAGACGACCACATAAAAAAAAGATTCAGAAAATTTCATGCCCAACTATCAGCAGTTGAAGGAGCAATAAATTACAACGTAGGAAAGCAGACATCATCGCGAAGACTAAAGCCCAGGCTACTGCAGGACATCTTATTATGAGCTGTATAAATATGTATTCTAGTGACATTACTACCTTAAATTTATTTAACAGCTATTTTATATATGTATATTTTTTTATATAACACAATCCACTGTTTTACTCTTATCCAATAGTTATAACGATGTATTTAGTTAGGGGTATCTATTGTACGGACTATACCCCCCCCCATAATCAATTGCTATAAACAATAAATAATTAATATTATAACAACCATGTAAAAAGGCCCACTAGGCCGATCTGGTAAAAATAAAATATTATAAAAAAAAACTATAATAATCCACAAAAGACATAAAATAAAATAAATTATAAATAACATTATGAGGTAATTCAAAAAGATCCTAATTCAATGAACATTCTTCCTCGTTACACACCGCCGAAATTGCGAGAACACGGATATAGGATCGGTGAAAGAATGGATTTGCCTGACTGGGATGTGAATCCTTGTAGCTCAGTCCTGTTTTAACTTATGCCCCAGAAACCTGGCCTTTGTCAAAATCTGACGCTAACAGTTTAGTGCTAAGAAGAATGTTTGGAGCGGTAAGAGTGGGTGACCAGTTCCGGCTTAGGTATAATGCAGAGCTGTACCAGATTTAGCAGGAGCCCAATGTGGTACAGCACATAAGAATTTCCAGGCTAAGATGGACTGGGAATGTGGCTAGGATATCAGAAGAAACTTCTCTCTGGGTATGTGGATGAGAGAAGGAGACATAGTAGACCGCGACTGAGATGGGTGGACGAGGTCGAGAGGGATTCAGGTTTCCTCGTTGGATAACAAGAGCTTGGCGGACCCTGGCACAAGACAGAGAGGAGTGGAGGCGGCGCCTTGATGCGGCCAAGACCCGTCTGGGTTGTAGAGCCCGTGTTGATTGACGGAGACGCAATCGACTCGGGTTCGAATCCCGGCCAGGACAAATCTTTTCTCTTCAAAAAAAAAAAAAAATTTAAAAATGAATTAAATATAACAATGAATTAAAAAATATATTAAAACATTTCGTAACTACTCATTATTATGTTGTCAATTATCTTTTTTTGTGACTACCGGTGGTAGACTAACATTTTGTTTTAAATTTTATTTTATTTTTGAGTTTTAAGTTTTAAATCCAACTGTATTTAAAAAAAAATCAGATACAAAAATAACCAGATATTTTTTTTAAGTTAAACAACGAAGACTTCATTTTCCTGGTACATTTTGCTGAGATAGTTTGAACTGAGAAAGTTTTGGTAAGTTCTGAAACAAGCCTGGTGAACAGTATCTGGGGTAGTAAAATAGGTTTTTGGCCTGCCACCCGCATGCATTTACATTTTAACAAGATACCATCCGAATTTTGTTTGTTCTGAGGTAAACCACTGCAGCATTTTATAGTCAATGGATTAGTTTAATTTATTCATTCTAAAATTTTAAAAATAAATGCTAGACTTATAGGACTGGATATTCAATAGTGTCAGCAACTACTTATTGAGTGATTTCACCTTCCCATTATTAAAAGTTCTAGTTAAAAGTTATGATTATTCCTTCCAGACAAAACTGTTACCTTAGTGTTAGTTAAACTGGCCCTTTACATTAAAAGATTAGTTATTTTGTTGTTTTTAAGGTGAATTAAATTTCCTTGTTTTGTTTTTCATTCCGATTTAATTAACCATTCTTGAAGTAAAGTTTTTTTTTCTTTTGTTTATTTCGTATATTAATTATTGAAAGCAAAAAGGTATTGTATTTATTTCAAAAGATAATTATCAGTTAAGCCTAGCAGAATATTATTTGTGTAAATAACACATGGTGTAAGTGAACAAACAAGTGCCTGTTGCCTACGGTGAACAACTGAAGTACGCGCTGTGATCTCGTCAGTTAGTTAAAGATAGTTAGTCAAGCTGGATGGTTGTACGCCTCTCGTTATCACCTATCGATTATCGCCACATCGACCACATATCGATTGTCGCCACATCGATCATCTATCGATTATCGCCACATCGACCACCTATCGATTGTTGTCACATCGATCATCTATCTATTATCGCCACATCGATCACCCATCGATTTTCGCCCGCATCGATCACATTGTTGATTTCGACTCCACCAGCTGGATTTGTTGACGCTCGAGGTACAAGACGTCGTTATTTTCGCAATACACCTGCAGGTGATTAATATTGAACATTAATATTTTTCTTTATCTGGAATTTTAGATTCACTAATTAATATATTTAAAATTGTCACTTATAAACAGGCTTAGCATTTTTTTTTTTATTCAACCAAAAGAAATTGTTAATTATCCGGATTTTCTCAAATAGTAGCATATAGAGAAATATTTAAATCATAACCTTTTATGATATATTTTATAAAGATTTATTTATTTATTTATAATTAAGGTGTTTCATTTATTTTGTATTTTTTTGTTTAATTATTAAACCATTTGTTTATTGTGATTGAATTAATTGTGATTTGCTTTCAATAATTTCCTTAATATTTTTTTTTTTTTTTTTACATTTAACTTTTTTCAGCTAGTGATTCGGATCAACTTGAAACGGGGTTTGAGATTTGTAATTTTGTATCCAATATTGCCGCTCTCCCCGTCAGTAACTTTTGTTAGTTTTTAAATTTATACCATGTGTTTCAGCTCCCCCGAAATTTTCGGACCTTAGATAAGAGCTCCGAAATGGATTAGGGAAAAAAATCAGATTGAATTATTCCAGATCGCATATCATTTGAATTTAACCTTTTATTAAACTTATAACATCAATCAGTTTTATAAATTAAATAAAACATACTTTTGATAGTAAAAATAACAATTGTTTGAATTGAAATGAAGCTACAATTTAATCGTTTCTATACTGAGAAAATAAAATTACAACATTAATTGTTAGAAAATTAATTGTAACAATACAACTAATTAATAAAAAAAAATTTAAAGCTACGATAATAAATCAAACCCTATATTAATTTACAAAATAAATAAATGTTTATCAGGTTGAAATATTATGAACTGAAAATTTTCCTTATTTGTCTGATAAAGTAGATTCTCGTCGACGGGACGAGCGAGAATGTTGAGATGGTAGACTAGATCAATTCGAAGTGGTCGAATCGATGAAGAGATTTACAAATAACAGCAGCAGTTGGGCAGTGACTTAGTACCTCTTCAAGTCCTAATGCATCTCTGAGCTCCAATGACTTGCGATGTGCACGTCGAGAGGTTCGTACCAACACTGTCTGGTTTTTTATAGAGGGTGCGAAAAAAAATCGATCAACTCCTATTTTGTAACGTGTGTTTTTCTTTCTTCACTTTTGTAAATGTGTTTTTTAAACTTTTCACTAAAAATATTTCCTAATAAATTAAATCATGGAGATAAACATTGTTTCCAAAAAAGTGAAAAATATATAAAAAAAGAAAATGTTCTTTCTTTTACAAAAAAACAGATTTAGCTGTCTATGGTTAAAACGAAATTAATAAAATAACTCCTTTAAGATTATCAAATTACGTGGCCTTAACGCCATGGAAGGAGCAAAATCAAACTGAAAAGGAATCGTTTTGAACGAACGGTTCGGACTACCATCCAAGTTGTTTTAAACACGTTTGAAATATCCTCAACTAGAAGATACAGTGTGTCCCATATGCAATGGAGTGACTAAGCGGTGCGAATTAAGATAGAACCCTAAAATATTTCGAAACTCTAAAAAAAAAAACAGAGAATTATATTATCTTAGTCAAAGAACCGCGAAAATAATGCCTAATAGTCTAGGATCCATGGTCCATTTTTGCACAAAATGTATGGTTTGATCAAGATATTTTGATTTATCGATACATATATCCTTCCGGCATGTATCGATAACGAGGTCATCAAAAATAATTACTAACCAGCTGATTTTTTTTACTTAGTTAATATTTATATAATTTAACAGTCATATCATATTCATTTTGTTAGAAAAATATTTTTCAAATCATTTAGATAATTATCTTGAGATTTAACAAAAAAAAAAAACAGTTAGTAATAATTTTTTGAGAAATATCAAATCGACATATTTTATCCTTGCTGCCTCTGTTAGCTACCACAATCGAGAACTTTCACACAGGAAATTGTTGGGCGTCTCATCGAAACGAAACTATTCACTATCATGGACTATATACTCTTTTATATGACAAATAATTAACTACTAACGACTTCAATGAGCTTCTCAGCACATTTATTCTAAATTTGTTCTATTATACTAGGAAAACTTTTGAATACTTCGGAAATTCGTCGCTATTCGGAGAAATTCATTCTGTTTTTCGCTTAATATTCCTTGCATAAAATGCAATACATTGTAAACACATCACATACATCATGAGTATTTTATTGAACTTGCTGTCTCTGACTGATGAGTCTGTTTGGACTGTTTTAGACGTGCTGCATTTGATCTTCATTGATGTGAATTTTTTTAGCGTATGGTCGTATTATGACTGACGGCTATCAAAACGTTGACTTGTTCGTTATTTTCCATTATTTTATAGGCTTTAGGCTTTATTATTTTTTTTTCAATTGTGTCATAATGATTTCCTATTTAACTTTTTGAGTTTTAGCTCATATCATACATTTTATTACCATATATAAATATATGATTGTATACATATTACGAATGTGATGTTTGTTATTAAAATTTTCCAAATAAAACGCTCTTCGTTTAAAAAAAATCTCATAATAATAATAAAATTAAATTAATTTAAATGTTATAGATAAAGTTGCATTTTCTCCTGAAACAAATTAGCCTGAAGACAGGCGAGCTCGTTGGCAAAAATTAAGGAGTAAAACAAAAACATGTATTTAATCCTGCCGATTTTAATTATTACTTTGGAAAAAAAAATCATAATGCACATATTATGCATCGCATTCTTGAAAATAAAGTTAAATGTGCAATATCACTCCTTCAAAAGAATTACGGCGTAACTCAAAAATTGACATTATTAAATTAAGCCTTTAGTATAGATTGTATTAGTTGAACATTTTTAATTCAGGAACGACATATACATTTCTTTTAAAAAAAATAATTTTTTTTAAGTTTTAAGGTTAATGGGAATAATGAAATAAGTTAATTTTAAAAGATTTTCAAGATTTTAAAAATGATTTATTTCCTAGTAATTTCAGTACCATCATTATAATAGAAATGCGTGCTGTACCAATACCCAAATTTTTAATTAATTCACATGGAACTTTCAAATACATCTATTGAAAATATTGTTTTTTTGAGTTATAACATTTTTTTTTTGAAGGAGTAAAATTTTTTGATGAATTTCAAAAATACCAAGTTGCGTTATATGGTGCAGCATGGTTAACTTTAGTTCACCAACATTTTAAAGTTAGCCGACTCGATGAACTAAAGTCTGACGTGGTAGAGCCACACACACCAACCAGATGAACACGGAGCCATGTCCCCGAAGGACGTGAATTGGCGCGATAAACCACTTTGGGGACAGATATAAGGCTTTGGCCTGAGAGCTCATCAAGAGAGCTGATAAACCTCTGGGGACTTCGCCCTGATGCTTGATACACTAGACGTTTCTCCACAGTCATTATCAGCTTTTTCCTCAGCGTTGTCGACAGATCGAATTTGACACTTCAGTCCCCTTATTTATTTTTTTATAATTTGGCAAACAACCGTGCTATATTCCATTTGTTTGGGATCATAACAATCAATAAAAAGTATAGATAATAGTGTATTAGCCGGTCTACAGGGACTGTTATTCGCAATAGTTTATGACCTGAACACTGATAATTCAGATACTGATAAACCTACCTTATTATTCGTATTAATAGAAATTGAAATGTTCAAAATGTAATAACAAAATGTAGAATTAGCATTTTGTTATTATTTGTTTATAACTCATAACCCCTCTAGTCACGTTCCTCTTTTCATATAAATGTATCCCCAACACTTTCAATAACACCATCTTCATTTCTATCCTAGTAAAAATCCATTTGATAATTTCTTTCAGATAATTTCATTTGCAGATCTATTCCGAACTACAAGAGGTATTTCACAGCTTTTTCTTTTTTTAAAGATACTTATTCTGAGTGTCAGTCTATTTATTTTAAATTATCAATAACAAAATGAATAAGATAAAACACAACAATAAAAAACAACACATAAAACAATTTAATAACGCACATAAAAATATGTGACGAGTAATAAAAAGAGGTTACACCAGATAGGAGGTAAGTTTCATGCAGACCGGCAAATACACAAGTAAATAATATACATGATAATATTCTTAGTCCTTTAATAATTTATTTTTCATCAGTTCATAGCCATTGCCCTCATATGCATTATATCTCTAGCTAATAATATTTTAAGTAGTAGATGCGTATTAATCGCCATTTCTTATCTGTCCCTAAGCTGTGTTTGGTTTATACGCCGAACGATTCTGATATAGAGATTTGATGGGCTGAGAAGTGACCAGGCAACAAAGGATTACAAAATGTAAAATGTGTATCTAAAGTATGCTTCAATTTGTATAGATGAGCCCTCGTGTCCAATTAGATTAGTAGATTTTATTTAATATACGATTCGAGAATTATATGAGGCATTCAGAAACAAAAGTGGATGACTCAAAATTTCGAAAATTGTCTTTTTTAAATTTTCTTCTAATTTCGTTAAAGGTTTATGTTTCTGAAATTTCAGGTCCAAAACCTGATTAAGACTTTGAGAAATAATGAGGGAAACTATCGTATTTGACTAAACTAGCGAAAACTTTGAAAAAGTGAATGTTGGAAATTCTGGAGTTATGTATCCCCTTTTAGTTTTGAACGCCTCGTATCATACTGTTACGGGCGCCGGCAGGAAGACGGAAAAAAGAGGATTAGCGGCTTAAATCCGTCGGCGGGAGAAGTTAATATAGGATTAGGACCGTTCTAGATCGTCTCCTTTTGTCGGAAAAGGATTAAGAAGATTCCAGAATTTTCTGGCCCCTCCGTGTTCTAGAATTTTCGGCCTTGCCTATTTAAATACTTCCTTCACCTCGAGCCAGTCAGTCTTAGTCTGAGAGTAGACCAGAGAAGACCTGTGATAAGTGAGTGTCAGTGTGATAAACTAGTCAGTGTTGAACCGGCCAGTGTAATAAGTGTGTCAGTGAACTGTGACAGTCTCGCGAGTGTAATAAACTGTTTCTGTTTGTTACTGCGTGTCAGTTTGTCATACTTGGAGAATCTTACGGTCGGTGGCCTAGTGAACTGTAAGTGTTAATTATTAGTTATAAATTTTAGTGTAATTTTAGAATATTCATAGAAACTATTGTAACTAGTTAAGCTATCTAGAATTAGTAATATCTTATATTATTGTAATAATTAAATAGGAGTTAGGCCTAGATAATAAATATTTAGAATATTGTTATTATAAATTTATATTTGTTCAATAATTGTATTGTTAATAGTTTAATTGTATCCTTTTTATCATTTTGTTAATAAATATTAGTATCTTTAATTAAGGAATTGTTTAATTCATTTCAATACCCAGTAGCCCGTAACAATACATAATACATATTTTCGTCTGCTTATGTATTATAAACGATTTAACTACTGACGCATTACATTACGAGTAATCTATATATTTTCTAACTATTTTTTAGTTTTCTTGGCTTATGACAATCAATGATAGCTGATATATCACTCCATATGCTGTCACTCGCTAAACTCAGAGACAATTCATAGACTAGGATGTGACCTTGTTAGAAACGTAGAGATGCATAATTAATTATTTAATCTTTCAATATCAGCATTAATGTGTTTAACTCTAATTCCGATTTTAGAAATTTTTCAAATATAACCTCCGATGTACTAGAAATTAAAATACTTGACTGTGGTTTCAGAAAACAACATTCGACAAATAAATATTACAAATTTGGAAAATGGCTCTAATAATTAAAATCCACATATTCTTCTTCCTGTGCTTTCTTCGTTTAGGACGTTGGCTATTAACATGGCGATCTTAACTTAGTCTGCGCCAGATCTAAAACATTAGCCAGGAGTGCTTCTTCCTTCCTTGTCCCCTCCTACTATCAATATTTCCCTGCAGTTGATGATAATTCTGATTTGGCGTTTATGGTCAAGG
The DNA here is from genome assembly GCA_037127475.1 of Arma custos. NCBI lineage: Eukaryota > Metazoa > Arthropoda > Insecta > Hemiptera > Pentatomidae > Arma > Arma custos. The sequence goes on along the minus strand of CM073762.1, from coordinate 58,481,774 downwards.
TAATCTAATTCATCTTGATGGTATATGCGTTATCTTGATCTTTGCCGACTCAATTGCAGTTTCATGTTTGTTAAATAGTTGGTCCGCACGCATTATTGTTTGTAATAACATCGGATGGAGTGGTTCAGTGGAAGAGCGCAGAGTTACCGTACAGAAGGTCCTGGGTTCAAACCCAGCTGTGGAAGATTTTATTTTATCTGCTGTCAATGAGAAACGGATCCTATGGGATCTAGGGCTCACCTATTCTCTGTAAAGTGGGTACCCGGTTCTCCTCAATAAAACCCTGAATTTTTTCTTAGCTTTAAAAAAATGCTTAGTTGTTTCAAAACAATATAAAAAAATATTTACTCTCTAGAAATAGTAATTATAATAAGTCGGGTTGAGCGATAATATTAAAATTCTGCTCTGATTAAAATAACCTTCATTAAGAACGTTCAGAACTAACATCCATGTTAATTAAGTTAATAACTTTCTTCATATCTTCGGTAACTCTGGAGAGAGTGCCGTGTTGATTTAAGCCTGAGTACCATTTCTATAAGCGGCAAAACATACGGGCGAAGAAAAGACCCTCATACATATTCAGGTGGGAAATTATAATAATAGAAAAAGTTAATTTCGACGTTAACGTGGAATTTTACAAGAGTCGGTTATGCGTCCATTCTCAGTGGCAGATGTAGGGAGCGGCTTAGCCTGAGATATTCCCTCAATGGGCTTGAATCGTTTTATATGCAAATTGTATAATGCAGCCTCCATCCCCTCCCCCCAGAGGTTCTTTCCAGTGAGATGAGTGTTTAAGCCGATATGGTATATTAGGGGGGGGGGTACAGCCTGCCGGTGTCAACACTTTTCCCGCCATTATGCAAAAGACCAATCACTTTGCATTGTCCCTTTCAATTATACCGATGTCTTCATAGCTCCAATTTCTCTCCTCTGGAAATTCTATCCACTGCCTCATTCCAAGTAAATTGTGTCATTACTAAAATTAAAACAAAAGTACGTTTATAAATAATATACGATATGTTACTGATAACCAAATCAAGAATATTTATAAAATATACGAATAAAATTGATGACTGAGTAATAAATTTACAGTACTTTGTAGCTTAAAAGGATAGGTGGGTTAAAAAAAAAAATCCATTTCCCATAAGTTTCAATCCGACGAACAATAAGCGAATTGAGTTAAAAAAAATATGAAATTATTCACAATAAAGATAGCGCTTAGCCAACAGTCGAAAAAAAACTGCAATTGATTACGTTATGCTTTATTATTAGTACATAGTACTATTATTAGTATTATTAGTGTAAAAAGTGTATCATTGTTTAGATCATTCTAGGAATAATTGTTTTACGTGTCAAAACTAAAATAATCAGTTTAATGATAAAAAATATCATGGATTTATTCATTCGTTTTCTTCATTCAATGTTAAATTCTGCTTAGAATGAAGCCTGAATAAGCTTAAAAGCCAAACACTAAATTTTCAAATAAAAAAGGATTGGGAATTTTTCTTGGTCGATTACTAAGATTACTAAGGATCGTTACTGGATTTAATTACATAATTTACTTTTTTTTAACCTGTCATTAAATTGCTGGTAAATCTTCTAAAATAGAAAATATATATACATCTAGTTACCAACTGGGTTCGTCACCTAAGAAAATGTGTTTATTCTATAGAATTATAATTCAAGAAACAATGAAAATAGAGAGGGAGTGAGCGAGAGTGTGTGTGATATATATATATATATATATATATATATATATATATACAGAGAGAGAGAGAGAGAGAGAGAAGTAGTTAACAGTTAAGCTAAGAGTTGAGAATAAAAAAACAGTAATTTTTTACAAATTGCTTTATTATTAATTAATAGATACATACATCTTCGGCTCTACATCCCACTCCTGGCCCTGGCCTCCAGAAGAAACTGTCCCCGCCGGTCTCCGTCGCCAGCCATTGTCCACCAGCTCGACGCCCCCAGCCGCACTTCTTCCCTTCCAACCATTTTTTTCCAGGTTTAACCATCTTGTCCGGGGTCGTCCTACTTTTCTTTTTCCCACTGGTGCATGGTTCATTTTGCTCTTGGGATAGCTATCGTCAGGCATCCTTTGTGGATGACCAACCCAACGAAGCCTGCTGATCCGGATAAATTTTACTGCTGGGGCAGCCTTTTACTTTTCGTACAGTTCCTGGTTGTGCCTTATTCTCCAGGTGCCATTTTCTTTGATGGAAATTGTTTTTTCGAAAATTACAATCTCCTGTTCATCGACTTTCATTAGCACCCAGCATTTACAACCGTATGTCAGTATGGGTCTGTTGAGGGTCTTGTATAGTATAGATGTTGTATCTTTATTTATTGATTTTGTTATAAAGAGCTTGATTATGCCGTAATAACCCCTCGTGGCGGCTATGATTCTCTTTTTTATGTCTTTGGAGACGTTATTGCCAGTATCTACAAATGACCAAAGGAACACAAATCCCCGAACTGTTTCGAACTTTCATCCACCAATTTCTATGTGTCGATCGCGTGCCTCAGTTTCTGCAACCATATACTTTGTTTTGGCTTCATTTATTACTAGCTCTGTTGTCGCCCGCAACTCTAGCGACTCTTAGTTGGGTGACCCGGGTTCGAATCCCGGCCAAGACTTAATCTTTTCTCTTAAAAAAAAAAAATATATATATATTTTTTTTTTTTTTAACGTTAAAGAATGTAATAGTTATAAAATCAAAAAGGTAATAAGAGTAAGTAATAAATAAAGTAATAAGTAATAAAAGTAAGTAATAAATTGGTTAATCCAAACTAGGTAATAATAATTGTAAAATATTATATGAGCTGTTATGTTGGAAAGTGGTGTATATATTCATTAGTTATTAATCCAGATACTTTTAAGTGTTTACACTTGAATTGACTTACAACTATGGGGAAATGTTATGTTTTTAACTCATAAAACTTAGCTAAAATGATATTTTTACACTATATACCCTTTAAATGATTATTATAAAATAATAATACTTACAATTAATTAAAATAATAACTGATTATAGATCCAGATGGACTTTCCACTTTCATAAATAACACCTCTTGTATTAACACTTCTATTCGGGAGTTTTGTGCCAGTACATTATGGTTGGAGCTAGTAAATTATCGAAAAATGTCCTTGAGTTATATCGATATTTAAAAAACAATTATAAATTTACATTGCATTTCAATATTATTTATTAAAATTTTATTTTTTTCAATTATAAATTCTTATTCATCGTCATAATAAAGAATATAGGTAGTTAAACCTTACGAACAAGATAACTAATCTATTGATCTGTGTATGATTATACTTCGTAATATATAACAATGCTATGTAATATATAGATTTTTTTTTGTAATGTAATGTATAAAAATACCTTGTATGTAGGCAAAAACAAACGTTAGTATCCCTTGTAAGCCCATTCTACCAGTCTTCTGTAAAAAAGTGTAACTACGTGATCTGCGTTCAATTTATAGGTTGCGAAAACGTGCTTCTGCCTGTCCCGACCACAATAATACCGTTAATTCTTGCTTAATAATATTATATATAAAGTTAATACTTACAAAACCAGGTACAATTTACAAGAAGGGTTGAGGAACTTAATTAAGTCTCTAACTTATTTGTTTGGTGATTTTTGTGGTGAATCTCTGCTTTTACGAAAACGGCATGTAAAAATACAAAAGATACGTTACAGGTGGGCCTTAATTAGTTTGAAGGTTTCTCAAATTCCACTGATCTCATCTTAAAATTATTATTATTATTATTTTTATAACAATAAAAAAGGAAATGTCATGATCGTAATAGTTTTAATAGCTAGGAAGCAGGAGAAATTAATATCTGACGACGACAGAAGGTTTAGTGTCAGCTTTTTATTAATAAGCCGTGTCTTTGAAAATCATTCCGACTGATCCTCCAACCGCAAAGTTTATATTGATGTTGAAGGAAGTTATCAAAGAAAAATTTTCAAGAAAAAATGACAACGTTTTATTTTCCTATTTTCGTTTTAACAAAAAGTAAAAGTGAGGGAAACTAATTAAAAACTCACCGCCTTATTTAGTAATTAAGGCTTAAAGATGTCGCTTTGCACATAAATTTAAATGAAGAAAGTTAGTTTATGCATGAACGGATTTTGCCTTTCTAATAGGGAAACTTTGTTTATTTGACAAATTCTTAATTTATCAAGTGCACCAACAAAAATTATCCTTTTAGGAGGAAAAACCTGTTAAGAGAAATTTTTAAAAGCGGTTAAGATCAAAAGGTTGAACATAATTTTCAACACAACACTTATATACATATTTTTAAAAATGACCTGTATATTACATTTGGGTGTGTAAATGTAAATGTGTGTACGAGTATATTTTAGTTTTTGGTTTGGAAGATACTTGATGCAAACACTTGTCAATACATGAGTTAACAAGTGTGAGTTTGACATGTCACCACAGTCGAGGCACCCGCTATTGGCCCTGAAGATGGCCTACACCGTAGGCCGAAACGTTGGCACAATTAAAGAATAATGTTTTGCTAATTTTGTGTTATCATTGACTGCAACCCCTGACCAATTCAATCCATCATTACAATTATCCAGTCAACTATTTTCCACTCAAATCAAGTTAAATAACATAATTAGAAAAACATATTTGTATGATCAGGATATCAATATCAATTCTCCGAGATTGATTATAATTTTTACGCAACTTTAGAATCTTCACGAAAATAGCTCTAACGAATTTACAGTCAGAAACTTGCTTAATAATTAAACTTAAAAATTAATTGAAACTTAAAAAATAATTAATCCTTTTAAATCATTTTAACTAGTACCAGAACTGTTTGATATCATTGTTACTGAGTTTCTTCTGAATTGGCAATATTATCTTTTCAAGTTTCAAGTTTATGCCGAAATGGCCTTAGAGTCAGTACGCTGCGGGTTATCAGGTTCCTTTTTTTTTAACAAACAGTATTGCAAGGATATTATTTGTTCAAAATAATTAATCACCAATACCCAAGGATTTTTATAATACAAGAACATGATGAAAAACTATTATAGAACTTATCGTATGCCGAGGAAAATATAAAAAAATTAAATTACTAACTTAAAAAGCGAAATTTTTACAATTTAGTTATATTATTGTAATGGACTGAGATAATTTAAGATTATATTTATGTGTAGATATATAATTAGATATATTTTATTAAATAGGAAATTATTGTTAAGACAACTCATGCCAGGATTTGTGTCCCTGTCAGCGGCTCATTGGTCCGATACCAACACGAGGCCGGAACCGAATAAGCAGTTTCCAACGTCAAATCCCCGACTCTGTTCGAATCTTGAAGACGTTAAACATAAGCATTAAATTCTCGGGATAATTATTACCACCAGATCGCAGCACGGTACGGCCCAGGGGTAAGAATGATTACGCTAGCTGGAATAAGCCTTCAAATAGCGTACCGTTTTCCTAAAAAGTTAGAGTTGAAGACTGGTACTAGTGAGAAGAGGGACCTGAACAAGACACCAGATGGAAGGTAGAAACTTTTTCCATACTGTAGTCAGACTTTATTCTGGGTGAAGCCCATTCGTAGTTCAGTTGAATATAGGGCCAGTTCATTATTTTCTTTGTCGTTCGTCGCGTTTGACGACAAGACAGATAGGATTTTTTCTTTAATTATTAGTGCATATGATTATTGTTATAGATGATAGATCGAGTTTTGTTTGAAAATTATTAATATTTATGAGATAATGAGTACTGAGGGTGAATATTTAAGTTTAATTATTATTAGGGCATTGGATTATTTTTATAGGCAATGAATTTGATTATTGTTATATGTTATGGAAATTGTTTGATTATTATTTTATTAGTGGTTTTAGGGATTATGATTATGGGTGGAGGATCTGGGATATGATTTTTGTTCGCATGCTATTATGTAGTACTATTACTGAGGGCGAAACTTCTGTTAAATTAATAGAAGTTAAATGTATTTTTTTTCAATATAATAGAGTTATTTTTTTATAGATGAATGTTTTGGGGTTTATTTCTTCGCCCAGATTCCCTATGTGTCCTCGATCATACCCTGTTCTCTTCCAGTCCTTTTGCCCCCTACCCGCCACAGGTAACATTATTTATTCTGGTTCTTGGCGAATATACTATAAAAAAACAGAAACAATCTAAAAATTTATCTAGCTATCCTCTCCAACTTTGTAGAATGTCAGGATAAGATAGATGGCAAGACGTCTCTGCTTCGATCCGATGTCAATGTCCACAGAACAAGTTCTTTGTAAGTTGGCTTCCATTGCAAGTTGTCTCACGTGTTGAATTTTTAGTGATGGTGTACAGTCTTTTATTTCAGTGCTGCGTTTGTTCGGAACACACTGGAGTCATTTAAAAAAAATATATATAATTTTTAAAACTGAGGTTAACAATTAAAAAGGGACATTATAAATAAAGCTATTATAAATAAATAAATAAAGTAGATTATAAATCTAACAAGCTTCGACGTTTACTAGAAGATATAAAAAAATCTTTCATACATATTGCTAAGGATATTATTTTAATCTTCTAATATAAAAAAAAATATGTTTCTTTTATTATTAAATTATAACTAAACGTCTGTTGTTCTATTTTATTTATTATATTTTTTTTTGTATTTCGTATTGAACACATACTATAAGGTAGCAATTTTGATGGAGTTTTCTCTGTCTCCAATATTCCTTCATGCATTCTCTGTTTTCCATCTGTACTCTGTTTAACTTCGTACAACCTTCTTTTGTCTTTCATCAACCTGAAACCCTTCCAGATTTTTCACTTCGCTCCCAAATTCAGACACCTCTGACGTGGGAGGCTGTAATGTTCAACTTCCCCAAACGCTTCCTTACTTCTTTAGTCCATGTTGCAGTTGTGATCTTTGAGAAATATTTGTTTGGCCAATCTATGCTAATTTATTCAATATATATATGTCTGAGGAATGAAAGCCTTCTTTTCCGCACAGCATCCAAGATTCTTTCCACTTTCTGATAGATTCCACAGTTTGTTCGCAGTTTCCGTCCTACTTCAGTCTTAACTGTACCCATAGCCATCCTTATAATACTTCTTTCCATGTTTTTTTTTCGGACTAAACGCTTTTAGAGAAATACGGTGGCAAAGAAGAATTCCGTTTTTTAGACAGTGTTATTTTAGCATTCCAAATCCTATCCTTGCTGTTTTCTGTTCAGATTTCGAACTGCAACAGCTGTTATTTATTTATAATTAAGGTGTTTCATTTATTTTGTATTTTTTTGTTTAATTATTAAACCATTTGTTTATTGTGATTGAATTAATTGTGATTTGCTTTCAATAATTTCCTTAATATTTTTTTTTTTTTTTTTACATTTAACTTTTTTCAGCTAGTGATTCGGATCAACTTGAAACGGGGTTTGAGATTTGTAATTTTGTATCCAATATTGCCGCTCTCCCCGTCAGTAACTTTTGTTAGTTTTTAAATTTATACCATGTGTTTCAGCTCCCCCGAAATTTTCGGACCTTAGATAAGAGCTCCGAAATGGATTAGGGAAAAAAATCAGATTGAATTATTCCAGATCGCATATCATTTGAATTTAACCTTTTATTAAACTTATAACATCAATCAGTTTTATAAATTAAATAAAACATACTTTTGATAGTAAAAATAACAATTGTTTGAATTGAAATGAAGCTACAATTTAATCGTTTCTATACTGAGAAAATAAAATTACAACATTAATTGTTAGAAAATTAATTGTAACAATACAACTAATTAATAAAAAAAAATTTAAAGCTACGATAATAAATCAAACCCTATATTAATTTACAAAGTAAATAAATGTTTATCAGGTTGAAATATTATGAACTGAAAATTTTCCTTATTTGTCTGATAAAGTAGATTCTCGTCGACGGGACGAGCGAGAATGTTGAGATGGTAGACTAGATCAATTCGAAGTGGTCGAATCGATGAAGAGATTTACAAATAACAGCAGCAGTTGGGCAGTGACTTAGTACCTCTTCAAGTCCTAATGCATCTCTGAGCTCCAATGACTTGCGATGTGCACGTCGAGAGGTTCGTACCAACACTGTCTGGTTTTTTATAGAGGGTGCGAAAAAAAATCGATCAACTCCTATTTTGTAACGTGTGTTTTTCTTTCTTCACTTTTGTAAATGTGTTTTTTAAACTTTTCACTAAAAATATTTCCTAATAAATTAAATCATGGAGATAAACATTGTTTCCAAAAAAGTGAAAAATATATAAAAAAAGAAAATGTTCTTTCTTTTACAAAAAAACAGATTTAACTGTCTATGGTTAAAACGAAATTAATAAAATAACTCCTTTAAGATTATCAAATTACGTGGCCTTAACGCCATGGAAGGAGCAAAATCAAACTGAAAAGGAATCGTTTTGAACGAACGGTTCGGACTACCATCCAAGTTGTTTTAAACACGTTTGAAATATCCTCAACTAGAAGATACAGTGTGTCCCATATGCAATGGAGTGACTAAGCGGTGCGAATTAAGATAGAACCCTAAAATATTTCGAAACTCTAAAAAAAAAAACAGAGAATTATATTATCTTAGTCAAAGAACCGCGAAAATAATGCCTAATAGTCTAGGATCCATGGTCCATTTTTGCACAAAATGTATGGTTTGATCAAGATATTTTGATTTATCGATACATATATCCTTCCGGCATGTATCGATAACGAGGTCATCAAAAATAATTACTAACCAGCTGATTTTTTTTACTTAGTTAATATTTATATAATTTAACAGTCATATCATATTCATTTTGTTAGAAAAATATTTTTCAAATCATTTAGATAATTATCTTGAGATTTAACAAAAAAAAAAAACAGTTAGTAATAATTTTTTGAGAAATATCAAATCGACATATTTTATCCTTGCTGCCTCTGTTAGCTACCACAATCGAGAACTTTCACACAGGAAATTGTTGGGCGTCTCATCGAAACGAAACTATTCACTATCATGGACTATATACTCTTTTATATGACAAATAATTAACTACTAACGACTTCAATGAGCTTCTCAGCACATTTATTCTAAATTTGTTCTATTATACTAGGAAAACTTTTGAATACTTCGGAAATTCGTCGCTATTCGGAGAAATTCATTCTGTTTTTCGCTTAATATTCCTTGCATAAAATGCAATACATTGTAAACACATCACATACATCATGAGTATTTTATTGAACTTGCTGTCTCTGACTGATGAGTCTGTTTGGACTGTTTTAGACGTGCTGCATTTGATCTTCATTGATGTGAATTTTTTTAGCGTATGGTCGTATTATGACTGACGGCTATCAAAACGTTGACTTGTTCGTTATTTTCCATTATTTTATAGGCTTTAGGCTTTATTATTTTTTTTTCAATTGTGTCATAATGATTTCCTATTTAACTTTTTGAGTTTTAGCTCATATCATACATTTTATTACCATATATAAATATATGATTGTATACATATTACGAATGTGATGTTTGTTATTAAAATTTTCCAAATAAAACGCTCTTCGTTTAAAAAAAATCTCATAATAATAATAAAATTAAATTAATTTAAATGTTATAGATAAAGTTGCATTTTCTCCTGAAACAAATTAGCCTGAAGACAGGCGAGCTCGTTGGCAAAAATTAAGGAGTAAAACAAAAACATGTATTTAATCCTGCCGATTTTAATTATTACTTTGGAAAAAAAAATCATAATGCACATATTATGCATCGCATTCTTGAAAATAAAGTTAAATGTGCAATATCACTCCTTCAAAAGAATTACGGCGTAACTCAAAAATTGACATTATTAAATTAAGCCTTTAGTATAGATTGTATTAGTTGAACATTTTTAATTCAGGAACGACATATACATTTCTTTTAAAAAAAATAATTTTTTTTAAGTTTTAAGGTTAATGGGAATAATGAAATAAGTTAATTTTAAAAGATTTTCAAGATTTTAAAAATGATTTATTTCCTAGTAATTTCAGTACCATCATTATAATAGAAATGCGTGCTGTACCAATACCCAAATTTTTAATTAATTCACATGGAACTTTCAAATACATCTATTGAAAATATTGTTTTTTTGAGTTATAACATTTTTTTTTTGAAGGAGTAAAATTTTTTGATGAATTTCAAAAATACCAAGTTGCGTTATATGGTGCAGCATGGTTAACTTTAGTTCACCAACATTTTAAAGTTAGCCGACTCGATGAACTAAAGTCTGACGTGGTAGAGCCACACACACCAACCAGATGAACACGGAGCCATGTCCCCGAAGGACGTGAATTGGCGCGATAAACCACTTTGGGGACAGATATAAGGCTTTGGCCTGAGAGCTCATCAAGAGAGCTGATAAACCTCTGGGGACTTCGCCCTGATGCTTGATACACTAGACGTTTCTCCACAGTCATTATCAGCTTTTTCCTCAGCGTTGTCGACAGATCGAATTTGACACTTCAGTCCCCTTATTTATTTTTTTATAATTTGGCAAACAACCGTGCTATATTCCATTTGTTTGGGATCATAACAATCAATAAAAAGTATAGATAATAGTGTATTAGCCGGTCTACAGGGACTGTTATTCGCAATAGTTTATGACCTGAACACTGATAATTCAGATACTGATAAACCTACCTTATTATTCGTATTAATAGAAATTGAAATGTTCAAAATGTAATAACAAAATGTAGAATTAGCATTTTGTTATTATTTGTTTATAACTCATAACCCCTCTAGTCACGTTCCTCTTTTCATATAAATGTATCCCCAACACTTTCAATAACACCATCTTCATTTCTATCCTAGTAAAAATCCATTTGATAATTTCTTTCAGATAATTTCATTTGCAGATCTATTCCGAACTACAAGAGGTATTTCACAGCTTTTTCTTTTTTTAAAGATACTTATTCTGAGTGTCAGTCTATTTATTTTAAATTATCAATAACAAAATGAATAAGATAAAACACAACAATAAAAAACAACACATAAAACAATTTAATAACGCACATAAAAATATGTGACGAGTAATAAAAAGAGGTTACACCAGATAGGAGGTAAGTTTCATGCAGACCGGCAAATACACAAGTAAATAATATACATGATAATATTCTTAGTCCTTTAATAATTTATTTTTCATCAGTTCATAGCCATTGCCCTCATATGCATTATATCTCTAGCTAATAATATTTTAAGTAGTAGATGCGTATTAATCGCCATTTCTTATCTGTCCCTAAGCTGTGTTTGGTTTATACGCCGAACGATTCTGATATAGAGATTTGATGGGCTGAGAAGTGACCAGGCAACAAAGGATTACAAAATGTAAAATGTGTATCTAAAGTATGCTTCAATTTGTATAGATGAGCCCTCGTGTCCAATTAGATTAGTAGATTTTATTTAATATACGATTCGAGAATTATATGAGGCATTCAGAAACAAAAGTGGATGACTCAAAATTTCGAAAATTGTCTTTTTTAAATTTTCTTCTAATTTCGTTAAAGGTTTATGTTTCTGAAATTTCAGGTCCAAAACCTGATTAAGACTTTGAGAAATAATGAGGGAAACTATCGTATTTGACTAAACTAGCGAAAACTTTGAAAAAGTGAATGTTGGAAATTCTGGAGTTATGTATCCCCTTTTAGTTTTGAACGCCTCGTATCATACTGTTACGGGCGCCGGCAGGAAGACGGAAGCATGAGGATTAGCGGCTTAAATCCGTCGGCGGGAGAAGTTAATATAGGATTAGGACCGTTCTAGATTTTCTCCTTTTGTCGGAAAAGGATTAAGAAGATTCCAGAATTTTCTGGCCCCTCCGTGTTCTAGAATGTTCGGCCTTGCCTATTTAAATACTTCCTTCACCTCGAGCCAGTCAGTCTTAGTCTGAGAGTAGACCAGAGAAGACCTGTGATAAGTGAGTGTCAGTGTGATAAACTAGTCAGTGTTGAACCGGCCAGTGTAATAAGAGTGTCAGTGAACTGTGACAGTCTCGCGAGTGTAATAAACTGTTTCTGTTTGTTACTGTGTGTCAGTTTGTCATATTAGTTCAATAATTTAATTGTTAATAGTTTAATTGTATCCTTTTTATCATGTTGTTAATAAATATTAGTATCTTTAATTAAGGAATTGTTTAATTCATTACAATACCCAGTCGCCCGTAACAAATTGGTGTCAGAAGTGGGATAATTCTGTAATTGCTATTATTTTGCATTTGGTCTTGTATTTTGTAATTATTGGGCTACTGTATGAAGAATGGCTTCTAAAAGTGTTAAATTAATTGATTTAAAAGTTGCGGATTTGAAACGTGAATTGGAGGAACGTGATCTTGATTATTCCGGAACTAAAAGTGTACTGCAAGAGCGCTTGCGTCAATTTCTTGTAGATTTTGGGGAAAATCCAGATGACGTTCTATTTGAAACTGATTTAAGCAAGTTGTCTGTAACTTTTAAAAATGAATTAAGCAATGTAGAAAATAAGGTAATGCAATTCGGGCTTTGCAATGCTCCTGCAACATTTGAGAGGCTGATGGAAAGCGTGTTAAGAGGTCTCTCTTGGGAAATTTGCCTGGTATACTTAGATGACATCATTGTGCTGGGAAAGTCCTTCGCTCACCATCTGAAGAATCTGGAGAAGGTCTTCGAACGACTGCGTGCAGCGAACCTTAAATTGAACCCGAAGAAGTGTTTAAGTCATCCGAAGGCTCCAAGATGGAGAAGAAAGGGTCATTGGATATTTCAGTAAAGCGCTCTCAGCTCCGGAACGCAACTACTGTGTCACAAGGAAGGAGCTTCTAGCAGTGGTGAAATCTATAGAGCATTTTCACAAATATCTATACGGCAGAAGATTCCTCCTGAGAACGGACCACGCGGCTCTAATGTGGCTGCTACGATTCAAGTCACCAGAAGGACAAGTGGCGAGGTGGATAGAGCGCCTTCAAGAATATGACTTTGAATCTGCTCATCGTGCTGGAACGAGTCACAGAAATGCGGATGCGCTCTCAAGGAGGCCTTGTGGCGAAGACTGGGGGCATTGTTCTCGACAAGAAGAGAAGCACGCAGCCGTGTTGAGGACAACAGTGGTCATGGGCAGTTGGCAGGATGCAGAGGTGTCGAAGGACCAGGACAAGGACCCGGACTTGAAACAAATGAAGCAGTGGAAACTATCAGGACAAGGAAGACCAACCTGGCAGGATGTTGCTCCAATGTCGAAGAATGTAAAGACTTACTGGGCCCAATCGGACTCCATTCTAGTGGACAACGGGCTGCTGAAACGGGCATTGGAGAACACGGAAGGAGATCAGCGCAGACTACAGCTCATGGTTCCAAAGAGTAAAGTGCCCGAAGTACTCAGGGAACTTCATGACGGAGTATCTGGCGGCCATCTTGGAGTTCACCGTACATTGGAAAAGGTACGTGAACGCTTTTACTGGGCAAACCTTAAGGACGATGTGTTGGACTGGTGCAGGCGTTGTGCGACTTGTGCGGCTTCTAACGGACCCATAAGAAGAAAGAAGGCCCCAATTAAGAAGTACAACGTGGGAGCACCGTTTGAGAGAATAGCAATTGACATCGCTGGCCCTTTCCCTGTGACGGACGAAGGTAACCTCGTGTATTCTAACCTAGTAACCTAAGTATTCTCGTGGCCATGGACTACTTTTTCAAGTGGGTGGAAGCTTACGCCCTTCCGAATCAGGAGGCAGTCACGGTTGCGGACGTACTGGTGAAGCAGCTCGTCAGTAGGTTTGGAGTACTAATGGAACTTCACGCTGACCAGGGACGAAACTTCGAGTCTGCAGTCTTCTCCGGGATGTGCGAAGCACTGGGAATACGGAAGACCAGGACGACACCTCTTCACCCTCAATCCGATGGCATGGTGGAGCGCATGAACAGGACTATGGGTTGATATTTGTCCAAATTGGTCTCCGACCATCAGTGAGACTGGGACCAGTATCTACACCTCTTCCTGCTGGCCTACCGCAGTTCTGTCAGTGAGGCAATGGGGCAGACTCCCGCAAATGTGGTGTTCGGCAGAGAACTTCGTTTGCCTTGTGATCTGAAATTCGGTTTCAAGCCTGACGAGGAAATTGCCGGAGAGAAGTACGTCACGGATCTACGGAAGCGAATGGATAATATCCACGAGAAGGTTCGCACAAACACCCAGGGAGCCAGTGACAGAATGAAGGAGCGTTACGACATCAGGGCTGAGGGTGGCTACCAACCTAGAGACTTGGTCTGGCTACATGATCCTCGAAGAAGGCGAGGCTACTCACCTAAACTGCAAAACTCCTGGGACGGCCCGTTTGAGATCGTCAAGAGGATCAACGACGTCATATATAGGATCAGGAAGCAGCCTAAAGGAAAACCCAAGGTAGTCCATTTCAATAGACTGGCCCCGTACAAAGGAGACCACGGCCCGAAAGAAGACCAGCAGGTCAGGTACCTAAACAACGTCAAGACAAATAACTCAGTTGCTCATACTAAAGTACCAGGGACCAGTGGAGTAACTCAGGTAATCTACAGGGATATCTTCTCGTTACCAGTGGAGTATTCTCTGGCCCATTGCGTTGCCGAAGATCTGAGGACTTCTCGAGGGATTGCAACGGTCTTCAGGAAGAAGTTCGGCGGAACTGAGGAGCTGGAACGCCAAGGACCAAGTGTCGGGAAGGCACTCCACCAGCCGCACGAAGGACGACACCTGTTTTACTTGGTTACCAAGCGTGCCACTGATCAGAAGCCAACATATGACGCACTGCGGTGAAGCCTCGACGACCTTCGGAGTAAGCTTCTGAGACTGCGTGTCACTAAGCTCGCTATTCCGAAGTTGGGCTGTGGATACGACGGCTTGGAGTGGAAGATTGTCAGGGACATGATCGAACAGACATTCGCCAACTCTGGAGTTGCCATATTGGTGTGCACGTTCAACCCCTGGAAAGAAAGTGCGTCTCCATCAGTAGAAGCTCATAAATGCCCGATTTCTCCGGACTTGCTCTGGGGCAGAGCACTTTTAAGGAGGGGGCAGTGTTACGGGCGCCGGCAGGAATACGGAAGCATGAGGATTAGTGGCTTAAATCCGTCGGCGGGAGAAGTTAAAATAGGATTAGGACCGTTCTAGATAGTCTCCTTTTGTCGGAAAAGGATTAAGAAGATTCCAGAATTTTCTGGCCCCTCCGTGTTCTAGAATGTTCGGCCTTGCCTATTTAAATACTTCCTTCACCTCGAGCCAGTCAGTCTTAGTCTGAGAGTAGACCAGAGAAGACCTGTGATAAGTGAGTGTCAGTGTGATAAACTAGTCAGTGTTGAACTGGCCAGTGTAATAAGTGTGTCAGTGAACTGTGACAGTCTCGCTCGTAATAAACTCTTTCTGTTTGTTACTGTGTGTCAGTTTGTCATACTTGGAGAATCTTACGGTCGGTGGACTAGTGAACTGTAAGTGTTAATTATTAGTTATAAATTGTAGTGTAATTTTAGAATATTCATAGAAACTATTGTAACTAGTTAAGCTATATAGAATATAGTAATATCTTATATTATTGTAATAATTAAATAGGAGTTAGGCCTAGATAATAAATATTTAGAATATTGTTATCTACTAGAATATTGATGTACTAGAAATTAAAATACTTGACTGTGGTTTCAGAAAACAACATTCGACAAATAAATATTACAAATTTGGAAAATGGCTCTCATAATTAAAATCCACATATTCTTCTTCCTGTGCTTTCTTCGTTTAGGACGTTGGCTATTAACATGGCGATCTTAACTTAGTCTGCGCCAGATCTAAAACATTAGCCAGGAGTGCTTCTTCCTTCCTTGTCCCCTCCTACTAACAATCTTTCCCTGCAGTTGATGATAATTCTGATTTGGCGTTTATGGTCAATGTAATCTAATTTTTCTTGATGGTATATGCGTTATCTTGATCTTTGCCGACTCAATTGCAGTTTCATGTTTGTTAAATAGTTGGTCCGCACGCATTATTGTTTGTAATAACTTCGGACGGAGTGGTTCAGTGGAAGAGCGCAGAGTTACCGTACAGAAGGTCCTGGGTTCAAACCCAGCTGTGGAAGATTTTATTTTATCTGCTGTCAACGAGAAACGGATCCTATGGGATCTAGGGCTCACCTATTCTCTGTAAAGTGGGTACCCGGTTCTCCTCAATAAAACCCTGAATTTTTTCTTAGCTTTAAAAAAATGCTTAGTTGTTTCAAAACAATATAAAAAAATATTTACTCTCTAGAAATAGTAATTATAATAAGTCGGGTTGAGCGATAATATTCAAATTCTGCTCTGATTAAAATAATAACCTTCATTAAGAACGTTCAGAACTAACATCCATGTTAATTAAGTTAATAACTTTCTTCATATCTTCGGTAACTCTGGAGAGAGTGCCGTGTTGATTTAAGCCTGAGTACCATTTCTATAAGCGGCAAAACATACGGGCGAAGAAAAGACCCTCATACATATTCAGGTGGGAAATTATAATAATAGAAAAAGTTAATTTCGACGTTAACGTGGAATTTTACAAGAGTCGGTTATGCGTCCATTCTCAGTGGCAGATGTAGGGAGCGGCTTAGCCTGAGATATTCCCTCAATGGGCTTGAATCGTTTTATATGCAAATTGTATAATGCAGCCTCCACCCCCCCCCAGAGGTTCTTTCCAGTGAGATGAGTGTTTAAGCCGATATGGTATATTAGAGGGGGGGGGGGGTACAGCCTGCCGGTGTCAACACTTTTCCCGCCATTATGCAAAAGACCAATCACTTTGCATTGTCCCTTTCAATTATACCGATGTCTTCATAGCTCCAATTTCTCTCCTCTGGAAATTCTATCCACTGCCTCATTCCAAGTAAATTGTGTCATTTTTAAAATTAAAACAAAAGTACGTTTATAAATAATATACGATATGTTACTGATAACCAAATCAAGAATATTTATAAAATATACGAATAAAATTGATGACTGAGTAATAAATTTACAGTACTTTGTAGCTTAAAAGGATAGGTGGGTTAAAAAAAAAAAAATCAATTTCCCATAAGTTTCAATCCGACGAACAATAAGCGAATTGAGTTTAAAAAAATATGAAATTATTCACAATAAAGATAGCGTTTAGCGAACAGTCGAAAAAAAACTGCAATTGATTACGTTATGCTTCATTATTAGTAGATAGTACTATTATTAGTATTATTAGTGTAAAAAGTGTATCATTGTTTAGATCATTCTAGGAATAATTGTTTTAGGTGTCAAAACTAAAATAATCAGTTTAATGATAAAAAATATCATGGATTTATTCATTCGTTTTCTTCATTCAATGTTAAATTCTGCTTAGAATGAAGCCTGAATAAGCTTAAAAGCCAAACACTAAATTTTCAAATAAAAAAGGATTGGGAATGTTTTCTTAGTCGATTACTAAGATTACTAAGGATCGTTACTGGATTTAATTACATAATTTACTTTTTTTTAACCTGTCATTAAATTGCTGGTAAATCTTCTAAAATAGAAAATATATATACATCTAGTTACCAACTGGGTTCGTCACCTAAGAAAATGTGTTTATTCTATAGAATTATAATTCAAGAAACAATGAAAATAGAGAGAGAGTGAGCGAGAGTGTGTGTGAGATAGATATATATATATATATATATATATATATATATATATATATATATATAGAGAGAGAGAGAGAGAGAGAGAGAGAGAGAGAGAGAGAGAGAAGTAGTTAACAGTTAAGCTAAGAGTTGAGAAAAACAGTAATTTTTTACAAATTGCTTTATTATTAATTAATAGATATATACATCTTCGGCTCTACATCCCACTCCTGGCCCTGGCCTCCAGAAGAAACTGTCCCCGCCGGTCTCCGTCGCCCGCCATTGTCCACCAGCTTGACGCCCCCAGCCGCACTTCTTCCCTTCCAACCATTTTTTTCCAGGTTTAACCATCTTGTCCGGGGTCGTCCTACTTTTCTTTTTCCCACTGGTGCATGGTTCATTTTGCTCTTGGGATAGCTATCGTCAGGCATCCTTTGTAGATGACCAACCCAACGAAGCCTGCTGATCCGGATAAATTTTACTGCTGGGGCAGCCTTATACTTTTCGTACAGTTGCTGGTTGTGCCTCATTCTCCAGGTGCCATTTTCTTTGATGGAAATTGTTTTTTCGAAAATTACAATCTCCTGTTCATCGACTTTCATTAGCACCCAGCATTTACAACCGTATGTCAGTATGGGTCTGTTCAGGGTCTTGTACCTATAGTATAGATGTTGTATCTTTATTTATTGCTTTTGTTATAAAGAGCTTGATTATGCCGTAATAACCCCTCGTGGCGGCTATGATTCTCTTTTCTATTTCTTTGGAGAAGTTATTGCCAGTATCTACAAATGACCAAAGGAACACAAATCCCCGAACTGTTTCGAACTTTCATCCACCAATTTCTATGTGTCGATCGCGTGCCTCAGTTTCTGCAACCATATACTTTGTTTTGGCTTCATTTATTACTAGCTCTGTTGTCACCCGCAACTCTAGCGACTATTAGTTGGGTGACCCGGGTTCGAATCCCGGCCAAGACTTAATCTTTTCTCTTAAAAGATTAATATATTAAAGATATATATATATATATATATATATATATATATATATATATATATATATGTATATATATGAGGAAATTATTTGTTTGCTTTGCGGCATTTCTTCATCCCTTTCTCCATAAACGCATAGCTTCAATGCTTTTTCCAATTTTTGTTGGATGTTTCTTAAGAAGAACGTTAAAGAATGTAATAGTTATAAAATCAAAAAGGTAATAAGAGTAAGTAATAAATAAAGTAATGAGTAATAAAAGTAAGTAATAAATTGGTTAATCCAAACAAGGTAATAATAATTGTAAAATATTATATGAGCTGTTATTTTGGAAAGTGGTGTATATATTCATTAGTTATTAATCCAGATACTTTTAAGGGTTTACACTTGAATTGACTTACAACTATGGGGAAATGTTATGTTTTTAACTCATAAAACTTAGCTAAAATGATGTTTTTACACAATATACCCTTTAAATGATTATTATAAAATAATAATACTTACAATTAATTAAAATAATAACTGATTATAGATCCAGATGGACTTTCCACTTTCATATATAACACCTCTTGTATTAACACTTCTATTCGGGAGTTTTGTGCCAGTACATTATGGTTGGAGCTAGTAAATTATCGAAAAATGTCCTTGAGTTATATTGATATTTAAAAAACAATTATAAATTTACATTGCATTTCAATATTATTTATTAAAATTTTATTTTTTTCAATTATAAATTGTTATTCATCGTCATAATAAAGCATATAGGTAGTTAAACCTTACGAACAAGATAACTAATCTATTGATCTGTGTATGATTATACTTCGTAATATATAACAATGCTATGTAATATATAGATTTTTTTTTGTAATGTAATGTATAAAAATACTATGTATGTAGGCAAAAACAAACGTTAGTATCCCTTGTAAGCCCATTCTACCAGTTTTCTGTAAAAAAGTGTAACTACGTGATCTGCGTTCAATTTACAGGTTGCGAAAACGTGCTTCTGCCTGTCCCGACCACAATGCGTTAATTCTTGCTTAATAATATTATATATAAAGTTAATACTTACAAAACCAGGTATAATTTACAAGAAGGGTTGAGGAACTTAATTAAGTCTCTAACTTATTTTTTTGGTGATTTTTGTGATGAATCTCTGCTTTTACGAAAACGGCATGTAAAAATACAAAAGATACGTTACAGGTGGGCCTTAATTAGTTTGAAGGTTTCTCAAATTCTACTGATCTCATCTTAAAATTATTATTATTATTATTTTGATAACAATAAAAAAGGAAATGTCATGATCGTAATAGTTTTAATAGCTAGGAAGCAGGAGAAATTAATATCTGACGACGACAGAAGGTTTAGTGTCAGCTTTTTATTAATAAGCCGTGTCTTTGAAAATCATTCCGACTGATTACCTCCAACCGCAAAGTTTATATTGATGTTGAAGGAAGTTTTCAAAGAAAATTTTTCAAGAAAAAATGACAACGTTTTATTTTCCTATTTTCGTTTTAACAAAAAGTAAAAGTGAGGGAAACTAATTAAAAACTCACCGCCTTATTTAGTAATTAAGGCTTAAAGATGTCGCTTTGCACATAAATTTAAATGAAGAAAGTTAGTTTATGCATGAACGGATTTTGCCTTTCTAATGGGGAAACTTTGTTTATTTGACAAATTCTTAATTTATCAAGTGCACCAACAAATATTATCCTTTTAGGAGGAAAAACCTGTTAAGAGAAATTTTTAAAAGCGGTTAAGATCAAAAGGTTGAACATAATTTTGAACACAACACTTATATACATATTTTTAAAAATGACCTGTTTATTACATTTGGGTGTGTAAATGAAAATGTGTGTACGAGTATATTTTAGTTTTTGGTTTGGAAGATACTTGATGCAAACACTTGTCAATACATGAGTTAACAAGTGTGAGTTTGACATGTCACCACAGTCGAGGCACCCGCTATTGGCCCTGAAGATGGCCTACACCGTAGGCCGAAACGTTGGCACAATTAAAGAATAATGTTTTGCTAATTTTGTGTTATCATTGACTGCAACCCCTGACCAATTCAATCCATCATTACAATTATCCAGTCAACTATTTTCCACTCAAATCAAGTTAAATAACATAATTAGAAAAACATATTTGTATGATCAGGATATCAATATCAATTCTCCGAGATTGATTATAATTTTTACGCAACTTTAGAATCTTCACGAAAATAGCTCTAACGAATTTACAGTCAGAAACTTGCTTAATAATTAAACTTAAAACTTAATTGAAACTTAAAAAATAATTAATCCTTTTAAATCATTTTAACTAGTACTAGAACTGTTTGATATCATTGTTACTGAGTTTCTTCTGAATTGGCAATATTATCTTTTCAAGTTTCAAGTTTATGCCGAAATGACCTTAGAGTCAGTACGCTGCGGGTTATCAGGTTCCTTTTTTTTAACAAACAGTATTGTAAGAATATTATTTGTCCAAAATAATTAATCACCAATACCCAAGGATTTTTATAATACAAGAACATGATGAAAAACTATTATAGAACTTATCGTATGCCGAGGAAAATATAAAAAAATTAAATTACTAACTTAAAAAGCGAAATTTTTACAATTTAGTTATATTGTTGTAACGGACTGAGATAATTTAAGATTATATTTATGTGTAGATATATAATTAGACATATTTTATTAAATAGGCAATTATTGTTAAGACAACTCATGCCAGGATTTGTGTCCCTGTCAGCGGCTCATTGGTCCGATACCAACACGAGGCCGGAACCGAATAAGCAGTTTCCACCGTAAAATCCACGACTCTGTTCGAATCTTGAAGACGTTAAATATAATTATTAAATTCTCGGGATAATTATTACCACCAGATCGCAGCACGGTACGGCCCAGGGGTAAGAAAGGTTACGCTAGCTAGAATAAGCCTTCAAATAGCCTACCGTTTTCCTAAAAAGTCAGAGTTGAAGACTGGTGCTAGTGAGAAGAGGGACCTGAGCAAGACACCAGATGGAAGGTAGAAACTTTTTCCATACTGTAGTCAGACTTTATTCTGGGTGAAGCCCATTTGTAGTTCAGTTGAATATAGAGCCAGTTCATTATTTTCTTTGTCGTTCGTCGCGTTTGACGACAAGACAGATAGGAATCTTTTCTTTAATTATTAGTGCATATGGTTATTGTTATAGATGATAGATCGAGTTTTGTTTGAAAATTATTAATATTTATGAGATAATGAGTACTGAGGGTGAATATTTAAGTTTAATTATTATTAGGGCATTGGATTACTTTTATAGGCAATGAATTTGATTATTGTTATATATTATGGAAATTGTTTGATTATTATTTTATTAGTGGTTTTAGGGATTATGATTATGGGTGGAGGATCTGGGATATGATTTTTGTTCGCATGCTATTATGTAGTACTATTACTGAGGGCGAAACTTCTGTTAAATTAATAGAAGTTAAATGTATTTTTTTTCAATATAATAGAGTTATTTTTTTATAGATGAATGTTTTGGGGTTTATTTCTTCGCCCAGATTCCCTATGTGTCCTCGATCATACCCTGTTCTCTCCCAGTCCTTTTGCCCCCTACCCGCCACAGGTAACATTATTTATTCTGGTTCTTGGCGAATATTCTATAAAAAAACAGAAACAATCTAAAAATTTATCTAGCTATCCTCTCCAACTTTGTAGAATGTCAGGATAAGATAGATGGCAAGACGTCTCTGCTTCGATCCGATGTCAATGTCCACAGAACAAGTTCTTTGTAAGTTGGCTTCCATTGCAAGTGTCTCACGTGTTGAATTTTTAGTGATGGTGTACAGTCTTTTATTTCAGTGCTGCGTTTGTTCGGAACACACAGGAGTCATTTAAAAAATATATATATATATAATTTTTAAAACTGAGGTTAACAATTAAAAAGGGACATTATAAATAAAACTATTATAAATAAATAAAGTAGATTATAAATCTAACAAGCTTCGACGTTTACTAGAAGATATAAAAAAATATTTCATACATATTTACATTGCTAAGGATATTGTTTTAATCTTCTAATATAAAAAAAAAATATGTTTCTTTTATTATTAAGTTATTACTAAACGTCTGTTGTTCTATTTTATTTATTATATTTTTTTTTGTATTTCGTATTGAACACATACTATAAGGTAGCAATTTTGATGGAGTTTTCTCTGTCTCCAATATTCCTTCATGCATTCTCTGTTTTCCATCTGTACTCTGTTTAACTTCGTACAACCTCGTTTGTCTTTCTTCAACCTGAAACCCTTCCAGATTTTTCACTTCGCTCCCAAATTCAGACACCTCTGACGTGGGAGGCTGTAATGTTCAACTTCTCCAAACGCTTCCTTACTTTAGTCCATGTTGCAGTTGTGATCTTTGAGAAATAGTCAAATATTTGTTTGGCCAATCTATGCTAATTTATTCAATATATATGTCTGAGGAATGACAGCCTTCTTTTCCGCACAGCATCCAAGATTCTTTCCACTTTCTGATAGATTCCACAGTTTGTTCGCAGTTTCCGTCCTACTTCAGCCTTAACTGTACCCTTAGCCATCCTTATAATACTTCTTTCCATGTTTTTTTTTCCGGACTAAACGCTTTTAGAGAAATACGGTGGCAAAGAGGAATTCCGTTTTTTAGACAGTGTTATAATACCTTATTTTAGCATTCCAGATCCTATCCTTGCTGTTTTCTGTTCAGATTTTTCTTCATAAAATTACATTAAAACACAATATAACTTCAAGTAAATGAAAAATGTCCAATAAAACATAGGTAGTAAAAGTAGGTAACTTTCACAATAAAAAAATGAAAATAAAACTTACATTAAATTTACCAAGCAAAATGTAGTCGAAAACCAGTTTCATGAATAATAAAATGAATACAACATTCACAATTATCATAGCAAGATATGCAATAGCTTTCAGATGACTCCAGCAAATAGATTTTTACATGTAGTAAACAAATTTTTCGCACCTTCTGGTCTTCTGAGGTGGTTCAAACGAAGATTTATGGGTCTCATCACCAACACCAAGTATTCCTGTCATTTCTGCTCGGAGTTATCTGGGCAATCTCGCCTTTTCATGTGAATGTCTGTAAGAGCATAAGCTAATGATTTCAATTAATTAACTCGACTACAAATGCTTCCGGTGGAGTACATGAATGGTACTGTGGGATTTTCGTCAATCCCAAACATGAATTTTCGCAGAATTCGGGTAACACAGACAATTGACTCACCTTGTGTAGCGAAACCCTGTCGTCCACAGCTGGAATACGGCTGAACAGGTACTGAAAGTCTTAACCCTTGAAGATAATTTTGGGACACACGGGTGCATTTCAAAGCATCCCGGGGTCGGCCCTAACTCCACCGTACCTTTTGAGGGTTAAATTAATAAAATAAAGTAGACAACTATAGTTTAAGTATATCAATGAAAAATGTCATTAAGTGTGAAAACGTGTTTACGTTTTCATGTTTATAAAGACTTTATTTATGAGTAAATGGTCCACTGAATGTGTTTAGAGCATTTTTTTTTAATTATTGGGGACATAGAAAATAAATCAGTAAAACTCATTAAATGCACCCTCCGACCGTTTTAAACACTTCTTTTTATGATTTTATCTAATGGCTTTCTAATCAATTAACACATAAGTAGGACTATATTTTTAAAGCATGTTGAGCACATGTGTTTAGCTCACTCGTCTCTGTTTTAATAGGCCAATGTTTACAGTTACAGAAATCTTGCTAGGCAATTATGCAAGGAGATTGGACCGAGCCAGGAGTTGCATGGTTGCAGTACATTGAACTAGTTAATTTTTACTCAATTTTTGTCCCAAAAATAAGGTTTTCAATGAAATTCTAGTTTATAAAAGTCATTGCAATTATATCTATTAATATTGTATGCGACTTAATTAATTTTTTTTTAATGCCTTAATAAAAAAATTTAAAATTTGTATAAATTCTTGATTTTTAAAACTTCTATCATGTTGAATTTTTTTATATTACACAGGACTAAATATTTATTAAAATACTTTTTACGAATAAAATAGGAATAACTTATGTATTTTTTACAGAGAACAGTATGCGTATCCATTGTAGAAAAAAAATGCTTTTTTTAAACTGTCAGGTATGTGGTTTTAACTGTTAAAAACTCTTTCATATACAGAGAACTCATTTAAAACTTCCAGTTGAGATTTAAAACAGTAGAGATAAAATACTTTCTAAGGGTTATTTCGCATGAGTATTTCATAACTTTCATGAAGTAATCATCAGTTGAAAAACCATAAACTGTACATAAAGCAAAGGCAAAAGTTCCTACACAAGTATTCATATACCAAGATTTGTTTTCTCGTGTTTCCTAATGGAAATGATAATCATGTTTATGGATTTTTTTTTTATTGTACTTCAAGTACAAAACAATATTTTTGCATAAATAATTTACTACTAAACCTCTCAGTCTTTACTTGATATATAATTAATTATTTTAAAGGTAAACTATTCCTTTGAAATAAATCGAATGAAAAACCATCGAATAAGAAAGATATACCGCCGGTAACAGTTGTAGAACTGGACTCAGCTCTCAATGAAATGAAAAATAGGAAATCTCCTGGACCCGGTTTTATTCCAATAGAATTAATTAAAGCAGGCCCAGTCGAACTCCAAATTGCACGAATGGAAGCAAGGATATATCACCCCAGTTTTCAAAAAAGGCAAAAGAAGGGTTGCTCAAACTACAGAGTTACAATCCTAATGGTTACAAGCTCACTGAGTAGATTATACGGCCGAATAATTAAAAACCTGATTGAAAATGAATTAAAGGAAGAAATCAGCGAGGAACAGGCGGGTTTTCGAGCTGAAAGATCTTGTACTGATCGCATCTTCAGCCTCTCACAACTTATAGAAAAAAAGATGGCCCACGACCGTGAACTCCACATGATATTCGTAGATTTGCACAAGGCCTACGATACCGTACCTCTAGGGAAACTGTGGAAGGCTTTGGAAGATACATACATCTGTTAAGAGATACCTTATCAGAGCAATTCAAGGGCTCTATAAAAACATAACAGGGGCAATAAAAATAGGAGATAGAGTGTCTAGAAGCTTCCCAATTAACAAAGGTTTGAAACAGGTCTGCTGCCTCTCACCTCTGATTTTGAACATTTATATAGAAAAAGTCCTTAAAGACTGGAAAAGGTCCTGTGGTGGAATGAGTTTTCAAATCGGGGATGATGCCATCTACAATTTGCAGTATGCCTACGATCAAGTAATATTCGCATCGGTTCCGGATGACGTGAGCTATATGATGAGGAGGTAATAAGGGTGATATCGAACATAAAGTAAACATGGAAAAAAAATAATAAGTTCGATAAATTCTACCCTATGGAGTAAGGAAATAATATTAGAAACAAAAAAGAAGATCTACCATTCCCTCGTAGAAAGCGTAGCTACTAACGGTTCCGAACAAACAGAGGTTTGGACACTCACGAAAAAGGCGGAAAATAGGTTGCTTTTCATGGAAATGGATTTCTGGAGAAGAAGCTGTGCTGTGGATATCGAGAACCAAGCGGATCCCAAACGCAGCAATTAGAGACAAGGTCGAATATCAATAGAAAATTTTTTACCATATCGGAACTAAAAGATTAAAGTGGAATGGTCATTTAATGCGGATGGAGGAAAACCGCTAGCCAAAGAAAATTCATAACTATATACCACCTGAAAGAAGAAAGCGTAGAAGACCAAAGAGAAAATGGAAGGAGGACGTTGAGGAGTGCATGGTTTACATTAAACTAAATAGATATTTATTCTATTCGATATATAAAAACATTCTTTTAGCAACTGATTAACTATAATTAAAAAATCCATGTAGTAATAAAAGATAATGGTAATAAGGTTAGCCTTTAGTTTGTTGATGTAAAGTGTGCTGTTTCATTATTTATGTGTCGTTTATAACTATTCATCTGAATTGGAGTCATTTATTGGCGATAAGTATTTTTTTTCTTAATTAATCTTAATTGGTTTTAATCGCAATTTTTATTAATGACAATTTTTAAAATTGGGTAGAATAAAATAGAACAGTAAATTTATTCTGGGCTAAGATCCTTTATAATAACGAACATGACCAGAAAAAGAACCATATATATATATATATATATATATATATATATATATGGCCAGGAGGCTATATACTAACACAAATTACAAAGTATATAAAATGTGCCAATAAGAAAATAAATAAAAAGTATTAATCATGACAAGATATTGACCAATTCAAAGCAATGCTTAAGATTTTGGCCAACGTTTACTTCGGGATCTGGTGGTTTGTCGTGATTAGCGTTATTTTTTTTTTATTTGGTATGTGGTGCCATAATATAGTGCCAGTAAAATCTAATTAAATCTTCTAAACCTCAGCAGGGGTCGAGTACAGGCCTAGTGGCAGTTATTTTTTTTCTGAAACCTCGACGAATTATTTTTAATAAAACAATGGCTCAAAATATATTATAAAGGTGAAAAAATTTTAAAAAAAGCGGACAACTAAGTTTACATAAAGGACAAGAGGACAGCGGTGTAAAAAGCTGAGCAGAGCCCCTGTTGAAATTAACAACTTTTTACATTCCACTCAGAGCTCCAACAAAGGCATAGGTCCTTTGTAGCCCCAACAATAGTGGTCCAGCCACGAATAGCTTCCCCTCAGCAACACGCTACCGGCTCAAGCCTTCTCAGCATTATCTAAAACTCCCGCTGTGCAAACTTCATTAGGAGAAGAGGTAACCTCCTGAATATAAACTCTCATCGATCTAAAAATAGTTTATATTATTTCTATATCAAATATACACTATCCATATGTAACACCCCCGGCTTATTTGGAAGGGAATGGGGTTGTGAAAGGAAGGAAAGAATAGTAACACATAAGAAGAATAAAGAAAATTAGGAGAACGTACTATTACTAAGAACTAAGCAATATAAATAAAATGACTATATTTATTTTTATTTAATAATAAAACCAAATTATTGACAAATATAAAAATGGTTAAAAATTCTGTAATTACTACACTACTGGTACAACCAGTTTCCCCACTTATTTGCTAGGACAAGAAAAAAAATAAAAAAAAACAATAAGGGAATATTATAAGTCTCAGAACAAAAATTATAGCCTGATACTCCACGGTAATCAATGAGTCTATCCCCAGAAATTAAATTGTTCACATGTACCTTGTATAACGTGTAGCGATCCTCCCATCTGATCGGTTCCGCAGTATCCAACACCAATTGTCTCCAACCTCTCACACTGCGACGTTACACCTCTTTGCACACGGGACAGACTGCTGACTTCTAAGCGATTGCGATCTCCCTCTCCCACGCTGGCCACCGTCTAGACGCGACCTCAGCATCCTTGACGGTCTCAGCTCCACGATCGCTCGACTAAATGATTTAATTAAACTTATTTACGGCCAGTCTCGCCACGGTTCTGTTACATCACCCTCCCCTTTACAAAAGAGTGGAACCACGGGGTCCACTCATACAATACGCCGTGGAGTACCAATGGTGGCTGAAACTTAATCCTACACTACACTGTATACACTGCCACTCTACACTACTACTACTATTCTACTACACTACTACTACTCTACACTACTACACTGTATACACTCCTGTCAGTTGGTGCTGGCTTCTGTGCGCCCACCGGGTCGATGTATGGTCCTGGTTGTCAATTCTTCCAGAGCTCTGGCCTCTTGTATTCGTTGAGTAGCCTTGGACTGTCTGTTTCCCAGCCACTTGCGTAGGCCCCATGTTCCAAGGACACCCAGCAACAATAGCGCCAAGGTCGTTGTGGCACTCCACGTCCACCATCTTCGGTTAACCCGTTCTTCCTGTATCCTTTCAAGCGCACGCCGAAGGGCCAAGACCCGAACTTCATCAGCGGCCCACTGATCCGCTCCCAGGTCTCCTTGCTGCTCCAAGGACTTCCAAGCCTCTGGTAGGTCTTCCCTCCTAATTGTCGTTTTTTCTGACCCTATGTGTAGAGATATAGGGTCCACGATCTGTATTTCCTTCTCCAACGTCGTGTACGTCGTCCCTCTGGAGCGGGGGAGCAGCCAGTAATCTGCTGTTTTCAGTGTACAAGACTCTGTTGCCTCCCATTCTCCATCACCGTCCAAAATAATCTCTCTGGGTTGCTGATTTCTGCAATTTATCGTTGCCTTGGTTGGCTCGTTGATACTAAAGAGCCATTTCTCTCTTGCCTCGTCCCAAATCCAAGTATCCAGTTGCGGGTCACGTAGTGCCCTCCATTTACACAGCGGTTGACCACTCTGCTCATCCCCAAAGAAGAGAGTGCTTAAGCAGGTCACTCGTCTCCGCACCATCAACGGAAACAGCGCGGGGCACACCCACGGCTGGGATGTCCGGCACCGTGACAGGTCCCCTTTCTGCAGAAGTGCATAATATTGTCTATCCACTGACACAAGAAAACTGTCCACTGACGTCTCTAATACCACCTTGTGCGGCACATCCACACTCCGTATCGGCATAGGTTGTACCCTATAGAGCTTGAAGGCTTGACCTGACCTAATCAAAGGGAGATCTATAACAACATGCACCGAAGTGGATGTGGCCACTCCATGGACTGCAGCGGCCTGGTAATAATGGTGGGCATCCTCGGGACGAGTACCTGTGAACAAACCAATTCCCGAGGGCAGTACATTGACCACCGTTTGGAGAATCTCACTCAAGGAGTGGGGAGACAGAAGGGCCTGACTCACTGCCCCCCATGATACCCTCTCTAATCCCAAATACAATTCCCTCAAATCACCACTGGCTTTCAGAGCCGTCACCTCCATATTTCGGAGGCTGGATATCAAGGTTAAGGATAGGTTAGTATAAAGGGAAAGCCGGTCTACTTGTGTCTCTAGGGTTAACATCCGCCGGTGGGTAGCTTCCATTTCCTTCTTCAACATTCCTGCGAAGCGTACTAGGTTCCTCGTATTTTCCTCGGTTCGTTGTCCCAAATTCCGTGTGACTGTGAGGTGCTCCGTGGCCAAGTGGACCAATCGCCCTTGTTGCATTGTTAGCTTCCCCAGATCGTCCCTTATCCCTTCTAAGTCGTCAGCATCCGGATTACCAAACACCGCTTTAATCACCTTCCCTCCAATGTTTAGCAGCCCTCTACTCCCTCGTTGAACCGGTAGCAGATTCCTGATGGACAAAACAGCTTCATCCACTTCTGCGACCATCTCCTTGGTCCTCTCCACCTCGTCCCAGTACCCCCTAAGTTCAGGGATATGGTTCAGTGTCCGTCGGTACTCAGCTTCTATTTCCTCTATTACTTCCCTCATCCGTAGTGCTTCACCACACAAGCGAGTCACGTTCACTTCCACTATTACCCGCCATCGCTCACTGCTCACTACTACGTCCCTTTCATCCAAAAACCTCACACCGCTGTGTCCCAGGGCCAACTGCAGCACCAGCCATCCTGTGAACACTGTCGTTTAACATTAGATTACTTTCTTGGCCTCAGCAGTATGGGGGATCGGGGGGTGACAAGGGAATCATCCTCCTCCGGGGCCCACGAGGTGTCACGTGGGTCCTCAGGTGTACCTGGGTCATCTTCTGTGCGGGCCCAGGTTGTTTCTTGGGTGTCCTCTGGTGAACTCGGGTCATTCCTCATCCAATGAGGAGTAACGTGATCGACTATGCCCCGGGGGGTTGACAATTTTTCTGGCGTCCTTCGCTCCGTTACCGGGGACTCCCTGCGGACAGTTGAGTAAGCTCCCTCGGCTTGACTCTCCTCTTGGTTGTCGTCCTTGACTTCTTCCATTTCATCCTCGCTGTCCTCGTTCCAGTGTGGGGGACATTCCTCCTCACTCTCATTTTCGTCCCGATGTTCATGTTCCTCCCAGTCACTCTCGTCTCCACTCTCCTCCTCCTCCCTTCCTAACTCAGTAGGCCTATCACCTATAGCTGGTTTCAACCGATTGATGTGTACCACTACTTTTCGGCCCGATCCCAACTGTAACTCATACGTGACTGGGGAGATCTTCCTGATTACCTCATACGGTCCCGTCCAAGGACGATGAAATTTCTTGCAATGTCCCAGCTTTGTAATGGGGACATGCAGGAACACACACTCCCCCACTTCGAGTTCTCTGTGTTTTCGCCCCTTGTTCCATTGCCTCGTCCGACGGGTCCATGCCAATTCCATCCTCTTCGATGCCTCCTCATAAGCCTGACTTAATCTCTCCTGCAGCCGTTCCACGAACTCTTCTGCTGGCGTTTCACCGTCCAGTGGCATGATATTAAAGCCCACAGGCATCTGCACTTCTCGTCCATACAGAAGGTAGTTTGGCGAGTATCCCGTGGACGAGTGCGGGATGGCCCTATAAGCCATCAGGGCATAGGGTACCCATTGATCCCAGTCACGACCGTCCCGTCGTACATAATGAGCCACCGACTCAGCCAGAGTTCGGTGTAATCTTTCCACCATTCCATTGCCCTCTGGATGGTAGGGGGTTGTCTGAATTTTCTGTGTCCCCAGCAGCCGACATGTATTTTTCAATAGGGAGGAAACGAAATTTCTCCCCTGGTCAGTCAGCAATCGATCGGGGGCTCCGTGCCGGGTTACTATTGCCTCTATTAGGGCCCTTGCCGTCTCGTCCGCTGTGATTTCCTTCAAGGGTATTGCTTCGGCGTACCTCGTGAAATTGTCGATCATGGTGAGCAGGTACTTATAACCTCGCCCGCTTCTGGGAAGCGGACCGACGATGTCCATAGAAATTTGCTCAAACGGTCTGGTCGGGAAGAAAGGGGCTTCCAAAGGGGCCTTCAAACCTGGTGGGGATTTCCTTCTCTGACAGCTATCACACCTCGCGACGTATTCCCTTACGTCTGGACCCAGTGTGGGCCAGTAATACCCCTGCTGTACTACCGACGTCGTACGTTCTATACCCGGGTGTCCAGCCCATTTGGCTTCATGGCACTGCTGTAAAATGGCCCCTCTTAAAACTGTTGGTACTGCCAACTTCCAGTCCCCCATGCTGTCACTACCGTTTTTCCAATACAATACGCCCCGTGCATCCTTTCCTCCTGATCCTGATTGTTGTGCTAGATCTTGGCACCACGAATCATCCCGCTGGGCTATCCGTAGCTCGCTCTCATTAAACCCCGGTGTCTTCACTTGTACTCCCCGCACCGCCCTGCTCAAGGCATCAGCATTCGTATGCCTCCTCCCCGCCTTGTGCTCTACTTCATAATTGAACTCCTGGAGCCTTAGTGTCCACCTCATTAACCGAGAAGAAGGCTCCTTTAAGCTTAGCATCCATCTTAAAGCCGAATGATCAGTAACAAGCTTGAATTCCCTCCCAAGTAAGTAGCACCTAAACTGGCGGGTTGCCCAGATGACCGCTAGCAGTTCCAGTTCGGTGGCCGAGTAATTTTTTTCTGGGCCTCGTAATTGCCGGCTGGCGTAGCATATGGGTCTTTCTTCCCCATCGCGCACCTGAGACAACACTGCTCCTAATGCCATCGAGGAGGCGTCGGTTGCTAAGATGAACGGGTCATGGAAATCGGGATAAACTAGAACCCGGTCAGACACCAAATGCTTTTTTAGCTCATTGAAAGCATCCTCTGCCTCCGACGTCCATCTAAAAGTGGCATTCTTTTTCGTGAGCTCAGTCAGTGGTTGAGCGATTCCCGCGAATCCCGCTACAAACCGGCGATAATACCCTGCTAACCCCAGGAAGGACCTTACTTCTCTCACGCTCCTTGGCCGAGGGTAGGCTCTCACTGCCTCTATCTTTGTGGGATCTGTTCTTACCCCATGCTCACTGACCACATGTCCAAGATAGGCAACTTCCTTCCGCACAAAGCGGCACTTCTCCCTGTTGACCTTGAGGTTAGCCTCTTGCAACTTACTGAGTACATTCCCTAATCTACGTGCTTGCTCCTCAATAGTCGCACTGTAAACAATGACGTCATCCAGGTACACGTAGCATTCTACCCCTTTCAGCCTACTTAATAGGCAATCCATCAATTTTTGGAATGTTGCAGGAGCCCCAGCCAACCCGAAAGCCATCCTACGGTACTCGTAGTGGCCACCTTCTGTGGTGAACGCCGTCTTTTCCCGATCTTTTTCCGCGACGGATATTTGATGGTAACCGCTTGCCAGGTCTAGCGTCGTAAAGTACCGGCTTCTCCCCAATTGCTCCAACGTTTCATTTATCAATGGCAGTGGATAAACATCCACTTTTGTAACCGCATTGAGACCACGAAAATCAGTACAGAACCGAAACTTGGTTTCCCCATGGTACGACTTCTTTCTAACCAATACAATGGGGGCCGACCAGGGACTCGATGATGGCTGGATGATCCCATTATCCAGCATTTCCTGGATGTGTTGTTTAACAATAGGTCTCTGATGGAAGGGTACTGGATACGGTCGTTTTGCTACTGGTGACGCGCCGCCTGTTTCAATGGAGTGCTCGACGCCTAGGGTGCAACCCCTCTCATCTGGTGGGTCGAACAACATCCCATACCGCTCTAACACCTCTTCAATAGTCGATCTATCGTTCGGTGATAAATGACCAAGCTCAGCGTCCCAATTCCGCTGGTCCACTTTCTCCTTAGACTGGTGTAGTCCCACTACTCCTATCACGGTCTCCTCCCCGTCCCAGACGTCCGCCTCCACCGCCCTCCCCAAGGTTTGTCTGCGGTCAACCACGATCGGTTCTCCGGTCAAGTTGACCACCCGGACGTTCACCATCCCTTTTTCCACTCTGCCAACGCCCCTCCCCGTTCTCAACCCTTTCTGTGGCTGGATTTCAGGTTCTACCATGACCACTTTGCCGTCCATCATTGCCAGCTCCCCAGCTATTATGGCTTCAGCGTACTTTGGGATTATAGACCTCGCAACGGCCCGTACAGTGTATTCCTGCTGTGGCTTCTGAAGCGGTTCTGACTCACTAGGACTTGGCTTCCCCCGATGACACTTCTTCCCTGTCTGACGCTTGACTGCCTCAGCCGTCACTCCTCTAACCAGTACAGTGTTAGACCGAGCGTGAATTTCTATATCGACCTTCTTCATAAGGTCCAGCCCCAATATCCCGTCGTACGCCATTTCAATGTCCGCGACTGTAAACCGATGGCTTACTTTTCTCCCTTTTATTTGGCATTCAACCTCCTGTTCCCCTCTTATACGCAGGGCCCTTCCCGTTACTCCCCTGGCCTTCAGGTTTGACCATCTCACCTTATGACCTTGGACCGGTTCCCTTAACAAGGAGATCTGAGCCCCCGTATCCACCAGCAGAATTTTCTTTTGCCCGGCTATCACAACCTCAAGACTTAACCCGTCGTTCTCCTGGCCAGATATACAGGGAATTAAACCAAGCTTACCCCTTTTGTTCTCCTGGGGCCTCCCTTCGGGGCAAAAGGGCGGCCTTAGGCTTTTGGGTCACTCCCATTTTGAGCGGCGGTGGTACAATGGGAAGCGAAGTGTCCTATTCTTCCACATCTGAAATAAGCTCCAGGGTAGTCTGGTCGTCTCCTGGTTCGCTGTGGGGTCTGACCAACTCTGTTAGGGCAATTTCTCGACAAATGCCCCCTCTTAGCACAGTTAAAACATTGGACCTCCGAAAGTGGTGGCCGAGCGTTTACCCGCCCCTCGTTCCTTCCGGGCTGCCGGTAGTTTGCGCAAACACATACGGGTGGTTGCACCTCTTGTGCGCCCGTCATCGGCTCTACCTGTGGTTCTCTTACTACATATATGTTTTTTCCCCGTTGATGCTCCTGTAGGGCCTGTTCCAGCTCCAACGCCATTTTCTGGGCTTCCCTTAAGGTCTGTGGGCGGCCGAACAATACTTGCTTACCTACCTCCCCAGTCAAACCCCTAGTGAACGCCTCTAACACCTTCCTTTCTACCTCCCTCGCCCACCACGTTCCCTCGTCTCCGGCTAAGGTTGGCCTGGCCATCTTTCCACCCACCGTAATACATCGGTCGGCAAACTCTTGTATCTTCTCCTTAGACTGTTGGCTCATGTCCTGCAGCACTCTGCCGTAATATTCGAAGGTGTTTGGATCGCCAAACCGCTCCTTCAATACCTCCGAAAGTCGCTGGAACGTAACCTCACCCCTAAGCTCTTCAGCGCCCCTTACGAACGTCGCCGCTTGTCCCTGAAGTTTTAACCGACATATCCTCACTCTATCTCCGTCATCCCAAGCCCCACAAGCCGCTACCTCCTCCAGGTAGTCCAAAAACTCCTCCACTGGCCGCGCAGTCGCTTCCCCTCCCCATGGCTTCACTAGTGACTGTAACGATAGATCTCTGCGAGGTGGTTTAACAACCAGTTTAGCATCTGGTTGATTTGTCTCTAGCTCTACAATCTGCTGCTTGAGTTCCCCCTCCCGCTTTTGAAACTCCTCGTTTAGTTTTAACACCTCATCCAATTTAGCCCTTAATTGACTCTCAGCCGTCATTTTAAAAACGTGAATTTAGTTTGTGGTATTTTTGCAACCACCCCACACCTGACACCACTGTAACACCCCCGGCTTATTTGGAAGGGAATGGGGTTGTGAAAGGAAGGAAAGAATAGTAACACATAAGAAGAATAAAGAAAATTAGGAGAACGTACTATTACTAAGAACTAAGCAATATAAATAAAATGACTATATTTATTTTTATTTAATAATAAAACCAAATTATTGACAAATATAAAAATGGTTAAAAATTCTGTAATTACTACACTACTGGTACAACCAGTTTCCCCACTTATTTGCTAGGACAAGAAAAAAAATAAAAAAAAACAATAAGGGAATATTATAAGTCTCAGAACAAAAATTATAGCCTGATACTCCACGGTAATCAATGAGTCTATCCCCAGAAATTAAATTGTTCACATGTACCTTGTATAACGTGTAGCGATCCTCCCATCTGATCGGTTCCGCAGTATCCAACACCAATTGTCTCCAACCTCTCACACTGCGACGTTACACCTCTTTGCACACGGGACAGACTGCTGACTTCTAAGCGATTGCGATCTCCCTCTCCCACGCTGGCCACCGTCTAGACGCGACCTCAGCATCCTTGACGGTCTCAGCTCCACGATCGCTCGACTAAATGATTTAATTAAACTTATTTACGGCCAGTCTCGCCACGGTTCTGTTACACATAATAATCATAATTTGGTTAACCGATATTTTTATATTTCTATTGAGGAGGTCACCATTTTCCTCATACGAAGAAAAAATATTGAAAATATTACAATCCGCTATTTGTTGATAATAAAAATATATTAAATAAGAGGTCTCACTAGTTTATTAAAATCAGAGAGAAAGGAAACACAATTTAAGCTAAACGTCATGAGCAGCACTTCACCAGTATCATCTGTGATTGCAAGGCCTAAACTTGCTTCGCCAAGAACCAAACGAGAACCTAACTGAACAGAGCCTTACCGAGTCTTGGAAATGTAAACAACTTCATGGATTTTACATTGTCTTAAAAACTTCTGGAATAAATATAGCAGAATCTGTCAAGGAGTTAAAAAATGAAAGCACATATGTTTCCTATCCTCGCATTTGCTGATGATATAATTGTTTTTGCAAACAATTGCAGGAACCTCAAGTTCAATTTACGCAGCCTACAAGAAGAGTTGGACGTGATTAACATGAAAATAAATACAGGGAAAACCAAAATCATGAGAAGAGGAAGAAAAAGCGAGCATGGGGACCGAATCGTAAGACTAAACAACACGAGGTTAGAGCAAGTAAGGGATTTTAAATATCTCGGTGCACACCTTAACGAACACGGCTGGATGGATGGTGAAATAAATGAACGAATAAAAGCTGCCAGCAGGTGTTTTAATTTCCTGAAGAAAGGATTCATCGGGAAAAAAGAAGTGTCAAAAAACACGAAAACAGTAGTTTATAAAAACACTTTCTTACCGATTCTAACTTATTCAACCGAATCTTGGACTCTGACCAAAAAGCACAAGAGCCAACTTCAAGCCACGGAGATGCGATATTTAAGAAGAATGGAACGGAAGAACAGAAGAGACCGAGT
This sequence comes from Arma custos, assembly GCA_037127475.1. Classification (NCBI taxonomy): domain Eukaryota; kingdom Metazoa; phylum Arthropoda; class Insecta; order Hemiptera; family Pentatomidae; genus Arma; species Arma custos. Next base: position 58,445,120 of record CM073762.1, on the reverse strand, counting down.
GCGAAACGTAACGATACGGTCAAATGTGGGACTTCGGCCGGATGGGGATATTATCGAAGAGCATCAGCTGAGATGGTTTGGCCATGTTTCCAGAATGGTGGAAACCAGAGTGGTGAAGGCCGTATATGAGACAAAGGTGGAGGGTATAAGACCGAAAGGAAGACCAAGGAAGATTTGGGAAGGCGCAATCCAGAAGGCCTTTGACAGAAGAGGTTTGAAATGGGGATGCAGAAGACGATTGGTAAAGGAGAGGGATTCATGGATCAAGCTCTACACAACGGATTCCCACACCGTTGGTGGTAGAAGAGGAGAAGATTAAATAAAATAAATAAACATATGTTTCCAAAGACAGAAGGATTCCTTTTAGCCATAAAAGATTAAGTAATGGCAACTCGTTCGTATAAGAAGTATCGAATCGTATCTTACAAAAGACCATTGATGATAATTGTCGTCTATGGAAAGCTACAAATGAATCAATTCAACATGTGACCTCAATGGGGAAAAAATACCTTCAAAGACACAATAATAACAATAATGCAGCAAAGGTGATTCATCAAGCAGTTGCTGAGACATATGAACTAATTAAAGATCACGAACCATTTTAAAGATATTATTAGAAGGTACTGATAATAATACTGATATAAGTACATGAAGCATTATTAGAAGGTATAATGTAAAATTATATTGGGACCATACGATGACAACAGACCACCATATACCTCACAACAGACCTGACATCGTGACAGTTTGAGATACGAGTAGGAGTTCCTTTCGATGGTAACTTGCAAAAAACAATAGGAGAAAATTTGGAAATATCTCTTTGGAAGGAGCTTAGTGAAGAGTTGAAGCATATTTATAGGCTGGTGATGGTTGAAGTACTACCAATTATAGTTTCTACCAACGACCTCATTCCTGAGGAAACAATAAAATCCTTGAACTTAACAAGGAAGTTGAAATACTACAAAAAGCAGTGTTATTAGGAACTGCCAGCGTAGTACGTACAATTTTAAATATTGATAAATAAGACGATGGCACTTAACCTTGACCATAGTCTAGTTAGGGCATACCATCCAGCAATCCTGAGAAGAAAACTAAAAATTAAAATGGTATCTATTCAGTAGGTTGTCGCTTCGATTTGAGTTACAAACTAGTTTTAACTGCTTATTCGTTTCCTTTTAATTATTTTTAGTTTTATATTTAATATTTACCAAAAAATCAAGTTATCGTGAGCTCAAGTCTGGAAAAGATAAGATAATTATGAGTAGTGACTAGATTTCGATAATCATTTCATCAATAAATAAATGTTTCAAATAACATATATAAGTATAGATGATATATGTTTGTTGAAACGCTCATTTATAGATGAAATGATTACCATAATTATACACATTTCCTATAATTACATTCTCTTTTCCATACCAAAGCTCATGATAACTTGTGATTTTGGAAACCATTAAAAGGGGGAGAAATGGAAAGTCAAAACTTCTTGCGACTTAACTCGAAGCGACAACTTGCCCAATAATAACTATAGTAATAAGTAATAATAATTATTAGTGAGGAAAATAGTTGACTGGATGATTCTAATGAAGGATAGAATTGGTCAGGAGGTGCAGTAAAAAAATAATAATGATAACACAAAAATAAGAATATATTAGAACTTATTATTAAATAGTGCCAACGTTTCGGTCTACTGAGTAGGCCATCTTCAGGGGTTATGTACACACCAAAAGAAAATAATATCATATAATAATATAAAATATAAAATAATATAATAATAATTAAATAGAGGTTAATGTGCTGCACATCTCACACTAACAGTCGAACAGACTCATCAAATAGTAAAAGCAACCTTGCTACAAGACGCTCCAATAACTATTGTACCACTAACTCCCGTTCTCGCTCCGTCTAGGAGCAAGGTTGCTGTCTAATATTGTGTCCTAGTTTCAATTTATATCTCATTTTGAGCTTTTTCTCATTTTCATGGGAATAATTATTAATTCGATACTTAATACTGGTTGGATTATATTATAATTAAAACATATTAATACGATTGAACGAAGTATTTAATGAACTGATGAACTTACAAAAAATAAATAATAATAACAAATTAATTAATGAGAAAAGTAAATAATTATAGCATGAATAGAACATACTTCTTGCTTTTTATTTACTTTTTAGGTACTTGTAATGTACTTGTGATGTAAATACTATCTGGTTTTCACAGCATAACCTATTGGCCCGGTGTATCTTCTATTTTTGCTAAAAACATTAATTATAATTAAAAGATAAATTTATTTATAATTATAATTATAAATTATAAGAATAAAACCATTTTTCTATTCCGTTCTATACAGTATAATATTGCGACTTTCGACCAAGGTCGGGCTTCCATCGAGCCCCTTGGCTGCCCTGAAAAAAGCTTAGAAATCTTAGATCGAAATACTGATACTAGGTTTGAGGCATAATTAAATGATCTATAAACGCTTAGATTTCAATCGTAAATATAACAATCGTTCATTGTTATATAGCACGAAGGACAAAAGAAATGAAGAACTCAAGTATAGATGTGTATATATATATATATATATGTAGGATATATATAATAAAGGGATTAATTATGATATGTCATCCTAGAAAAAAAATCATAAAGCAGTTAGAGTGGTTTAGGCCAGTAAAGAGGATGGAAGATAGAAGAATACCAGAAGTGGTTCTGTACTGATGCTGTGAAGGATGAAGAAGAGGGTGACCACCAATTACTCGGATTGACCAAGTTCAGTAAGACATGGCAGGATACGGCCTCAATGAAAAAGGCCCAAACAAATATTGTCATGAAAACTGCTTGAAGAAAACCCAAACCTTTGTGAAATTCTCATGAAAAAAAGATAATACAAAAAAAAATGTAATAGGTGGTTTAACAAGAGATTGGTGCTTACTGTTTTAATAAGAATGGACAATTTCCATTTCAAATGAATCAAAGACTATTTAAGTTGAACTATGTATAACTTTTTGCCTTATAGGATAAAGTTTTATTAGTAAATAAAAATAAAACGACCATAATACTACAGTGTTAAAGTAAATTAACAGCTTCTACAGTGTTAAAAGTAAATTTATTCCAACTTGAACATTGTAACTGTGTTACTGTCTTTTCACATTAAATATTATTGTCATAGTTTATATTGCTTCGTTAAAATTGCACTTTTAATTTGATTATCGGTCATAAACTGGATGACTTATAGTTTAATAGTAGAAGGGATATAATAATGGCCCAAGGACAAATTGTCAGCTACCACGCTAAAGATATTACAAGCAATTTGTCCCAGTCCTCAATGGTAACTGTTCTTTATTGGGACAGCGACCCTTGTATCAACCCTATTGCTTTTATCTAGGTCATTTTATTTTATTTTTTTTTTAAATTTAATAACACAAAATATCGTTTTGAAAACCAACCAAGTTGGAAGAAGGAAACTGACACTTCAAATTTTCTCATTAAATCGGAGAGTAAAGGTACCTTTTGCTAGACCCCTGTTTCGAAACTGGCTATGACAGATATTTAATTTATTTTTGTTAGCCGTGGGTATAAATTTTGACAAGTTTCTAATAGACTTATTTTAATCTCAATTATATCGAACAAAGTGGTCTATTGATAGGTGTCACCCGTGGTGTACTGTTCAGCACAATAATCCTCAATGCCCAAGATCGCGGGTTCATTTGCTACATACAATTTCAGTATTTTACATCCCTTCTGGTTCAATATAGTCCAAATTTTACTTCCACCTTTTTTTTTGTGTGTTTTTGTGAGAACTTCTCTTAAAATGCTTGTCAATATGTTAAAAATAACTCCAAAATGGACGTAAATGAGTATCAGATTTGATGTAGTCGTCGGATTCACACCAAAATAACACTCGAGTTACTATACCTAATGTATACATTTTCTAACAACATAATTTGTTCATCAATGTCTATTTTTTGATATTTCAGTGCAAAGAACATAATTCTGAAGCATAATTAAGGTGCTTTTGTAGTATACATCGATATAAAAGAGATGGGATGTTCTCTGTAGCATGAAGTGCAAAGCATCAGCTACGACCGATTCATGAACGTCAACTTCACTTATAGCCTACACATACATTATATAATTAGTCAGTGTTATTGTTTTATACTACATTAAATTTTATTTTAATGTTTTCCGATATTTAAGAATCGGCTATCAATTATTTATTACCATATAATCAAGAAATTGGAACGCTGGAATGTTCCAGGTTCAAAATTTGCTGTGGGAGATACATTTATTAGTCTGTTAACAGCCACTGAAGGAACCTGTGTTGAGCGTGACCTCGGACAAATTTCCTCTCTGCACAACCGTTTAACCGGTTGTACCGTTCTTGAAACAGTACATTCTCTACCAAATAGTGATCCGAAGAGCTTTCATATGCTCTTAGTGGTACGAATTTAATATTTTCTGTATGTTGAGCTCATAATGATTTTAGACATACTCTGGAATTCATTGAGCAAGTTGACTCGACAAAATTAAAAATCGGATGGAACATACTGTCTAATTACTAATACCTTCTAAAAGACAAATTTAACCAAATGATTTAAAATAAAGTATTAGCATTTTTAGCTCAAAGAAGAATTTAGCATATTCAGAAGATTTCAATGAATAATTTGAGTTTTCTAACTTATAAATATGCTGAGGCAGAAAGAATAATAATAATAAAAAAAAACTAAATTGGAATAAAGCCTTCTGAACGGTATTTAAAAATAATAACAATAATGTTGAAACCGAAAGCTCAATCACTGCTTGAGAAGTTCCATCCACGGATTTGTTGCCTTAACACAATTATCAGGCCTGCGTGATTAGACGTTAAGTAATTCGGTGAAGATTACACTTAAGAACTAAAGTTAGATCCTGTTTTGCTTTATTTCTTGGCATTATCAATAATATATTTTAATAAAATTGTCAATTCTATAAACATTCGATATATAAAGCAAACGATTCAGCACCGAATTTTAAGTTGGTTTGGAATTAATTAAACAGGAGCGGTAGAACATGAGGGAGGCATTCACGTGGGAGGAAAATTCAGGAAAGAGAAAATCAGGTGTCAGGAACACATAACCCGGAAAGGCAGCCAACTAAATGAACACAATCGATTAACGTCACATAAACGATCTCTATTCCCTTTGAATCAGGAAACCAAATTTAACAACTAGATTTGAAAAAAAATGTAATATTCTGATAACAAGAAATAGTAATAAAAAAAAATCAATAAGTAAAGGGATTTTTTGAATGAAAACAACTTTCATCAATGTTGGACCTAATATATGCCTAGAATAAATCATTAATTTTTACGAACTAGATATAAATTATATACTTTTTGCATAATTTCCAAATTTCAAAATTGAATGTCTCTTCTGGGTCTCACTCAGCTTCTATAAAGTGTGTACCCAAAATAATGGGGAAAATCTGGTGGTTGAACATGGAGAGTTCATACCCGATCTCTAGGCGTACATACCACACAACAGGACACAAACTAGCCAACATCCAATCCAGGCTTGGAGATGTGGCGGGACGAAGTCTCTGAAAATAGGATCAGCTCACCTTCAGTTCATAAAAGAATTGTGTGACTAGAATACCATATACAGTTCGTTAACGACTACGGAAGTTTGTCTGTGGGAAGAACATCGATTAGTTTTCAGAATATCTTCTAGTCCATTTAGCCCCTGATTAATATTAATACCACTACGGTTAAAAAAAAGGAATATATACTAATTAATAACAATTAAAAAATACTTATAGAAAAGAAAAGGTACCTGTGTCTTAACGAAGGCCTGATTACTTTTCCCTGCTTGTTCGCATGCGCGAGCAGTTACATTTTGTAACGGTTACATTTCTAACAGCTGATTTGTTCTATGTTTCATCTTGCTTACCGTGTTTTGATTATTGCTGATTTATTGTTTCTTATTTGTTGTTTATTGTTCGTTATTTGTTCTAATTATAGATTTCTTTGTTATAGATTTTTTGTTGTTAGTATTTTAGTTAGTTATTTAATTACTGTAAAATGATGCGTATTTGGGATTTGCCTTCAACAGAAGAACAAGCTATACAGTTTTTGCAGGAGCGTAATATTTTACCAAAACAAAGAAAATGTAGCAATTCCCTTCAAATGAAATTGTTTTGTGGTGAAAGGTTTTTTTGGCAATGAATCATATTTATGCGAGTTCGTATGGCGACAGCATCAGTCAAAACAAAGTACCTACAGACTGTTTTGAATCTATATTGAAGTCTATTTCGACGCATTTTCCACCTATATGCGATTAAATTTTTATTATTTATATTTTGTAATTGTTCATTCTTCTTTAATTAATTGTTCATCATATATTACATTTTTCAATTTTTTTTGTACATAATTTTTCATTCCTTTTATTTCTTAATTGTTCATAATTTATTATTATAATTTTCCATTTGTCAATAAATTCTTTTGATTTGTAATTGTTCATCATTTTTCAACCCCAATAAATAGAAGTAATAGAAATAGTTAAAAATGTAACCGTTACAAAATATAATTGCTCGCGCATGCGAACAAGCAGGGAAAAGTAACCAGGGCTGCGTTAAGACACAATACCAACGAAAATTTTATATGTACTAAAGTAATAATGAAAAAATAATAAAAAACGCTAAATTATTTAAATAGAATAAAATTCAATAAAAACAAAAAGTAGAAGTAAAAACAAAAATGCCTGAATAAATACATCAGGAAGAGGATGTAATACCAAAAGAAGGCATTTGAACACTGTCGTAAAAACGGAATTCCTCCTTGCCTGTGATAAACTTAGTCTCAAACTGGAAAGAAGAATTCCAAGAAAAATAATGGCAAATCAATGCACAATAAAGTGCAATTCAGACTGAAGATTTGGATGGGAACTGGGAAGTAACAGAGAAATCTACTCGGACATCTGTACAAAATATATAAGCATAGATTGATCAAGAAAATATTTTAATATTTTTAGAAAAAGGAGATCACGACAACGTGGATCAAAGAAGTAAAACTTAAAGAGTTTCATAAATAAAATACAAATTAAAAAATAAACATTAAAATTAAAATACAATAAATAAAAATTACAATGGAATTTATTTTATAATTTGTGTATAACCTAAGATGTCCCATCTAATATAAGGAGTTAGAGTAACTCTCTCTGATCGATTCATTTTAAAATACTATTATATTTTTATAAAACAGTCCATAATGACAAAGAGCATTTATAGGAATAACTATCGCCGTTAAACGACCTTTTAATGAAATTCTCAACTTACGGAATAGAATTTCCAATATCGATTAGAACCCATTTAGGCGTTAGTTTGACAAGATATTACCAAACAGACTCAGACAGAACATCTGTAAATGAACGTTTCATACATCATTAGTGTATTGAATTTTAAAAGCATAACGAATAGTTTTACTTGATGAATGATTTACTTGTTCATACAAAACAAAAAACGAAAGCTTAATTTTTATCTAAAAACCGACTTAAATGCGATTGTTTATTTCAACTAAATAAAAAATGCCTTAACACAAGCAAATAACCGCTTTTTGCTTTGCATTTCTTAATGATGTTCTGAGAGATGGGAATTAGATTTATTGAATACATCCAAAGGATTCCGCTTCATTTGTAGCGAAACGCTAAGTCCCTTCTGCTCAAGAATCCTTCAGATACGCTCTAAGTCTTATTTGGTAAAACCTTTTTGTTAATATCTTACGGAGAGAAAATAAGTCTCATTTCGTTCAAAAGGTGAGCTTACATCAAATCCCTGTAACTCAGTTTGTTAAAGCGAATTAAGTCCGAGCTTAATAGAGAATACCGAATCGAGAATTATGATATCCGTTAAAAATCCCCTGAAAGATCATTTCGGTTATTTGACGAATGGGGACATAATAAGAATAGCGGTTTATTCAACTTTCTTTTCTTTTTTGTATTCTTGTGATTTTGTTTTTATAATTGAAAATATAAAAATCGTTAATATAATATTATAATACATTAATATGCAGTGGCAAATTATTACTAATTTCTTTTTCTCTTATTGTGCCCTAGAAATAGAGTAAAACCAAGGACTCAATAGAAAATTTTACTCGGGCCTTTTAAAAAATAAATACAACACATAACATCAGGCTTGTTACAGAAAAGGCAACGAATGCATATACAAATTACATTATAACTATGTATTATATAATGTCATTTAAAATATTGTTAGTTAAAACAAAATATTCGTTAAAATTCTCTTATCTGACCTCATCGGTTCCTTATTTTACCATGAAACTGTTTATTCGTTTGATTATTTATTGCACTTTATGCTGCTATGGCTAATCGGACGATACTACAGTGCGAGCCTTAAATATTACCTATCCAGTTTTAATTAGGAGGGGGATCTTTAACGAGTACCGAATCGAATAGGCTCGGGACCCCTATTTTACATCCTATATGAAGGACAGCGTTACCCAAGGAGTTCTCAGTCCATTTTAAAATATCCTAGGACCACCTTCCAGGCTACAAACCCACGATCTTGTTGTTTGTTATGCTAACCACTACACCATTGGTCGTCCCTCTAAGAAACTGAAAGGTTACGTAAGAAGGTAGACACATCTAGAATACTGTTACGGGCTACTGGGTGTAAAAATTAATAATTACTCCTAAATTCAAGTTACTAATATTGTTACGAACGCCGGCAGGAGGACGGAAGCAAGCGGATTAGCGGCTTAAATCCGTCGGCGGGAGAAGTTAAAATAGGATTAGAACCGCTCTAGATCGTCTCCTTTTGTCGGAAAAGGATTAAGAAGATTCCAGAATTTTCTGGCCTCTCCGTGTTCTAGAATGTTCGGCCTTGCCTATTTAAATACTTCCCTCACCTCGAGTCAGTCAGTCTTAGCCTGAGAGTAGACCACGCAAGATCTGTGATAAGTGAGTGTCAGTGTGATAAACTAGTCAGTGTTGAACCGGTCCGTGTAATAAGTGTATCAGTGAACTGTTACAGTCTCGCGAGTGTAATAAACTGTTTCTGTTTGTTACTGTGTGTCAGATTGTGATATTTGAAGAATCTTACGGTCGGTGGACTAGTGAACTGTAAGTGTTAATTATTAGTTATAAATTGTAGTGTAATTTTATAATATTCATAGAAACTATTGTAACTAGTTAAGCTATCTAGAATTAGTAATATCTTATATTATTGTAATAATTAAATAGGAGTTAGGCCTAGATTATAATATTTAGAATATTGTTATTATAAATTTATATTAGTTCAATAATTATAATTGTTAATAATCTACTTGTATCCTTTTTATCACTTTTGTTAATAAATATTAGTATCTTTAATTAAGAAATTGTTAAATTCATTTCAATACCCAGAAGCCCGTAACAATATTCATTAACAAATTGAATACCAGAATACAATGAAATTATTAACAATTCAATTATTAGACTAATACAAATTTACAATAACAATATCCTAAAGATTTTAACCTAGACCTAACTCCTATTTAATTACTAAAATATTATAAGATATCACTAATACTAAATAGCTTAACTATTTACATAAAGTTGTATAAATATAATGAAATTGCACTACAATTTACAACTGCTAATTAACACTTACAGTACACTAATTAAAATCCAGCGACCGTAAGATTCTCCAAATAGGACAAACTGACACAAAGTAATAAACAGAAACGGTTTATTACACTCGCGAGACTATCACACACTACTTCATCACACTGACCGGTTTACCACTGGCTTATTACTGACTTACTTATTACACACAACTTCATCACACTGCCTGGTTTACTATGGAATGCCTGGTTCGCGGCGAGGGGGCATTTAAATAGGCAAGGCCGAACGTTCTAGACGTGCGGAGATGGATGGGTGCCGTTCTCGGATCGTCGAGAACCTTCTTAATCTCGACGGGCTTAAGACGTTAATCCCTTCCGCCCGTCGGTCTGTCTGTTTCTTGGACAAACAGCTGTGCAGGGGATGATTTGTCCTAGAAAATATTCAACCGCTAGATTTCCCCCTCCCCTTATTTTGGATCCCCACTTTACAGAGGCTGTGTAAGCTTCAGGAGGGCCCTAGATCCCTTAGGATCCATCTCCAAACGCTAGAATTTGCCATCTAGCGGGATTTGAACCCAGGACCTTCGTCATGGCAACTCAGCGCTCTACCACTTGTGTCACTCCCGCTGCTGAAACTAATCGTTTTATATTAGAATTTTTATCAAATCTTTATATCAGTATCTGTTGATGGCAAACTTAAATGCTATTATTAATTTTAATATGTATTTAAACTAGCTATTAAGAAAGTGCAGTAGGTTTGTTTTTGTACGAGCTAACTATTGAATACGGAACCGATTTACGTATATATAACGACAATACATACGGCTGCCGGACCATCGACAGTGCTGAGTCCTCAGCCTATAGGTCAATTTGTAGTGTGCACACAATATCGGGACCGTGTCCTCGTGTCATCACATTAGGAAGCATCTTTCCAAATTGGACCAGTTGATGCGATTTTTTTGTTTGTACTCTAACAGTGATAAGTTTTTTGTTTTTTTTTCACTACAATTATTTCTTTCATATTATAATTTCTTTGATTAACATTTTTTTTTGTATGAAATATTGTTATTGTTTATTTTTTTATTCTTTAAATTATATAAATCCCACAATAAATATTTTGTTATTTTTTAATATATAAAGTGTCATTTTTTTATTTTTTATTTAACATGCGTTGGACAATAGTAAAGCCCCTAAACCACGCTACAGTATCAAAAAAGTGTAGTTTCTTCTATTAATATGATGATTGGCGTTTCAGAGATTCGATTTCTGATAGAAAAGTCTTAGCATTTTCTTTTAGTGAAAACCCCCTCAGAAATGGAGAAATTGAGGATAAGACTGAGAGGAAATATCAGTGTCGAAGATTGCCTAGTGTCCGATCTTATCGAACGTTTGAGAGAAATCCAAAAATAATTCGGTTTTTCCAATTTCCCCTCTTTCAGTAAAATTCACATCGATTTATTTTTTTAATTTTGTATTCAATATAAAGCAAATATATATGTATTTATAATCATTCATGTTAAATTTTTCTTCAAAAAATATTTTGGATTTTTTTTATTTTTATAAATTGGTATTATGAATCTATCTACCACAAAGGTAAATAATTAGAAAGCTTTAAATGATATCTAATTATATTTTTGCTAGCGATAACATAGTAAATAAAGTTTCGTTATCATATACATTAACTGAAAGTGTCCAATCCTTTGGGCGAATGTGACTGATGTTTATGTTGTCAGACTCTAGGGAGGATTCCGGCAGAGATATATTGTACTAGGGATTTTGTCAGACCATTCTTCCATATTTTCCAACATTTTATCTTCCTCATGAAAAAGTACATTTATATTTGTTTCCAATTTTATTATATTTTTGGACTGCAAATAGAATACACAGTGAGGAAAATACAATAGTCTATCTGGACAAACATATGGTTAAAAAAATGAAAGAATAGAAAATAGGTGAAAAATCATCAAACAATTATAAGTAATGACGATCACTAAGTATCGAATGATCAAAATAAATTGGATAAATGCAATAATAACAAAATCGTATGTAATAATTTTATATTTCTATGTAATACATGAAAAAGGCAATACTTCATAATGTCTTTATTCAGGCCCGACTTTTCAGCTACATCATATTTTTAAATAAATTAAAATGATTACTTGACATGGTGTCTATATGAAAACATAATAATGATGATTGAAGGTATTTATTAATAAATTTTAATCAAATTTGCATTACATTAGAAAAGAAATAGTTCGTTGAGTTATTGGAAATTTCTTCTTTTTTGCGCAATTTAGTCTTATAATTGTCTGTGGTTTCTAAATCCGAACTTTCATGGTGCATGAATGTTTCCTCTTAAGAAATCCCTCCCCCCCCAAAAAAATGTAAAATTAACAACAATTATTGTCTAAATTTTATAAATTTGTTGTTTAGATTTCTTTGTTTATGTATATTATCAAGAGGCAAGTATTTATTTAAGCCCATTCATCAAAGGAAGCGGAGTGGCTCACTGGTAGAGTGCCGAGTTACTGTCCGGCAGGTCCCTGGGTCAAATTGCGCTGCTAGCAGACTTTTATTTAATCTTTAAGTCCTATGGCATCTAGGACCCTCCTGTGGCTCACCGAGCCTCTACAAAGTGGGTAAAATTTATTGGGAGGTAAAAACTCGCGGTTGAGCTTGATCTACTCACAACCGTTGTTCAAGAAAGTCTCTACCACGAACTGAACCCAAGGCCCTCTGAGGGTTACAGTAATACAGAATTGTTTTTATATTATCAATGTATATGCTGATAGATCTACGTGACAGACCTGTGTTTAAATATACCATTATTAATCCATCGTAACCAACCTGATATTAGGACGGATTTAGGAGAGCCAACCGTAATTCAAAAGTTTCGAGTAGGAGGTAAATCTTCTTGAGGCAGTTGATGAAACTCCAAGAGGTTGTACAAATCCTTGTTAGAATGAGCGGGAGATGTGATGTGCTGGAGGTGAACACTTTACCCCACAGCACCCAGCCAATTTGTCCTTTTCGCTATCTGTTCTCAGCGGATTTCATTATCTTCCTTTCTCTTCCCTCTTTCCGAATAATGTATTCTCTGTTTGTTCCCTACCTGCTTATATCCGTAAGCCGGATTTGTTTTAGGCGGAAGATATTTAATTAATAATAACAAGATACACCTGCCACTTACAGTTCCCTATTTATTCTACTAACCCTTCCATAACTGAATGGAAAGTGGTACTTCATATTTTTAAATTTTAAATTAGGCTCGATCGTCGCGGAGCAAACAGTCCCAATCATAAGTTTGAATGGTTTAATTTTTTCTAGATTTATATTCGCCGTTTCAGATACTTCAACACGTACTAGACAAACATTCTAAGCTCCGAATTCCAACAAAAGACTCAAGATACATGACTACTAAGACCTATTTGGGAGCTTTTGGTCTCCATCAAGCCTGACAATCAAAAATCCTTCCTGAAATTCCTAATACCATTCTTAATGACCTCAATGACCCATTAGTGTTGCTGATTTGGCCCTTGCCCGATATCGCACATTTTCTTTTCTGCCCTGAAGAAGTCAGCTGCCTGTCTGGCGAAACGTTGGCGGATAATTTAGCGACACGGTCTAAACCAGAAGATATCACTGAAATCGTGGCTGTGGAAACCTAAAAGAGTAATCAATATTTTTATTTTTTAAAGAGAAAAGATAGGCCCTCGACCGGGATTTGAACCCGGAACCTTTGTCTCACCGTGACAACGCTCTGCCAATTGAGCTATCCAAGGCCCCTCCCGGTCGAGAACAAACCTCTCTTTTAGATCCTATAGCCCCAGCGTGCTCCCGCCATTTTAGCGATGAATACGTAAGGATGAAGTTCTTTGAACATTAATTTTAATTTAGGATCTTATTGACTTACGTCATATTATTATTTATAATTTTTTATAATTATTGTTCATTTTTTATGATTTATAAATATTTTTATTTTTTAAAGAGAAAAAGATAGGCCCTCGACCGGGATTTGAACCCGGAACCTTTGTCTCACCGTGACATCGCTCTGCCAATTGAGCTATCCAAGGCCCCTCCTGGTCGAGAACAAACCTTCTCTCTTTTAGATCCTATAGCCCCAGCGTGCTCCCCCCATTTTAGTGATGAATACGCAAGGATGAAGTTCTCTGAACATTAATTTTAATTTAGGATCTTATTGACTTACGTCATATTATTATTTATAATTTTTTATAATTATTGGTCATTTTTTATGAGTTATAAATATTTTTATTTTTTAAAGAGAAAAGATAGGCCCTCGACCAGGATTTGAACCCGGAACCTTTGTCTCACCGTGACATCGCTCTGCCAATTGAGCTATCCAAGGCACCTCCCGGTCTAGAACAAACCTTCTCTCTTTTAGATCCTATAGCCCCAGCGTGCTCCCGCCATTTTAGCGATGAATACGTATATAAAATTAATGTTCAAAGAACTTCATCCTTGCGTATTCATCGCTAAAATGGCGGGAGCACGCTGGGGCTATAGGATCTAAAAGAGAGAAGGTTTGTTCTAGACCGGGAGGGGCCTTGGATAGCTCGTCAATATCGATATAGATTCAAAATATTGAACATGAAAAAAATACATTTTTCGTTTTCTATCTATAGCGTTCACTTTAGGTTTTTTTCACTATCCTGAAAAGTGGTGTTTTTCAATTTCCATATTCTGTATCTCTATGGACGGTATGCTGAGGCAAATAAAATCGATGTTGAGTGTACTCGACAAGCTATGATACATATTTTTTTTTAGTTTTAAGAAGTATATCGTTATCGGCAAAGGCTTTGATAGTATGTTAAGTAAGTATCCGACTTATAAGGAAAAAAGAAATAGAGACCGCCTTGAAATCCCAAATGTGTGGTAGATGCATACGTTAATGACCAATTTAATCAAAATAATTATTAATTTATAACCTAACCATAACGTAAATAAATGATGCATACATATGTATGTAGGAATATGTTAACAATCGTTCACTTTAGGAAGAGTCAATTTAGGCGGCCTTGCTTTATGTTGGATGTAGCCCCACTGATTTATTTCCCCGAGCATTATTCCAACCACTTCCATTTCCCTTAAATTGCCTTCGAGGCGTATATAAGTGAGGCCATTAAGGAACTTCAACTGCATTCAGGCATTTCTCGGAGTGTTTACCGATTTTAGGCTATTTGTTACATTTATAACATTTCGCATAAGTTGTACGTCAAGACAATATAAGATCGAAATAAATCTAGAGAGAATTAGAATAAGGCATCCTACTTACAATTTACTCGAAGCTCCTCTAACATAATTAATTGAGTTTTAATATTCCAAACAATTAACTAATACAAAATTAATATGGGTTATGGATTAATGCAAGAAACTCTTATTCTATTCCATATGATGCGTATCGACCATATCTGATTCGAATAAGGATTTTGACGTATAATCTCTTGATAATTTTTAATTATTCAACTTAACAAATGTGATTACGTCAATCTATTCGTTCAATTTGTTAAAACAGAATTATGTTTAAAATGTATTGGATAGGTCACAAAATATATTTCATGTAGCTAGTTAACTCCTTGGTAATATATCCCATGATGTTCGGAGAAATATGACATCCGATGGTTATGGTAACATATCATTTTTTCGGTGGGCTCTACCTACCTCGCAGGTCTTTACCAGCCTTCACTACCTATCTATCTTAGGTCATTGATTAAAACATAAATCTGTACCACTACAAACCATGAAGGGACTCTACTGTTTCTAGGATAGCGGTTGAGCAGGGAGTAAATTTGACCGAGATCACCCTCAACCACCAATTTAGGTTGACCGCTTTATACAGGTTAGTTGAAACCCAGAAGGGTCTGTAGATCCACTATGGTCGAGATTAAAACATTAATGTAACCCAGCCGGATTTGAACCTTGGACACTCGGCATAGGAAATAAGCACTTACTACAGGAGCATATAATTATATATACAGGGTGTCCCGAATTTAAATGGCAAAACTTCAGGAACTTATAGGGGACCAAAAAACTAACACAAAAAGTCCTTTGGAGATTTGCTGGTTTTTGCTTAGTTTTAGAGAAAATCGCAAAAAAAGAAACAAAACAAGTTTTCATTTGTATACTAATTTATATACATTTGATACATGGTATACATTTATATTTATGTTATGTTCTTTTTAATGTATATATTGCTCAAAATGTTGTCCTCTTGCACCAATGCAAGCATTACATCTAGCATTCACTTGATAAATTGCAGCTAAACATTGTTCTGATGATATTTGGTGCACTGCATCTATTATTCGGTCTCTTAATTGCTCTCTTGAGTTTATTGACACCGAATAAACTTTCTCCTTCAACGTTCCCCATACGAATAAATCCATGGGTGTCATATCAGGTGATCTGGGTGGCCAAGGTACTACTCCTCCACGTCCAATCCATCGTTGTGGATAATTTATATCCAGCCAAGCTCGAACAACTCTGCTATAATGAACTGGACATCCATCGAGTTGGAACCACATTTCAATTCGCTGTTATAAGGGAATGTCATCAAAATAATTAGAAAAGTCGTTCTCCAAAAAATGTGTAAATGTGATACCATTCAATCTTACAAGTAAAAAATATGGTCCCACCAGTAATCCGTTCCAAATTTCAAGCCAAACGTTAATAGCAAATTCATGCTGAAACCTATTCTCTCTAATAGCTCTGGGATTTTCAAGAGCCCATACATGATAATTTCTTTGATTAACAATTCCTCCTCTTGTAAAGGTAGCTGCATCGATCCATATAATTTTTAATGGAAATAAATTATCATCGCGAATTTTTTCAAGAAACCAGTTACTAAAATTCACTCTCTTGACATAATCATGAGGTAATAAATTCTGAACTTTTTGAAGATGGTATGGGTAGCGATTATCACCTTTCAAAGTTTGCCATATTGCTTACCGTGATATAGCTAATGCAGCAGATGCTCTTCGGATGCTAGTCTCAGGATCGTTATCGCAATAGCGTTGGACACAACGTTTTAATTATAATTAAACAATCACATTTGTTAATTTCTTCTCCGATAATCTGCTCTTACTGCTGCCTGGAATTGGTCGCCTTCATTACGTATTAAGAATGACCCATTCTCTCGTAGTCTATTAAAAGTTAACGAAAAGACTCGTCGATTATTCACTCTTTTATTTGGAAATCGGCGCGCATACTCCCGCACCGCTTCTAAAGCATTACCGTTACAGAAACCATAGACAAAAATCATATCAGCGTATTCAATATTAGAATATGTATGCGGCATTGTGGCTGATGCTATTCACACAAAAATATCTGAGTTACTGACTGAAGACTGATTTAGGAATTATATTCCTAGAAGCCAAAATGTAAACAAATAAATGAATGTAAAGGATAACATTAAGTTTTACATATCTCACTGCCTAGCCTGGCGAACTTTGAAAGGTGATAATCGCTAACTGTAACATTTTTTCTTTTTTTTGCGATTTTCTCTAAAACTAAGCAAAAACGAGCAAATCTCTAAAGGAGATTTGTGTTAGTTTTTCGGTCCCCTATAAGTTTCTGAAGTTTTGCCATTTGAATTCGGGACACCCTGTATATATATATTTTTTTATTTATGGTTCTTTTTTTATTAATTTAAATAATTAAAAAAGAACCATAAATAAAAAATAAATTATGAATATAAGTTTGACATAAGTCAACAAGATCTCGATTAAAGTAATGTTCCAAGAACATACTTCCCCGTGTATACCTCGAAAAATTGCGAGATCACAGGGATATAGGATCAGTGAAGAAAAAGGATTTGTCTAACTGGAATGCGTGCCTTGGTAGCTCAGTGGTTAGAGCACCGCGCTAGAAACGCGGGTGACTCGGGTTCGAATCCCGGCCAAGACATAATCTTTTCTCTTCAAAATTAAAAAA
Source organism: Arma custos (assembly GCA_037127475.1). Classification (NCBI taxonomy): domain Eukaryota; kingdom Metazoa; phylum Arthropoda; class Insecta; order Hemiptera; family Pentatomidae; genus Arma; species Arma custos. Next base: position 58,427,577 of record CM073762.1, on the reverse strand, counting down.
ATAAATATATATATATTTTTTTTTCATAACCCCTAAATATGTATATGTATATGTATATATATATATATATATATATATATATATATATATATATATATATATATATATATATATATGTTTACACTAACTATATATACTAACCACATTAGCTGAGATGGGAAGAAAGAAAATCAAGACTCCCAAAGAAGCCTAACCAATGATATTCATGTGGTCCTTAGTGGCCGGTATGTGATTTATACAAAAAAAATACATTACACAGACAAATTGTAAGCATAATATACCTTTTTACCCGAGAACAGCTGGGGTGGGTCGCTAGCATATATATATTGTTTCTTGCTGTGCGTTATCAACAATATGTATAACATATAACAATATGTATAACAGCTAAACAAAGCATGTACTGCTCTAAGTGCAATTCTAAGAAATTTCCGCTCAATTTATGTAGGATGTAAAAGAGAGTAGAGAGGAATCGGAGGAGTCAAAGATAATTAAACATGAACAAAGATTAATGTGAAAACCGTCCCCTTTGTGCCTCCAAAGGAATTTAATTTTAATATTGAGGTAGAGCTTAATATGAATTTATTATTAAATCTTTTATTTTTTTTCAAGGTAAGCCACTTAGTCCTCGGTTCTTTAATTATTAGGAATTATTTACCGAATCTGAGGATCATAAGTTAAAAACCTAAATCATTCCGGATTTATATGTCATAATACAGTCTTTGATTGCTTGAATTATTTTTTTATAAAAAGAATAATTACGGGTTAAAAATCATTTATAACATCTCAGACTGCATAATTTCGTTTAGCAACTCCTAAATAAGAAAATAAGGAGGGAGAAGTACTGGAGTTGTATGGTACATGTGAAAATTCTGTTTAAAAAAAATTCTTATTGTATGCACTATCAGTATGTACTATTAATTTTACTAATTTTCATTGAGTTATTTAGTAGCGTTTGAGACAGCTATATACATTTTTTTATATTTTTCACCATTCCTATATATCATTAATATATTCTATTCATATCAATAAGTATCGAAGCTAAACGTTCTACTTAAATTTTTCACTCTTTACAACATACTCCCCACCTTCCATATTCACAACTATTGGCACCTTAAGTGGTAAAATATCGAATACTGATAAGTACAAAGAGGAGAAACGTGTTATATTATCGGTTATAGGCTTTACAGGTCGCCACCCTTACTCCGATAAATCTAATTTTTAATAATATTCATTCTGAAAAATGGCTCTCTGGTATACCATATCATAATTACCATCACCGATCCACCGGAGCCCTAACGAAGTCCAAATGACTCTTCAGTTTTATGCCTTTCTAATATTTATCACCCTTTTTTCCCTCTCGGACAATTTGCCATAAACATGCTTTCATTAAACGGAACTGTATTAAACCCTTAATATTATATCAGGCCCCGGTCATTTGGGCTAATAATAAGTTATGGCCAGGGTGTTCTAATCAAGGCGTTTGCAACTAAAAGGATTAAGGAATAATAAATCTTCGATGGTCGACAAGAAGTTACATTGACCGAACTTCGTAGGACCACTTGCTCCCAAGAACTAATTAATTCTAGAACCGACTAAAGATAGTACGGATATCTGTTAATAATCGTACTAATAATCATTCTATATAAAGAGTTTTTTTAAACTAATAATTTATTGAGATTTACAACTGTTATATAACAATACAGCAAGTAAATATAATTAATGATATATACTTGCATCGGTAAAGATTAGTAGAGAAACTACCCATCTTCATTTCAGATGCCTCGGAAGATTATCAGGAATAGAAGAAGTATTCAGGATTCAAACATGTGGGTTCTAGAAGGTATGACGTTTTAATTTATGGTTTGGGCCAAATCAAAAAGAAATGGGACATTGAAGTCATTAAGGATGACTTAATTCGTTACAAAGGAAGGAACATTGAGGATTTTACGATGGTTTTTGGATATTAAGGATTGAATTCGATGGCTTAGTGGAGCCCACAGAACATAGTTCTATGTTCTATTTTCTATGTTGTTGGTTCTATGTTCTGTGGTGGAGCCCAAAGCTCTACTCATTTTGCCCAAACAGGGCTTATCATAGACATTTATATAAGTATTTTGTAACGGAGCGGTATCTTGCAGTTATTGTCTAGTGTATAGGCGTTAAAGTAGCCTGAAATATCGACAAAAAGAGTTCATGATAACATAATCCACAGTAGAGTAAATCTTAAAATATAGTAAAATTATGTTAAACATTAGCAGCTTTGTTTGCTTGTTCATTTAACTTCACTTTATGCTGCTATGGCTAATCGGACGATGCTACAGTGGGAGCTCTAAATTTCGTCTATCCAGGTTTAATTAGGATAGGGATTTTTAACGACTACCTGACATCGTACAGGCTCGGGACCTCCGTTTAATGTCCCTTCCGAAGGATGGCGTAACTAAGGATTTTTTACTCCCTTTAAAAAATCCTAGGGCCACCTGCCGGGCTACGAACCCGCGATCTTGGGCTTAGTAGTTCGTTACGCTAATCACCAGACCATAGGTGACCTCAACATTAGCAGCTTTCTTCTCTTATTCTTACTGATATTCCTTTTTTTACCTATTTACTTACCGGATAGAACGAATAGAGAAAGGGAATAGTGATTTTTCACGGCTTTGTAAGCGATTCAACTAATGCTTGGTTTATTGATGCCGCCTTTAACTCTATACAAGCCCACAATTTAATATGCACTAATTTAATTGCTATTAATTATCAAAGAACTTTAACGATATCGATCCGATGGAAACGATAAAAAAGTAAATAATTAAACCAGACGTCTCCCTGTCCAAATGATTACAGAGTACAAAGTTATGACCTATAGGCTTTGTCCAAAAGCTAATAGTTTTAATATTTAACACATAAAATATAAATAAATTACAGTCTAATAATTTTAAAATATGTGCAACGTAAAAAAACAAAAACAAATAATAAACTAAAAATGCTAACAAGCCTGGAAAAGCTCTTGAATATTAAGACCAATTAATGGCCTAAAAATATCACAGTGAAGCCGATATTTTGGGCCAAATCAACAAGAAATGGGACATTGAAGTCACTAAGGATATGAGCCGTTTATTTTGAAAGTGACCTAACTCCGTTTTTAAAATTTTTGCCTAACTCCATTCTTGATAAGAAAACATACATTATTCACTTAATAATTGTTAACATTTTAATTGGAACCATAAATTTAACAGCCTTAGATACACTTAAGCAGTATGACTCATTAGTATCCTATACTTATATTTTTAAATTCATCGAAATGCAAACCCTTAAATATTTGAAGATAAATGGAGGTAGGCCACTTTCAAAATAAACGGCTCATATATTGAGATCTAATTAAAAAAATATACGAAAAGAAATGGAATTTGGAAACAACTATGAGGAAACTACCACTAAGTTTCTACAGGCACATCGTTTGGGTGGGCCATACAAGGTTTAATAAATAAATATTTGACGTTCAACCTGAAAAGCCAGATTGTTATATATCAGTTTTCTTGTGGATGATAGGAGCATGGGCATGAAGGATGGACGGAGGAGAGAAGAAGATAACATTAGGAGAGCATGAAGGATTATGGAGGAGAAGAAAGAATGAGCTAAAACAGGATATCTTTGTTGTCAGATTCACCAAAACGTAAACTACACTATAACATCTACCTTATTTATTTTGAAGACAGAAGATTTGTCCTGGCCGGGATTCGAACCCGGGTCCTCCGTTTCTCTAGCGCGGTACTCTACCAACTAAGCTACTAGGGCCCGTAACCATGTTAGACAAATCCATTCTCTTCACCGATCCCACATCCCCAGCACTCGCAATTCTTGCGATGTACATATGGGGAAGAATGTTCATTGAACATTACTTTTAAAAATAAAAATATTTACATAATCATAATAAAATAAAAAATTATAAATATAAAATTTACGTACGTAATACGAATCTACAGATCCCAATTAAAAGTAATGTTCAATGAATATTCTTCCCCAGATGTACATTGTAAAAATTGCGTGTGCTCTGGGTATGTGGTATCGGTGAAGAGAATGGATTTGTCTGGTCTGGTTACGAGCCCAGATAGCTTAGTTGGTAGGGTACCGCGCTAGAGATGGGGAGGATCCGGGTTGAATCCAGGCCAGGACAAATCTTTTCTCTTCAAAATAAAAATATTTAAATAATGTTGTAAAAAATATAGATAAATAGAACATCTATGTTTGTTCTAGAATTGTTTGCATACAAATTTTCCAAAACATTTCTGTGGGTTTTACTGGTTTTCCAAATCTTATGCTATCGCCCTTATCATATCGGTTTTGTCGTTTCTAACTCCCCAGAAACTTAAACTGTATTAGGCCTTTCGAAGTTACCTACACATATATGATGCACTTCCTGTTCAGCGTTTCAACGAAATTCCGTCGGTGCTCTAAACATATTCCACACCATAAATTATGGGTTCTAAATTCTTTCAGCACTGATTGCTATAAAACAGAAAACGTTATGATGTATAAAAAGTACTTAAGCTGGTGATGTAGAAAAATAAAAAGCTGGTGTTTCCTAATCGGCAAAATAATTTAAGTGTTTTTCATTGACTTGTAGGCTTGTTGATGTGAATATTGTTGATTAAATACAGGAATGTGTAATGGCCCTTCTCCCTGGATATATAAAATGGGCTCAAATAGGCTCGTGGACCGAAGCTAGGAGAAACAATAAGCCAGTTACAAAAAATAAGGGACCCAAAGTAAAATATATTTTTCAAATAATATACATATATACACATGCAAACAATAGTTTCATAAATCAAATACACAATAATATATAATTTCTGATACAAGCCTGAATAAAGGTCTAGAGAGAGAGAGAGCACGCCTAGGCTATCTGAGGTCTGGAACAAGAGTGGGGTGGATTAAAGGCTCTGTAATAATCCAAATTTGCACTCTCCCTTCCCCTTGACATCGTCCGACCAATTACACGCCGTTATTTAATAAACATACGTAGATCTAACATTAAAAACATCGCAGGTCAATGTTTAAATCTATAATAATTCTTAGAAGGTAACAGTTAACAATATATCTCTAACAATTCAATAATAAATCATACTGATCACCACAAATGGATGCAAACAATCAAACCGATTAATCGACCCCATCAAGCATCCGATAATACACGTACAATGATGACCGAAATCTTTGTTTGAATACTTGTGTCTCTTGAAATCCTCTTCAACCTCCCAACCGATTGAAAAATCTGATTTAGTGTTTCCCAGGCTAAGTGCAGGTATCATTGCTGGATCTATGATAATTTATTTCATCAAAAATTTAAATTTTTATATTGCTTATACATTTATATTGATTGTATTTGATTTTATTTAAAATGCTAAATTAAATATTTTAAAACTTAAATTATACACTATAAATTGAGTAACCTTAATAGGATGTAAAAACATGGCTGTTGTGATCTTGACTAAATAATTTCTTTGAGCAACCGTTGTTATTGTGTTAAACAATATGCTCCCTACCATGAACTATTCCAAAAACCTGTCGTAGAGGGTCAATTAATTTTAAGGTTAAAAATGCCTCTTCTTCCTGAGGATATTGCGCGTGGTGTGGCACTTATTGATGATGGACGATCCATTAGATATGCAGGTAATGCCATCGGAGTTCCCTATGAAAATTACGAGATGCCATAGAAGGCCAGGTTCTGGACGGCCTAAGGTAATAGAATCACAGGATGACCGTTTTTTTGTCTTTAAGAATTTTACGAAACCGGCGCCTCAAGCGATTCACTTACTCGAAGAAGTTCGAGGTGTGCAAATTTCTGAACGTACTGTTCGGAGAAGATTAAATGAGCATGGATTAATGACTTTTCCCCCAATAAGAGGAGCAGAATTTACCAGAACTCACAGAGTTACACGGCTGGCTTTGGCACGTTGAAAAGGTTGGCTCTGGGTAAAATTACATGCTGCATAACTTTCAGTTCTTCTTCTCCATACCCTCTTAGGCCCATCTCGAAGGGCAAATCTTCACTCATCTTTAAGAAGTACAGCACTCCTTTCGACCATAGTCCAATCATTGTGTTCTCGAGCAAAAGCCAACCGTGTAACTGTGTGAATTTTGGTCCACTCTGGTCCTCTTACTGGGGGAAAAGCCATTAATCCATGCTCATTTAATCTTCTCCGAACAAGTTCAGAAATTTGCACACCTCGAACTTCTTCGAGCTGATGAATCGCTTGAACAAAGGTAAGGTGCTGGTTTCGTAAAATTCTTAAAGTCAAAAACGGTCATCCTGTGGTTCTGTTACCTTAGGTCGTCCAGAACCTGGCCTTCTATGGCGTCTCGTAAAGCTTCATAGGGGACTGCGATGGCATTAGCTGTATATTTAATGGATCGTCCAACATCAATAAGTGCCACACCACACGCAATATCCTCAGCACGAAGAGCCATTTTTAAACTTGAATTTAAACATTAAAAGCCGGAAACTAAGAAATTTGCTCAAGAAACGGCAGGGAATAAACATTTTAATTCCATAGAAAGTGAACATTGGAATCTACAGTTCTTTCATTGAATTAATGATTAAGGGTTATTATCCTCTAAATAGACCAATTGAAAACAGATAAAGAAGATATAGATTTATTCATTAAAAAAAATAGACCAATCCAAAGCAGAAATATTTTTAAATGAAAACAAAACAAGTGGGTAGAATTTTTTGCCTGTCAGTGTATTTAAAACTATTAGTTCAAAGAAAACAAAAAGAAAGGCTAAAATTTTGACTTGTAATAACAATGGAACGTATGGATATGGTATGGAACTTTAAGTATACCAAAATGTTAAACATATTAATTATATTTACAAGGAATTTTGTACATAATTCTTTCTTTACTTATATTTGAACAAAATAACTAAGGATCTAAGGTCATGATGTTTATTAGAAAGATATGTTAACTGTCTAAAAGTAAATAATTGAACGAGTATCAGAATAGACTGTGCTATGCTGTCCTCACTTGCCCGAACGATGATCTCAGGGAAAGTTAAGATCCTTTGATCTGATTCATTTTTAAATATTAATATGGGATGCTACCCTGAGGTCATTAGAAATAAGGTTCAGTAATACTTTATAGTTATTGATTAAAATGAATATACTTCTCTTTTCCATAGACATATGCGGTTGATTAACTGCGTGTTGACATCCTTTTAAATCGAAGGAAACAAGATTACTTATATTATACAATGCAGGGTAGCTTAGTGGTGGAGGTGCCATGCTGGATTCAAATCGCGCTGTAGCAGATAATTTATTTGATCTGTTAACAGATGGGAACTTATGGGATCTGGAGACCCTCCTCAGGCTCATCCAGCCTAAATTTGGAAATAACCTGTTGTTTGAGCGTGATGTAGGACACCTCACCTCACTGCACAAACCATTGTGCTCGAAACAGTACAGTCTCTACCATGTACTGAATCCAACCCTCCATGGGTTGTATTGGTTCCCTTTTTTTTATTATATGGTGATCATGTTTATAAAAAATACCCTTTCTGTTATATGTGAATGCTTACTTCTGAAACTATAAAGCTTGCTACAAAAGGTTTCCGTCATCCCGACTCACTCCCGTCTTGCTCACAACTATTCTTGTCTTAGTGATAGTTTAGATTTCTTACAATAAAGAACTCAGGAGTAACCTGTGGTCTAGTGGTTAGCATAACAACCTACTAAGCTCAAGATCGCGGGTTCATAGCCTGGAAAGTGGCCTTAGGGTTTTTTAAGATTTTTTACGATGTCAGGTAGTCGTTAAAAATACCTACCACAATTAAACCTGGGTAGCCAAACTTTAGAGCTCCCACTGTAGCATCGTCTGATTATCCTTAGTACCATAAAGTTACGTTAAATAAACAAATAGAAAGGAATAGGGCATTGACATTTTATATACACCAAGCAGTGGGGAACGTCAGAGAGATAGCTCAGATATTTTTTAATTTTACGATGAACCATTTTAGCATTAACGATTTCCGGTAATGAATTGCGCAGAGTTCGTAGTTGATACCAGATTTAACTTTGAAAATAACCATCAATAAACTATACCATCTGCTTTAGAGGGAAATGCAACACTGGAGGAAGAGACGAATGGAATCTATTAGACCGAGTGAGGCGGTTCCGTAAAATTTAACGTGGAAAAGTTTTCCTATTTGGCGGAAGCGATAGTGTGCTGAAGCCGTCATTGTGGCCTGATTGAAGTCTTTATCTCCCTACACGCTTTCCATTAAGCCCCGTACTTCCTCTGTTCCACTTCCAACTTGGATGACGCTGTATTTCACCCTTGTCAATTTCACTGATTTTTTTTTTACCTATTTACTTACCGGATAGAACGAATAGAGAAAGGGAATAGTGATTTTTCAGGGCTTTGTAAGCCATTCAACTGATGCTTGATTTATTGATGCCGCCTTTAACTCTATATAAGCTCACAACTTTAACTTGTTACATTTACATACATGACGCTTCAGGGTTAAGTACCAAACTTAAAATTCGAATTGATGACTTCAAAACAAGAGAAAAAATTTCTATAGAGACATATATTTGCAAATGTTTTGTATAGGAGATGTTCACACCTAAATATTTGCATTTTTATGAATTATTTAGGGATATTAAATGAAAAAAACGTGTTATATTTGTTCCAACTTCATTACTATGAACGTAAACATTAGCATTCCTATTAAATGTTGTTCAAAGGGATTTCCTTGAGCATCATGACAGGCTCAGGATCTTTCTTCAACAGCAGCAGTGGCAAAACGGCACTGGATATGTGTTATTGTTTCACAAGATTCAATGAATTCAATTAGATAGTTGTCCTGTACTTAGGAAATATTTCCACAACAATGGCTAAATGTTAATTATCCCAATCGATGGATTGGCCGTGCAGGACAAACCACTGATGTCTAGAACTGACACTACTGGATTTTTAGTTTGGGCGACATAAAACAAAAAGTCTATGTATGGCCGATCTATGAACTTAAGTCAGTCTGCTAAATGCCAACCGCCTCTGGGATATCATATTGCCAGTGAACATGGCTGCTCATTCTCATAATATATTGCAAACTTCGGGTACAATTTAATGAAAATACAACTGGATTAAAATAGAAAAAAAACGAGAAAAGTTAAATAAATAATAATAGATTTATTATATTATATAATAGATTATTATAACCTTTAATTTATTAGTTTTCAAAATCCGTTAATTAAATACTCCCACATTAAAAAAACGCAATTTATAATATAAATAAGCTAAGAAAAGTTAATATCACAAAATTAGCAATATCCTCATAGATTAGCTGTAGTGAGAGTACGATTTGGGAAATGACTGTACGTCTTCTTGCGGATTTTGCTAGGATGAGCCTCAGTATGGTTTGCAATAATACCTCAGATAATAAGACATTGGCTAAAATATATTCGATACACTACAAAAAGAGAAAAATATAGAATTTGATTTTTCTTTCATTGTTATATTTATATTTCAGTAAATTTTTATCAAGTAGTTATTTTAATCTCTAGCCTGAGACAAAAATCCCCCGTGAATAGATTGTAAATGAATAAATATAAAATAAAATAAACTTGCACTTGATATAAAGACCTAATTAAAATGTTTTATAACATCTAAATCGGGGAACCTCTTGAAACTGCGAGCTGAGATAAGACACCATGGAGTTAAACCTGTATCAAAGAGCCCTTCAATAGAGACAACTCCAACCGATACTGAGGCTATTAATTTTACTTTGGAGGGCCCTAGCAGGTAGTTGAGTGTCTGGCGGCTCAATCTCTCTCTCCCTCTCTCTCTCTCTTTTTCTCTCTCTCCCTTTCTCCCCACCACCGCTGTTGGTTATTTTTGTTACAGATTTATGAATCGGATTTAGAGGATCTAGGGGCTTCGTGTTATACATTTCTCTACCTTACTCATAACCACCTTCCTCGTAACATACAATCGGTCTTTTGTATAAAAGAATAATATATATAACCTGTACTACTATTAAACATGAGAGGCCTAGGCTCAATACACGGCAGATAATAAGACAACAGTTGTGCAGAAGGATGATTTGTATTATATTATGCTCAATCGTCGGATTTCCCCCGATTAAGAGTGCTCATTATAGAAACCAGGTTAGCCCTAGGAGGTTCTGAGATCCCAAATAGGTCGACCTTCCGTTCTTTTCTCACTCACAGGCCCAACAGTCCTTGCATGAACTGGGCCTCTACTACCATTCTTTCTACTCCTCCTTGGTGTACAGCGATGATCCTCCAGTTTCCCACCTCAACCTTCTTAAATCGTCTTCCAAGTCATCCATTCACTAAGTCCGTTTCTGCCCCATTTCGTATTTCCGCCTGATGCACCATTTATCATCATTATAAGCAGCCTATAGAGGTCCATTCTTTCTACGTGCCCTAACTTTCTTAGTCTGCTCAATAGCTTACGAGTAATAGCACAGAGGATATCAAAGCTCCCCAAATAATTCTATGAGGTCAGCATTGCTTCTGATTCGACCTGTCCAAAGATTTTCCGAGGAAATCTCCTCCCCCAAACCAGTAGAGCTCTTCCCTTTACCTTGGTCAGAGCACACACCTCTCACTCTCATAGATTACTACCGACCTATATATCGTTATCTACAATAAAAACCTTTCCTGGAAAGATTTTGTACCGGAGAACTTTTTGCAGGCATACAAATATCTGGTTCCTGCTAACAATCGGCTCTTAATTTCTACTTCAAAAATTGTTCTCCGTCATTACTCCTGCATGGTACTTGAATGCATTAGATCTGTGAATCGTGTTTTCAACCAAATCAACAATATCACTTCTTTCCTCGGTCTGTATAAAGGTTTTTATATATCTCTTTGACTATGGTTATTTAAAGATTAAATAATCTATCTGAGAACCAAGAACCTTCAGCACATATCAGTATACTGATCTACCCCCTAGCTTACCCGTTCCCCTTTTTTATAAAAGTAACCTACATTTATATATTTATCTTTCGTAGACAATTATCCGGTATCTCATTGGTGTAGATGACGCAGGTCAACGGAAGCATAATAGTGTTGAAATTATGTTAGCCCAGCTTTTCCCTTATACTGATATAACATACATCGGAGGAGGAAAAAATGGCGGAGTAATGGGACGGTGATATAATCGATGCATCGCGATGGTCGTACAAGAAAAACAGCAACTACAGAGGTAAACTGCTGCTGGATGTTGTTTTTAAAATCTTTTCAGTGTTGATCTATTGTCAATTTGCACCGCATTGTGGAAGATCAATGAATAAAAAATATTTATTACATACTCATACATTTAATGTATGAGTATGTAATGGTCTAAGTGCGTTGAATGTTAGTTTTGAGCCTGGCAAAGATATGTCCAGCAAATCAAAGGCAAAAAGAGATATCTTAAACCACCGAAATAAAAAATGGACTGATATGAGGAGACACTTTGGTTCCATTAGTGTTCAATTCGGAGTCCATGTTAAAGTAATAAAGAATGTAAAGATAGAGTTTAATAGTTTATAAATAAATCACTGCCAGGAATGTCTTACACTGATAAAGAAAGCCAAGATTTTTAGGAAGAGTTAAGCAGGGAATTGAAAGTCCTTTCATCAGGATAAGGAAGGGAGGGAAGAACAGAAGAGGGGGCTTAAAATAAACGTAATAAAAACTAAACTGATGATTATCTTTCTCACCCTGATTCTGAAACCTTTATCAAGTCCCGATTTGTTAGAAGAGAAAAAAAATACATCAGGATTTAAAAATGAAAATTCTTAGATGCCATATAGAAAAAAATCGTTAAAATGACAACATGAAACAAGGAAAAGTGAGGAAAATTGATTAATAGCTTTTCAGTCTTCTTTACAATACTTTGAGATACGAAGCGAAATGGTTAATCATAAAGCTGAATTTCGAACTTTTTTTGATAGTCTATCTGAAATACTTGTAAAGAAATGGTCAATCACAGAATTAAACTAAATATCGATTTTCCTACAAATTATTTAGCTTTAAATTTTTTAGTATCTAGAAAACTGATTTTAAAAAAATCATAGAGTAGGATGAAAGCTGTTAAAAAATATATTCAAATAAAATAATTCGAAACGAGAAAATATTTGAAAAGTGGTCATTAAGTGTTAATTATTGATAATATTTTTCAAATTAGGCACGCATTGGTAGATAATAACGTTTATCTGCCCTCAATTATCAACTTTGTCATTTTTACTCCCCAACCGTTGATATTATATAATGCAAATTAGAAAAGGGAGCTTATCCGTAGGCGTTTAATCTAACCCAACCAATTCTCACCTAACAACACCGTGGTTGTTGCTCTGAGTTAATTATAAAATAACAAATTACTATTACCAAAACTCTACCGCTTTCTCCTTTATTACTCCCCTGATCGTATATGTTCTGAGATATTTCATTTTTTTTTTCAATAAAAGATATTGCAAAATAGAATATTGATTAAAGAGTTCTATAAAGATTGTATCAATGTTTCTTTATATTAATATTATATTTTAGGATCGATTTAAAAATATTAAAAAATGGTTAAATTCAGATTACTTCATGGATAGAAATGAAACTACGTTTCATTCTAAGACTGGTCATTTTTACTTCAATTTATCATTTAACCATATTAAATCCATTATGATCGATCTCTCATGTTTATCAGACTTTAGATTTAAAAAACAGCCAAGTTAATTTCCAGAAAATTCACCAATTTTATTAAATAGAAAGGAGAGGTAGTAAGAAAATGAGCGTGTAAACACCATGTTGCAGCGCAGAAAAGGCCCCGGGTTCAAAGCCGGCTGTGGTACATAAGTTACTCAATCTGAGGAACAGTTCCATTTCTTGCAATTGCTGAGCCCTAGAGACCAGTCAAGGGTTGTAGTGCTACAGTTTATTTTTCTATTTAAATGTTTTCAGATTAAACGTCACTAATGACAGTTGAAAGCAAACATATCAGGTTAATATTGCCAATCTCCTTGAATTATCAAATTGTGGTTAATTATTGGAAAAATGAATTTAAAAAGCACATAGGATACTCAAGTATGGAATGTGCCAATAAATAAACTGTTTTATTTTAAAAAGCGAAAAAAAATGAGCTCGCAATATATTCATATTGTTTATTCATGAGTATAATTGTACAGGAACACAAGAACTTTCACTAATGGACATTTCCTGTTAGCAGAACAACAAAAAACTCAGATTAATCCACGAGAGAGATTGTGACAAGGCCTAGGCACAGCTCAGCCTACGTTCGTGGCAATGAAGGTTGCTTAGCTTCTTTTCATTCAACTTTATTTTTTAACTAACTCAACAACTAATTGGAGTACTGGCACTGGTCAGATTCTCCACTGATGTCATGCGCTTCCATTAGCTTTTAATGCCAGTTATGAGGCTTGGATAGGGCGCAGGGACCTCCCGGAAAACTGCTTTGCCCCCTGGGGAAGAAACTTAGGCAACCCCAAGAGAGAGAGCCCCAGGCAAATTGTAAAAAGGGTACGAATATGAGCAAGTACTTTATTTTTCGACTTTATTTTTATTATCATTTTCGCAAGTATTTATTCTGCTTTTATTATCCGTATATATGTAGTTTTATTTTATTATTGTATTTATTTTTTTTGTATGATTGTTGTATTTTTTGTTTTCACTGTATGTTGGTATAGCTACTTATCGGTATTAATTATTGCCTACAAGTACATGGAAAAGTTAAATGGAATGTAATACTATTTCAATCAATTGCATAAGCAGAAAAAAAACAACAACAAGCATTATACAAGATAAGCTGCACTAGATCTATTACTGACACACGTGCCAGTTTAGATTATGTACTGGGTTGTAACAAGATCCCGTTTCGAATCTTGATCTCGCACCTCGGGAATTTCGGTGGAGTTGTATCAGTCTTAGTTACAGGGAGCAATCCAATTATAAGTTGATCCTAAGTTTTCCCATAGCGCGTTCTGTGCCTGCAACGGCGGCGGCAGTTGGTGTTGGATAGAACGCCGGCTGACAGTTGTGCAAGCTGGGATCCAAATGTCTTGTTAAAACTTTAGCTGTGCCTATGAACGCAAATTTAATTTGTTTTTAAGTTCGTTTTGGTAATCCGAAAAGTTAGTAACGAACAAAAAAAAACATTGAAGATAAAATAAATTTAAACTTCGAAAAATAATATGGTTTGTTTGTTTATTTAACGTCACTTTTTGCTACTATGGCTAATCGAACGATGCTACAGTGGGAGCTCTAAATTTTGCCTATCCAGGTTTAATTAGGATAGAGATTTTTAACGGGTACCTGACATCGTACAGGCTCGGGACCCCCGTTTAGCGTCCCTTCCGAAGGACGGCGTAACTAAGGATTTTTTACTCCCTTTAAAAAATCCTAGGGTCACCTGCCGGGCTACGAACCCGCGATCTTGGGCTTAGTAGTTTGTTACGCTAACCACTAGACCACAGGTGACCTAAAAAAATAATACGGTGAACTTCAAGTACAATATATTTATTGTATATATATATATATATATATATATATATATATATATATATATATATATATATACATTTAAAGAACCAGCATGTAGACATGATAATGATTTAATAATAATTGATCATTAAGACAGGACTTGTGGTCAATGGTCAGACTTGTGAAATCAAAAAAAGAATTCCTACCAAAAATATAATGAATATACCCAATGTAATTCAGTGTAACATCAATATCGATAATTTTTGAACATTTTTATAAAACAGATTTTAAAGTTAGATTATTATAATTTGGAGAGCAGATTTACTTATTGTAATATTATTATAGTTGTAAATATCAATAAATTAAATTTAAAAAAAAAATATTATTATAATAGTCTTAAAAACTACTTCCTATGTTGAGTTTTAAACAACTTTTTGTTTTAAGGAAATAGTGTAAATAAGTTAGTTCTTGAATTAATTACTAAGAAAGAGCTATTAATATTATATCTTAAATTAACTATAGTGATTTTTTGTGTTGTATTTTAGAGGCATAAAATAAAGTAAACGGTATTCGTCTGATGCTAGGCTTGATAGAATAAATACTATAATGATGTTAAAATAAATAAATCTTAAGAACAATATATCAGAGTTCATTAAGAATGCAATATTAAAGAATATTTTTAGAATATTATAAAAACAAATCTGAAATTAGAAGATTGTTTCAGGGAATAGAGCTCATTTTTCCAACCTTAAATCGTTCAGAAGTTGGCTTGTGCACAAAAATAGTAGTATCGAATTAAATAGAACTCTCAATAGACTGATTGCAATATACGGTGTGTAGACAGTGTGTCTATCTGCAATGGATATCCGAATTAAAAGTATTTGAAAGAAAAATAGTAATAGGAATTTACGATGCAACAAATGTAGATGAGTTATAGAGAGGACAAAACAAGTCAGAAAAAAAGATATTTAAGAAATGAAGATACTGTTAATTTAATTGTAGTTCACATGTTGCACGGTTAAAGTGTTCAAATGTAAATTATGAAAGCATTCTTGGATGGGAAATGAAGGTGAAGCATGCCATGAAGTTGTTGGTAGTTGTAGAACGATGGTGTTTAGTCGCGAACCTGGACTACCTGCCAGATGGAACCAACCAATCATTGCCTCTTGAATCGGAAATACTGTACCGCCAAAATCAAGGAGAGGGGGGATTGACGTTCAGAGCGCCCTTCACTTATCATCAGATAGCCGAGCGGAGCAGTTCAGATCATCGCACACTGCCGCTAAGTAATCCGCTTTCAAGCCGCTACTTCTGTGAGGACGTCCAGAGGTTTCAAGATTGTCACTCGCCAGAAGCTATGCTGAGATGATAATTGAGCATACATCGCACAAATCGTAAGTCACATTTCATTACCATAAGGCTTCAAATTGTCAACTAATTTTCTCCGGATGATCAACGTATCACATGGTATCAACCGGACAGTTCAAGTTAATTCATGATATCATACTCATTGCTCCTTCATGCCGTGATCACTGGAAAAAATAATAATAATTCGCACATCTTCGCGCCTTATTGAAAACTTCATCATTACGTTCAAGTTTATTTTTTTGTAATTATCTCTTTGGCCATTATGCTAGCATGGAACATTTCTGTTATTCTTAATTATCGCTCCCATTCATGTTAATAATTTTTTCTTCTTTTTTTTGTCTAAGATTTATTTGTTCATTAGATCGTTAAGTTACATGTTTAGTTTTAAGTTATTTTGTAGACGCTATCATTAATTTGTATCCTTTACATGTATATCAATAGTATTTAAGAAAATCTCGCATGTTATTTAAATTAATAAATCAAACGCTTTGTTAATATCTGAGCTTTCATTCAATTCCCGTGGTACTTCCATTTGCTTCCATCAAAATTTATTCAGTCTAATCACGCCTTAACAGATGGCTTAGGAAGTGGGTTCGAAGAATGCATAATAATAATGCTACTGAGAGGAGTTTTTGGAAGAGGTTAGTTGTAAAAGCCAAGAGTCATGTCAGCGTTTAGCCAAGAAGTTGGTTAAAATTCTGAACTTCTTCACTTCGCCGTTCATTAATTCACATCGCATTGTTAGAGCCGGAACAGAAAATCGATATACACAAAAAAAATCCAGTAATCGTGTTCCAAATACATATTAGGTAACCTATTATGAAGTAGAAAGATACTACAAAAAATGCGTATAACAATTCATGTAGTCAAGTAACAAAAAATATTGTAACAAATTTAATAGATTTTATTGTATTAAACTAATATTTAGTTTAATGGAGCGATTTAAAAAAAAAATATGATATTTAAACCATCATTCTTGATATTAATAAGTGAAAAGTCAGTATTTAAATAATATTTT
Source organism: Arma custos (assembly GCA_037127475.1). Classification (NCBI taxonomy): domain Eukaryota; kingdom Metazoa; phylum Arthropoda; class Insecta; order Hemiptera; family Pentatomidae; genus Arma; species Arma custos. The sequence continues at coordinate 58,410,700 of CM073762.1, read as the reverse complement.
TTATTCGTATATAACTTTTCCTGACTCCAAATAAAAACTTAAACTCCATAGACGTTTATGTTTTTTTTTAGTACTTTTTTCACGTGTGTTTGCTGGATTACTCAAGCAATGCTTTATATTCCCTAAACTTTAGGTTCAGAAAAATATGAGAAACGAGGCGGCGAAGTGTTGTTTTAGTCAATATTGCTTGTCTAAACTAGCGAGAAATGTAAAAGCATAATATTTTAGATTTATTCGCTTTTGATCCTAAACGCCCAAGTTAATATCTAAAAAAGTATATTTACAGTTTTGATTTTATATACATAAAATAAAAATCAGTAGAGAAAGAAATACCTTTCAAGATATTAATCCATGTTACATGTATAATAATAAACTGTTAAATTATAACTAAGCAGAAAAACAAATTCGTATCCGAGGAATATCCTTATTATTATAATCTAAAAGCCTAACATTTTTGATTCGTATTACACGCACTTCAATATTTTTCATTCGTGCTTTTTTGCACAGAGAAATGATAATTTGCGAACAGTGTATTCGGAAAGATATTGCAACGAAGTTTAAATATTTCAGGTCGGTTATGAATTATCTTAATGAGCTGAAATTATTCGGAGAGTGAGATGGGTTGCGTTTGTTGCTAACATTCCCAATAAAGCCATGAATTCTAAATTCACCAAATTTACCGGAGAGCTTTCTGGGACAGTAATTGTGCATTAAATCAACTTTATAGGGGCCGTTTCAGTTTTACAATCATCTATGTTGGAAGAATGATTATATCATATTTCATTGTTGGTTCTAGATTTTTTCTTTCTCAAAAAAAAATATTTTTTTATTGTCAAGCATAGAGAACTGAATCGGTCAATTTATTTACATGTTGCTTTATATTATTCTTCAAAAAATATAATATTGTTGATAAGAATAAACTAATATTTAAAAATACAACTCACAACTCACTATTTTTTCTGATCTTCAAAACTTGGTCGTATTAATCAAGACTGAATTATATGAAGGGTAAGAATCATACAGTTACCCAATCATAATGCAAAAATATATGATATACTCTGCCAGAGTAGTTCGCTGGCATCTATATTATTACTCAGATCGATGTAAAGGGTCATAAACTATAAATAGAAAGGAATAGGAATATTATTATATTCTGGATCCAAGTCTCTTAGCAATAACACATATGTAAACCAAAATGGAAATAAATCTTGCCAAGGGGCTGCATAAAAAAATCAGATGGTACAAAAATATATGGATATAAGTACTTGAAATAAAAATTGCATTGTTCTTGTAATATAAAAAATAAAATAACAATAAATAAATATAGTAGTAACAGGAAATAAATATATGAAGAAAATAAGAAATGAGAAAGCTATAAGAGAACATAATTAACGATGCATAAGTCATTTGTTACTTCTTATGGATATGAGAAAATAATTTTATTTGAAAAGACAGCGTCATGATGAAAGTTTAGGCACTGGAATAGTACGGATTGATAGAGAATATGGAAGAAACACGGCGGATATTATGTGGGAAAGAGTTTCACACTGCGGTGGAGATGGCGAAAAAGGAACGTTCAACTTTTTCAGTTCAAATTTTGGAATAACGAGATTCTATTGGATTGGACTTGTTTATTTAGTTCTAAGGTTATGATAGTAAGTTGATATGATAGGAAGTATTTAGCCTATCATTTACTCCATATCCATAAATATATATTATAAATATTCTTCTCAAAACTTGATAAACTTAGTTCTTATTAGTACTTTTTCATGAGCTGAATGACGTTTAATGAGTTATCAAAAAAAGCACAACTTTTAATTTGTCTTTACGATTATTGATATCGGTATTGGATATAAACATTATAGATACAGAAGCAATACGTGTTAAGAGATCTAGGTTTTCATTTATAAAAGAAAAGATAAAAAAAAAAAACATAATTAATTGAAGAAACCTAAAATGTATGTAAATAATATTCAGTGTTGAGTAAACTACAACTAGTCTCCTGAAAGATGTAACGATACTCGAAGTACAGACTTTAAATGCTGTTTCATAAGTTTTTTCAGGTGAGTGAATATTTTGTTGGAAATTATTGTAATTATTTAAGACTTGTAATTATGTATTGTAAATAAACCTTTTGTTATATTTTTCAGAGAAACACAATGCTGTCTTTATTTCCGTATCTAAGGGCATATGTAAATAAGATAAAATTATTAAATTAATAAAATGAACTTTTCTGCATTACACATTTATTTTCTTGACTTCGTTTCAAAATCCAACTCTAGTGTTTTGTTAATCTTATTTTTTTGTTATATTTGTATAAGCAAAGATTGAGGTTATTGGAAGGCAATCTTGAATGTGAAAAATATTTTAAAAATGTATTACACCAGTTTTTTTTTTGTGATGAAATTCCCAGTCCTTTATTCCATTCGAATATGATTTTCATTAAAAATGGCAAAATCGTCATTATTAGTGGGTGGATTAGGTAGGAAATTGGAAGCTGGAATAGATGGTTGCTAAAGAATCTGAAACGAGGCAGTAAACTGAAGAAAGTGGTGCTTCGAAAAAGATAAGATTTTTTTTTCTTTCTATAGTTAATATTGAGATTATCTTAATATCCTTCCTTTATAGGGCCTTCTAAAATATTCCTTCAGAGAAAAGTGATAAAATCATTGTATTAACTGGCCCTTGCAATTTAGGGTCCCTTTCTTAGTGACGTTTTCATTGGAAATAATACTTACGTAGGGATTTATGTTATGGCTATTAGTTTGTTATCAGAAAAATATATTTATATAAAGGCGGGCGTAATTCTTGTCTTTATCTAAGCGATTTTAACTATTTACGGCAATAAAATTACATTTTAACAACATTACACGGGTTAAAGAAAAAGAGTACAAGAATTTGGAGTAAAAATAATAGCAATATTACATTAGTAATTTTATTTACATACTATTATACAATTATTGTGCTCATCACAGCAAGAAACTAATATGCGCTGTTACAGGCATTTTCGGACACATGATAATACATGTAGTAAGTTAATGATCATAATAAATGAAAATATTACGAAGTACATGCTATTTATAATTATTATATTATATTTATTTATTGTTTCTCTAACATACTTATAAATTACTACCTGTCCCGGTAGACATTGCTCTGCGCTATTACCCTAAAACAAAGGGCATCCAAATTTTCTCCTTCCATTTGAATAACAACTTCATCGATTGTTGGTTGATAAATATGAGTATATTAACAATTTATTAGTCTCTTCAAGCAAGTAATTTATGTAGAATTGAACCATATCAAGCGCGTTATATATTGTTCATTTAAGTCCTTCAAAATGTACTGGCTTTTAGCAGGTATATCATTCACTAAATATACCAATTAAGGCAAAGACCTATAAATAACAGACATTTTTTTTTAAAGAATTAATTAAGAAGGCTATTAGCAGAGAAACGCTGATTTTGACAGGAAGTGCTTCATAATATTCTATCTATAGATTAGCCGGTAATTGACCAATTACGATACACTCGATCGCCCACAGCACTGTCACAAACATGCTTTCCACAACAATACGATTCAGACCATATAGGTGGTCGTAATATTGAGCTTCAACAGCACAAACAACACAATGGCTTAGCATTATTATTATTTTATTTTATTTATATACAATACAGCTAATCATTCGGATTGGAAGTTAAAACTCTGATTTTGACAACAGTTCATAAGAAGAGACCTTACTTTTAAAAATAAATTTTATTTAGTGTAGATTGTAATGTATTACATGGATATACTACAAAGAGACTTTCTGATACGATCTAGGTTGACTATTAGTTATTGGTTAACATTAAATATTATTTACGTATTTATATGTGTAGTATATGTATTATAATTATTATACTATATTATGTATAGTATATAGTATATGTATGTAATACTATGTCGTAAGATGACTTTGTACTGCTCTCATATCTATACTTCTAACTAACCTCTTCTTTTCTTTTCTTTGTTCCGCAATGTTTAGAAACATTGTTTCTTGATTGAATTGAGATTGAAAGTTTACATTGTTGGAATCAAGGGAGACAGTTAATAAATCCATAATAACAATCATAATCGTTAAGTAATAATCATTCGATAAAACTACGACTTAGATACAAAATAATTTACATGGTTTCATAAACAAATTCAATAAATTTGAGAGATCCATATAAGTTTTAACAATATTTTAGCAAGAACGGACATATTTATGTAACGCAGTGGTGGCCAACCAAAATGATCTTGCGAGCCACTTTGGAAATGGCTCATAGTTAAGATACAAAATTATTTATCTCCATGTTAGATTTATACTCACTAGATATTCTTTTTTTGGTGTGAATGAGTTATTAATATTGTTTTAATACTATTTTTATATCTAAAATTAGATTAAAATAATACTAAACGCATATAATACTCACATAATTATATTATGTCATGAGATACGATATAATATAATTTTCGAATATATAGTTGCACACAATTTATTACTTTAATTCACTACTTTGGCCATTATAAAATAAATATATTTATGTTGATGAAAAAAGATTTGCCCAGGCCGGGATTCGAACGCGGGTCCCCCGCGTCTCCAGCGCGGCGCACTAACCGACTGAGCTAACATGTCTCGTAACACGGCCAGACAAAGCCATTCTCTTCACCGCTCCTATACCACGTTGTTCTCGCAATTTTTGCGATGTATACAAGGGGAAGAATGTTCATTGAACATTACTTTAATTTGGATATCGTTGAATTACGTCAATTTTATATTATGATTTATTTTATATTTATTATTCTTGTGATAATTTATTTATTATTATAATGGTGATAATTTTTATAGTGAAGGAGAAAGATTTTTCCAAGCCGGGATTCGATCCCGGTTCGCCCGCATGTAGATTTAAATTAAAGACTTATTAAATTTAATACTAACTAACATATGAATACACAAGTAGTAAAATTCATCATTAAGGCTATAGAATTCGGTAAAAATAATCAATTACCATACCGTTATTTTGAATTCTACAAAAGTACTTTACACATTCAGCTTAACAGTGGCAATGTAGTGAATTACTAAATTTTCGCAAGGGTTTTTCCCATTCGGACACATTTCTGCGTGAACAAAGTTAGCATTGACACAGCCTATCTAAGTTGGAGTTATTGTTCTTGAAAGCAGGTCTACTCAAGAGAAGTGTACCAACAGAACAGGCAGCAAATATGACTTTATAAATTGTTCAAGAGCAGAGTTAATATTTACCGCCATTATGGATTCTTCATAGAATGATGTTCTACGGCAATGAAGGACTAAGAAGCAATTAGAACGCGTTAATATCAATATGTTAATGGTTAGCAATACACCAATACACAATTATAGTCTTTTAATTGTGTATTGGTGTGTTAACATCTTGTTAGAATGTGAGGTAATAGAAATAATTGAATTGAGTATTGTTTCCGTAAGATAGCGATACTATTCAGAAGCTGACAGCCAATCAGAACCAAGAATAAAAAGTGTTAGGGATGGATTGTATACTTGTCAAAGACTACTACATGTCAAATTTTGCGTTATTTATTCTAATTTGTTTTTTCATTCATGATGAGAAAAAATAATTCTACCGATGTTTAGTTATTATTTTTATTTAATATTATTACTTTTTTACATTCTATCGCAAAAAAATATTTCGAATTGTAGCAGAAGGAGAAATCAATTTGATCAAATTGGTTTAGTATTCATGACAAATAACTAAGGAAACAGTTTAGTAACTATTTTTCTTCATAGTTTTGTTATGAGAATTGTTATACGATGATGGAGTATTACTAACTAAACGAATTGAGTGTGATTGACGTTAATACAAAATCATTTTCTTTTCAATTTACTATGTCATTTTAACTGTATCTTGCAGTACCAATTGGTATATTGAACTGTATAAAGTTTACATTATTTATACCTATAAAACTGAACTGATATGAGAGAAAATACATGTTAGAAATAAACGACTTGAGAACTGTTACATAATTTAAAAATATAAAGTTGAAAATCCTTATTAGATAATTTTATCTTTAAAATACTTAATACAAAGCTTCATAGCCGAGCAAATATGTTCATTTTGTAAAAATGTAAGTGATGCCTAATAGTATGACATCACTGATGGAGTGCTTCAGTCTAGATTTTAAAAAATAACCCGTTGAAATTAAAGGACTTTAAAAATATGAGTACGAATCTGTGCTGGAAAGATCCGAGATCTTGTGGTCAGGATGTGGATAAGTGACATCAATTGAAGATGACTGCGAGCGTAGAAAGGGCACTGATTCTTAATTACTTAGCAAGGGAGCTTCGCAGAGGCAGGGTCACGCCCTTCTCCCTTTATTTTATTACATATCCAGGATGTAGGCCGGCGATGAAAGGTTGGAGTTTCGAAGGCGTAGAGATGTTGAGGACGTTTAAAATTTTAATAATCAATAATGCGCATACGAACTACTGATTCTTCCATACCAGTAAGATTATTCTTTTCACATTATTTTTTTTATTACACACACATGCCCAAAAAAAAAAAATTATTTATTCTATATCAGCTCAGTGGTAGAGTGCGAGTTACTGTTGTTCAAATTCGGTTGTGGAAGATAAATGATTTAATTTTTAACACCCATCCACATTATAGAGGCTCACCCAGCTTAATTGGGAAAAATACCTGGCGGTTGAGCTATAATCTCCTCCCTCCTGACTACAAATAACCTTGCGCAACCGAAGTCCTAGAAACACTACAGACTCCAAGATGTACTGAACCCAAAACCCTTCATGGATTACTTTTGGTACAAGTTTGTTTTGTATCTATGTGTTTGATCGCGTGATTAGACTGAATAGAAAAAAAAAAATTAAATATTCTAAATATGAGTTGAATAGATTCGGTGAAGGAAATAAATTAGACCAGATACTGAAACATGTGGTTTTATTAAATCTAAATATATTAAAAGGTTAGACAATTTTTACATTTAAAGAAAATACAGAAATTATAAATTTTACAAAGAAAGAGAAAAAAAAAAGGAATGGTTAATAATAATGTTATACAAATAAATTAGTAAATATTAATTTTTAACTCGAAATGATGATTCATATGAACAAAATGTTGACACTGGACGATAGAGCCACTCGGTGTTTGAGTCTATTATAACGGTGATTTAATATTATCTTAGGAGTGATGAACGGTGAAGAGCTCCCTCTTACTAATTAAATGAAAAGGTGAATACCTAATGTTGAAGCGAAGGATTCGTTTCTTTGGCTCTTAGTTATCTGGTTAACAGGCGGTCTAGTAGTAACAAGGGCAGACTTCTCGGTGGTGCTAGGTGATTTAGGCTTTGGGCGAATATCATCAATGTTCTTGCTCCATGTGGTGAACGGCGAGGTTAGCTTCTGTCGAGGAGGGCGGAGAGATCATGTGAGCTAGCGGTCTGAAATTGGAAGTCCAGAGAAGTGAAGTACTAGATGGTCGAGTGGGGAAAAAAACAAAAGTCCTCTCTATCTGTTGCCAAGACAACAACTGTGAAGCAGCGCGCGGAATTTAAATTGGGTTGACTCGTGATTGAACATACCCCTCCCCATGGCACGATAGTGGCATCATAGAGAAAGTAGGGAGGCGTATGCGGGTGATTGTGGTATTGGCGGACCGGAGAAGGTGAGGAAGCGAACTGCCATGGTTGACTGAAGGTGAATAATGATTTGGAGAAGATGGGAAATAAGATATTGACGATGGAGGATAAGAGGGTGAAAAAGTATGAGATGAAGAGCTAATTAGGAGATGTTTAATGATAATTGGGAGAGCTGCTGTAGCTAGAACTTCTGCGTGAATATTGGAAATAAGTAAGAGAGTAAGCGGGAGAGGTTGGAGAAGTGTGGGGTGATGTTGAAGAATAAGGAGAGGTTACTGAATATGCAAGATGCGGTATTGCTTGATGAACTGGGTGAGTTTGATGGAGATGTAGTAGGATACAAAGGGGGTGTAGAAGAATAAGTCGGAGAAATAAGAGGGATAAGTATGCGAATATGAAGGTGAGGTAGGAGATAGCAAGAAGCCGTATTGATTGACGAACTTGGTGAATAAGGAGGAAAGGTTGATAAATCTGAGGGAAACGTAGGTGAATAGGAGAAAGATGTTAGGAAATAATTGGAACTAAAACCTTGAGAATAATTAGAAGTAGAAGCGGAAGCATAGCGGGATGGAGGGTGAAGTTGGAGACTAAGAGAGAAGTGGGTGAATATAAGAAGCAGCATTGCTTAAGAAAAAGAAAAAAAAAAGAATGGTGAGTACGAAGAAGGTGCAGGAGAAGAATGTGGTGAAATCGGAGGAAAAGAGAGAGAAGTTGGTGAATGTGTAGGAAGCAGCATTGTTGGGTGAAATTTGCAAATAAGAAGTGAGAAGTGGTTGAATACGAAGGATATAGGAGAATAAAATGGTGAAATTGGAGAAGATGAGAGAGATGGTGGTGAACCTGATGATAAGGTAGGAGAATAAGATGGAGAGGTGAGTGTGAGCGAAAAGTGGGTGAGGGTGAAGTGTTTGTAGAAGAAATAAGCTAGTGAAGTTGAAGAATAAGAAGAAGTAGGCGAATATGATCTTGAGATAGGAGCATAAGGTGGAGAGGTGGGAGAGTGTGAAGTGATGTGGAGAAAAGGTAAGAAACAGCAGTAATTGTTGAACTGGGTGAGCATGAGATAAAAGGTGGTGAGGACGAAGGGGGTGTAGGAAAATAAGATGATGAATGGGATAATACGAGGGAGAAGTAGGCGAGTATGAGAATGAGAGAGAAGAATAAGATGAAGAGGTAAGAGTGAAAGAGAAGTTGGTGAGTAGGAATGGGGTCTAGAAGAATAAATGGTGATATAGGAGAATAATAGAAAGGCGTTGGGGAATATGACAGTGATGTAGACGAATAAGAAAATGATGGGTGATAATAAGATCCCGGAGAAAAATTTGTAGAAGCAGGAGAATAGATTGAGTTGAGGATGAGTAGGGCAAATTGGGTAAATATCTTGATCTAGATGTATAATACTGAAGACTAGTATCGAATGGAGTGAATAAGCTGAAGAGGTTGGTGAGTATGTAAGAGAGGAGATAATCGGAGTGAGAGAGAGTCCTTTGGTAGACCTAGTTTTACTGGAGATTGGTGTTCGGCGAGTGGTGGCTTCCTCAGGCGGACGTAAAATGGGATAGACGCGGCAAGCAGTTGATTTCTCAGGAGGACGTACATGCGAGTAAACGCGGTGACGATAAATATCTCTGCGGAGAACCCATTGACACGGAAGAATGGATTGCGGGAGAGTATGATGATTTATCGGTGTATTACGCAAAGTCGGATTATATGTGGGTGAATTTTTTCGTGATCCCTGCGAGGTTGATGATGGACGCGCGGAGGCTTTATCCGGCGGAAATAAGAGGGGTAGTAAGGGGAGACGATAGATATTTCTATGGAAGGCCCGGTGAGATTGGCGAAACGATCGCTGAGGATTATGATAAGTTTTCGGTGCGTCAAGAAAAGTAAAATGAGAAGGGCGAAAGGATCGCTGAGGATTATGGTAAATTTTAGGGGCCTCAAGAAAGGTAAAATGAGAAGGGCGTAAGTATTGCTGTGGATTATGGTAAATTTTAGGCGCGTCAAGAAAGGTAAAATGAGAAGGGCGTAAGGATCGCTGAGGATTACGGTAAATTTTAGGGGCGTCAAGAAAGGTAAAATAAGATGGGCGAAAGGATCGCTGAGGATTATGGTAACTTTTAGGGGCGTCAAGAAAGGTAAAATGAGAAGGGCGTAAGCATCGCGGAAAGGTAGAATCATTAGGTGGAGTTTTGTAGGATACCTCCGAATGAGGAGCCGGGGTTGGCGACTGGCTTGGTGATTCACGAACGAGTGGTGGAGGTGAAGTTTGCAAAGTGATAATAGTCGGTGAAGAACTATTTCTGGACTCGGGAGTGCTGTGGCGTTGAGCGGAATTACGGTGCGGTTGAGGTGGCTTACATTCCGGCGAACCTGAACGGGGGGAACGGTGCGGTGAATTATTAGATATTTCCGGTCGCGACTGAGACTCGGCGATACCCCGATGTAGCAGTGTGTGATCAGAGCTTTGGCACGTATGACAGCGCTGATTAGATTGACACGGCTCCGATGGATGAAATTCTAGAAACGTTACGCAAAGCTTCGCTTGGTGAATGACTTTTAGTCGGTCCTGGTCGCATAAATTTTCAAATTCGCGGCAATGGTGAATATAATGAGATTCATGACAGTAGGGGCATTGTGATGCGGTGTTAGGTGAGGGAGTGAATTGTACCGGAGGTTGAGGATTGGGCGGAAACGACTCTTCTATTAGATCATGATCCGGGGCGGTGTTTAAAGGTGAAGCGGCGATGGTAACAGCTTCAAGGCGGGAAATAAAGTCTGGAAAGTCTTCCGGATTAGAAATATCCCCATTGAGCCGGGGCAACTCAAGAGGGGTCGGGACAGCAGTATCATAAAGATCTAATATCTTTGCTTCTAAGTCAACGGCTTCTAACTGCGCCTGAATTTTTTGTTCTTCAATGTTGGCTGGGATCGATCGACCCTTACTACAACATTCGATAATTAGGGCATTCTTGGCGGTACGCATTTTGGAAATTAATTGGTTTATTTGATCACTATAATTTTGAGCTAATAAAATGTCGTTACTGTTCACAGTTGTTTTACACTTTTTGGCGAGAAATTGAAAGTCTTTTAATAAACTAATAATTATTGCCTTTTGAGATTTCCCCCTTTTGGTCATTTTGAACTATTAACAATTTTTAAGTCGGCTGAAAAGAGAATTAGAACAATAATAGCATTTACAAATGAACTTAAAATAATATATGGAATTGAACTTAAAGAAAATTAATATCAGATGGAATTTGTAACCTAAATGGAATTAATAGATGATGTACACATAATGTGAATCACATATGTGGCGGAAGTAACCTTGAAACAATATGGCCGAATAAAAAGGTAAAATGGCCAGTAAAATAGCGATGAATCAGTATCTGACGAGAAAAAAAAATTATTGATCTAATTGAATCCCGGGTTTCGGCACCAAAATGTTTGATCGCGTGATTAGACTGAAAAGAAAAAAAAATTAAATATTCTAAATATGAGTTGAATAGTTGAATAATTCGGTGAAGGAAATAAAGTAGACCAGATACTGAAACATGTGGTTTTATTAAATCTAAATATATTAAAAGGTTAGACAATTTTTACATTTAAAGAAAATACAGAAATTATAAATTTTACAAAGAAAGAGAAAAAAAAAGGAATGGTTAATAATAATGTTATACAAAGAAATTAGTAAATATTAATTTTTAACTCGAAATGATGATTCATGTGAACAAAATGTTGACACTGGACGATAGAGCCACTCGGTGTTTGAGTCTATTATAATGGTGATTTAATCTTATCTTAGGAGTGATGAACGGTGAAGAGCTCCCTCTTACTAATTAAATGAAAAGGTGAATACCTAATGTTGAAGCGAAGGATTCGTTTCTTTGGCTCTTAGTTATCTGGTTAACAGGCGGTCTAGTAGTAACAAGGGCAGACTTCTCGGTGGTGCTAGGTGATTTAGGCTTTGGGCGAATATCATCAATGTTCTTGCTCCATGTGGTGAACGGCGAGGTTAGCTTCTGTCGAGGAGAGCGGAGAGATCATGTGAGCTAGCGGTCTGAAATTGGAAGTCCAGAGAAGTGAAGTACTAGATGGTCGAGTGGGGAAAAAAACAAAAGTCCTCTCTATCTGTTGCCAAGACAACAACTGTGAAGCAGCGCGCGGATTTAAATTGGGTTGACTCGTGATTGAACACTATGTTTAAGTAAAATATTCAATTTATGTATCGCAAATTTAACCTGAAATATGCGATGATTTAGAGTTATCAGAACTTATTTTGCTCGGATAAAATACTTTTGGCATTCCCTTATATCCCTTATATAACAGGTTCTAATGTTTTTTAGGGAAATCATTCGGACTCTCCTACATGGAGCTATTAGTCTATCCTTTTATACTAAGATAATATTGAAATATTATGTTATAATATAGGTAGAATGATAAAACAAGCAGTAGAACTATAAAACTTCTCCACTATTATAATTGTGTAGGACTGCTTGAAACAAAAGAATAATATGCCGGAAAACTTATTCTATCTGTCGAATATAAATTATGTTTTGAGGACAAGTATTCTTCTTGTTCATCAGGAGTGCCTCAGGTCAGTATTCTAGGCCCAGTTCTATACTCTTTATATACACTTACGACATCAATCAGATGCCAGAAACACTACTTGCAACATATGCAGACAAGACTGTCTTACTTTCGACCAGTACTAATCCGAGCATAGCTTCTCAGAACCTACAGAGACATTTAAATTAATTACAAATTGGCTCCATAAATGGCTTATACAATAAAAAATTAAACCAAGTAACATTTACACTTGAACATTCAGGCTGCCCATCAGTAACACTTTAAAATTGTTCCATTGCAAAGACAAACACAGACAAAATTCTTGGGCCTTACAATGGACAGAAAACTGACTTAAAAATCACACGTGTCTAATATGAAGAAAGGGTTGAATCATCGACTCTCCCTCCTCAGAGAACTACATAACCCCAAAAGTAAACTATAGCTAACTAACAAAATTATTATTTACAGTTATGTGCTACTTAAACACCTCACAGGTGTAGGGCTCATGCAAAAAATCTCACTTACAAACCATTCAAATATTTCAATCGAAATTACTTTGTTATATTAAACACTATACCTTTTACATTACTAATAAATCATTACACAAATATCTCAACAAACCACTGGTGACTGACACAATCAAGACGTGACTAATATTTTATATAAGTCCAATGTGTTCTCCTGTTGGAATATTGGCTTAAAGGCAAAGTTCCATTTATAGACGATTTATAAATGATTTCAAATAAATCCTGTGCTATTCATTATAATGAACACGGTATGAATGCTCATTATGATTTAAAATATACAACTATTATATCGCCAAAATATTGGAAATTAAATGAAACATTTGTTAAGAATAATTCTCATCCAAAAATATAATCAGAAGGTATTGAAATGCAATTCGTTGTTTTATTTTCCTTTGTATTCAGGTTGCAAACAACAAACTTTATGCCTGATAAAAAGTATGAAATATCATACCAATACTTTATTGTCAAAGCATGAAACTTAATACTTTAACATCGGTAGAAAGGGAAAAATATTACAAAGAGATAAACTTGAAATATATTATGTATATAAATAACCATCCTGTCAGAAATATTCTACAGCTATTTATTCTTCGTTCAATAAAAATTTTTGTTTTACACTGATTTGAATATTTTTTCTTTCAGATCAACTAAGTCACCTACTTAGGTCTCTCTAACCTCTCAAAACCATTAGAACGCCTAGCCCAAAACCAAATTTCAAATTTTCTAGAAGAACGTTCCCTCATTAACCCTCTCCAATCCGGCTTTCGTCCAGGCTATTCAACTCAATCCGCTCTCCTCAAAATCACCCATGATCTCCATACTGCAATTGAACAGCAAAAATTAACAATTCTGATCCTTTTAGATTTTTCCAAAGCCTTCGACTCAGTAGACCACAATATCCTTCTCGCCAAGCTACGAAACTTACCTCTATCCAAAAGTGCTCTAGGATGGTTCAAGTCTTTCCTCTCAGATCGCTCCCAATATGTTTTGGTCCCCGGTCAACCTCCCTCCATAACCCTTCCGCTATCCGGTGGTGTCCCACAGGGTTCATCACTATCCCCCACCCTATTTGCCATTTACATAAACGACCTTCCACTTCTTATCCGACATTCCCAGTATCATGTCTATGCCGATGACTTTCAAGTGTACCTATCCTTTTCCCCTTCCGATCTAATATTAGCCACCGAAAAACTCCAAGATGACCTGAATCGAATAAATCGATGGGCAATGGATAACAAGCTAAAGTTGAACGTGGACAAAACCAAGGCAATAATAATAGGGTCAAACTACTTCCTTAAAACTATTCCCCATAATCCAATCCTCCTTCTAAACAATAATCCTATCAAATTCTACCCAACTGTCAAAAACCTTGGAATTACTTTGGACCAGACCCTTTCCTGGAAAAACCATATCTCTGAAATTTCTCGTCGTACCTTCTCCACCTTAAAGCGTCTCAATTACCTTCGTCACCTGTTCCCTTTTGAAATCCGTAAACTCCTAGTTTCTTCCTTAATTTTCCCCCATTTTGACTATTGTTGTTCGGTGTATGGGGTATCTCTGGGGATCTCGAAGCAAAATTAAAGCGGTTGCTTAATTGCTTCGTTCGATTCATCTTTGGGATCCCTAGAGATGCTTCGGTGACCCGATATTACGAAGAATTGAAATGGCTCTACCCTTCTTACCGCCGTAAGTACGTCCTAGCATCTTTCCTTTACCAAGTTATCCAATCCCGTCGACCATCTTACATTTTCGATCTCCTTCAATTCAAAACCACAGTCCTCTCCCGCAACACCCGTTCTCGGCTCTCTGATCTATATACAGCATCCCACCGAACTGCAGCTTTTGACAGAGCTTTCCTGATCCGATCCTCCTCCCTTTGGAACTCTAAACCTTCTTCCATTCGTCGTTCCAATAATCTTCCAACCTTCAAATCCCGTATATTCCAGCACCTATTATCCCTACAATTCCCAAAAAATCGAAAATAGTAGGGGATCAGTACCGACTTAATTGCTCTCTTTATTCAATGAAGAATGATGTTTTTAGATGTACATTTGTGTGTGTTATTTTGTATTCATATATTTGAGTGTGTGGAATTTAAACCATGTACATATGTATTATTAATGTCATATAGATAGATATTAAAAAGGACAAAAAGGGATGAAAGGTAAATCTCGGATAATATTGTTTAATCTTTCTTTTTTGTTTTTTTTCTTGGCATAAATTTGATATATGTGACCATAAATTTGTTTCTCTTATATAATTATTGTAAACTTATTTTAATTTTTTTTCTTTCTTTTCTTCTAATATGTTTTTGAAATACTGTTATTGTAGGTAATTCACATTTTTTATTTGTTCATTTTTTTATTCGTTCTCACTAATTAAATTAATTGTAATAATTAATTAAAAGTAATTATTTAACACTCTAAGATTTAATAGCTTACAATGCCTGTATTGTTATTCTATAGGGACTCGTCCCAGAATAAATAAAGACATTATTATTATTATTATTATTATTACTTACAACTTTCCTAAACACAGTATTTCTATTGCAGTATTTCTTCTCATCTTAAGCTTTATGCAGCTTCAGCTATATCGAATACGAAAAAATGCCCCAACACGTATTAATAAAAATAGGATATTGTATATTTTAAAGATATTAACACATTTCACTAAAAATAATGTAATTAATTGTAGATCTGAAATACTGAGTGAATTGACTTTGTAATGCTGCAAGTAAAGTCCTAATTTGCAATAAATAAATTATGTTGTGACTCAAGAGATGTATCCTGGTAAATTATTTTTATTAAGGTATTTAATCCTTAATTATTATCCTGTATTATTAAATGATAAATAATAATTTTTAATTCATGAATAATATAACACCTCTGTCGTATAATTTTGAAAAGGTTCTACAACTTAAGTTGAACCGCCGGTTCTAATAAAACAGTAAAATAATGTTTACTAAGAGTCAATTTCAATATTTTTAATCATTACATTGAAAAGTTAATAATTATTGACTATAAAAAATTATTTTCTTGAAAAATATCCTGGTAAAAGAAATTTACTCCTTTCATTCAATTCCATGGGGCTATTTTTTTTTTTTTTTGCTTGTTAACTTGCTGAACCTGCTTTACTCCAATCCATTGATAATGATCGTTTTTTTCGGAGATACTCAATAATATAATGAGGTAAAAAAAATCGAAAGATCTCATTAGAAATAATTCATATCCATCACGATTTAATATTCAATCGTAATATTACATTATGATATCGTACTATTTATTCAAGGCTGTTGATTATCGCTTACTGCTTTCTTTATGGTGAAATTTTACCCATATTTGATACTACATCGCAAGAAGTAAGAATGTTGAGACAAAATTAATGTGGTATTAATTAATTGAGAATGTGCCATATATTATATACTATTTACTTCAACTTTATATTTCCATTATTTTCATTGAATTATGCACCCTTTGACCAATAAAGAAATCTTTTTTTTTTAAAGTCAATCTGATGCTGAAAATGAGGAAGATGATAACAGTCAGGCAGTAAAATTGTGTGGGTGTTGAAGGTTTTCGTTACGCAATTTAACCTTTACATAAGGAGCTGAAAAAACTTCCTTCTTCTGAGAGGTGGGGTACTGAGTACCCCAGCCATTATAATTAAACATAAATACTCAATTTTTTATTTTATTTTATCATTACACTCAAATAATTGATTCCAATTATTTAAACCTTCTTTTAGATATGTAGATAGTTGGATCATTAAAAAAATATACAAAAAAAAAATATGTATTTTTATAAAAACTTCGGTTAAATGGTTACAATTCATTATAAAGATTAAAAAATCGTATAGAAAAAACGAATAAATGTAAAACTGATAATAATTTTTTAAAAAAAATGTAAAAAAATTTGTAAAAAAATGAATAATAAAAAATTCTGCTACAGTTTATGTTTTTCTACTTCTTCGCACAGATTTTGCATAGCACTCCGGAAAACTCTTTGCATGTTGGTTGTAGACAAGAGTTGCACACCTTGGTAGTTTTTTGTCACTTTTTCGAGGACACATGATGCAGGTAATTTAGGTTTTCTGGGCATTTTTCGATAAATATGTGTTTGGGGTTTAGTTGTACTTCTTGTAACTTGTGGGTTCCACCCTTTGAATATAACTCGGTGCATTCTAGCAATCAGCGCCTTAGGGAGCTTAGGGTTTTCTATTCTTCTCTTCAAATGAGGAGAGATAAGGCCGTTCCCTGATTCCTTATTGAAATTAAAAGCCTAGATGCACGAAAAATCATGCATAGCCCGCCACTACACCTTAGATTACTCCACTTATAAATAGCACAAACTCTACAATTTAACTTATTTATATAGGTACCAGTTTGCTGAGAACCATTACTCTTCATAAATTTTTTTTTGACTCGTGAAATTTGTACCGAGAGGAATTTGATATTTTGGATACTGCATATGTTTTTTTTTTTTGATGAACTTGTTTGACTATTATGTAAGCTAAGCCAATTATTTTTTTACTATTAAATATAGTTTATTGAATTATAGAATTTATTTATAGAAGGTGAAGAAGTAAAAAAAAATCATTATTTGTTTTGGATGTGGAAAATGTTTTTAAACTAATTCTCAATAGAACAACGGGAAGTACAATAATATTTATTTATCTTAATTAAACTATTTAACGTTTTATTTCTTACAATATATCTTTTATGAATCCCAATAAAGGTGGCGACACCTTATATTAACTTCAATGTTACTTAACCGTTACTACACTACGTAACATGCACCGGGCCCTTAGAGGGCTTATACTCGACCCTTGTAAGTACATCTTTAATGCCAGCTATTGTTAAGTTATCTTCCTTCTCTCAAATTAAGGGAAGTTCTTATATCCACCACATATGAGCCTGCTGCTTCCTGCAATGGAAAACCTGGTGTATTTGTTGCATTCGAATACGAAAAAAAATTGTCAATGTTAAAACCTCTGTTGTTATAATACATGCAAGGCCATTTTACTTAATTACATCAAATCAAGCCATACAACAATAACGTCATGAAAGCCAATTACTCATGAAAGGTAAGAACTATGTTCTGTTTGAATACAAGAAAAACATGCATTCGTTGAAATCCAGATCGTTGTGAGCAAGCACATGCTTGTATATTCAGGATTTGTTCTCTGCCCAAAAAATCCTAAATATTCAGGATATTCAATATTCAGGATTTTTTAAACAAAATAATAAGGAATAAATTGCAAATACGGCCACAGGGTGAGTATAAAAATGCTTAGTTTTAATGCCAGTTATATTTCATTATGTCATAATTCTTCCTAATGGAACTTATTTATGAATTTGGTATATTCAGATTCTAAATGATTTTATAACTTTATTGTCATATTAAGACCTATCTGAATTATTTCTCATACTTATAAATATTTCACTTTTGAAACATTATAATTATATAATCGGTTAATTATGTATTTACAATTAAATTAATAACATCTACAGCATTAATCCAAGTCAAATTAAGTTGATATTTTTATATTTATGCTGATGTTTTCCATTACATTTAACTCCATTATTTAAAAAAAAAGAACAAGGATAATGTTAAAAATATTCACCCCTCGTCTTACAATCATCATCTTATTACAACCACACAACGACCTGCTTGATCAACAGCACTGCACTGCTTAAACGTTCAACTACTTTTAACTGCCCCCTTTGGGATTTTTAACCTATACCTGTATAAAATATTTACCATACATAAAATCACTTGGTTTTATCTTACACACCTGAAATAGTAGGACTTCTTCCTTGGAAAGGCTTAATCTTTCTTACAGCTATCTACAGTTCTATTATTCGACTTACTTATTTCCTAGAATCGTGGAAATTCTAAATTTTAAAAACCCACCTAAAGACAAACTAATCACAAGATCTAGTATTTTACCACTGTTTCCGAAAATACTTGGAAAATTATTATTAAATGTACTCTTCATTTAGCCAGAAGTAAATAACTTAATTCTTACTCACCAATTCGGCTTTATACTAGCTCACCTCTGTCTGCAACACAAATATGCAAGGGCTTTTCGTTGGAATTTTTCCACGGTCTTAATAATAAATAAATAATTGTTTTTTTCGTATTAACAACTTCGGATCAAAATACAACTTTATTTTCCTTTGTTTTTTTCTGTACGTTTCTCTGTACCCAATATTCTTACAGGCGTTTATAGCCAAGTTTCTTTTGATTCTCTGTCTGTCCAGATTCTTCCAGCCTTCTCTAGTGTGTCTTCATCCTGAAAACCTTGAAGTTAAAATTCATTACTCTTGTCATTATTATTATTTTATTATTAAAAGATCCAGTCAAATGTGAAAAACTAAAAGAAGATATTCGTCCTCAAAATTAAAAAATTGAAGTCAAAACCGAAAAGAGGTTGCATGGGATATATATTCATAACAGCAACTTTCATTTTCTAGGTTAAAGCTACTTGTTTTTTCATGTAGCTACTCAATTATTTTAGACAAAGTTTAGTTGACCTCAATCCAAACCTCGAAACTTCTAAAAAATACACAAGAATAAAACCGCTCTTTTAGATTCTAGGAAAGAATCGGATACACTCAATGTTTTCTATTATTTATTGTTAGTTTAAGGTATTATTTTTTTTCGATGAAAATAGTAATAATAGCCTTTTTAATATTTTATGAAATATTTGAGATCTAGTCCAGGTACATAAAGTGTCGACTTCTCTATGAGTAAAATCACTAGCTGACCCGGTCCTAATGGTTTCGGTTGCATGTTTTTCTAGAATTCCGCTGAAGTTTCGCAAATATCTCGGCTACTTCCCTTAGGAGTAACACTCTTCAGTTCTATGACCCTATCTATATATGAGAATTTTAACATTAAGTTCTGAATTTTGCTCCATTTGTGTGTATTTTACTACACACAATATTGAAGATACATGGTACTCTGTGACCCAATGACCTTTTCAGTTCAAAGACCTTTCCTGAATACTAGCCTAATTATCATTCCTGTCATCAACCCTAATTATAAGCAACACCTATTTTATAAAATACAACATGTCAATTAATGAGATCAAAGACTTTAAAATAGTCAATGCTTTTGTTACCCGCTGCTATACTCTGGGACCCTAGGGCAACCTAGAAAGAGCTGGGAGGGGTGAGGGAGGGGGAAACTTACATGTACAGGGGGAAACTGGGTGAAGAAATAAACCCCACACATTTATCTATCAACAAACAATTGCTAATATATTGAAATAAAAGTTACATATAGCATCATGAAAATAAAACTCTAATTTAACATAAGAATCACCCTGAATAATAGTACTTAAAAATAACATATGAACGAGACTCCTACACCTGATTCTACATCAATACTCATAGTCCCAAAATCCACTAAAATAATAATAAAACAAGTTTCATCATATATAACAATCATCAAACCCTTTATCTATAACAATAATTCTATGCACTAATAATTACAACGTCAGCATTCCCCATCAGCACTCCTTATCTTATAACCATTAATAACCTTAATAATTTACAATTAAACCTCCATCCATCCTCCATAACAGTATCCTTTATAACAATCATCCTATGCACTAATAATATTTACAATGTCATCATTACCTAATAACCGCTAATAAACACATAAACATTTTCCAGAATTCCCTATTACATGACAGTTACAAATCAATTTTCCACCATCATTGATCCTTATCTCATATTCGCTAATTTGACAATTTCAAATAAAACTAGATCTATCGTTTATAACAATAATCATAGGCACTAATTACAACTTAAACATTCGCCTCAGTATTCATTATCTCGTAACTATTAATACTTTTCCAACCAAAACTCTATGTGCATTAATACTTAAAGAAAGATTCCTATTTGCCTCATGGCCAAACGCGACGATTCTCAACGAAATAATTACTAGCTCTATCTTCAACTGACCACCCACTGGCCTCACCCCAAGTCTAGTCAGACTACAGTAAATAGAGAACATAATACCTTTCTCTGGCTTCTTGCTCCGGAACCAAGGCTTCTCGCTAGTACTTGTCTTCTCGCCTCGCCCCCCATCTTGCGAATTTCCCCACCTGCCGTCGGCAGAGGTACTCTTCTTCTCCGGGCCACGAGAGGAAAACCCTCGGGTACTTAAGCTTCCCCGAGCTGTCGTCAGCATTCTTCTTTCTTCGTCTGACAGGTGCTGCCCTGGTGGTCATTATTTTCCCAAGAATCTAATAATTATATTCAAAGTTCCCAAGAGTCGGGGATTTTTCGATGAGAATCGCCAACGCACTTCCTGCTGAGTTGGCATCTTGGCTCAGCGTCTCCACAAACAGACGTTACCTTCTATTAAGAATTAACTTTTAATTAAATATTATTAAAACTAAATGTTAAGGATCTACACGGCCTTTAACCAAAACCCTATACAAAGAACATGGATGTAATTAGTCACAAAAAGAAATAACTTAGCAAATCTTATTTGGCAGAGGATAACATTTACCTACTTATTAATGTACAAAATCATTACAACCTAAAGTCTTTTTAAAACCTATTAATGAGAAGAAGCAAATAAATGCTAATCATTTTCTATAATACGTAAAACTAACAATAAACTTTTGACTTCAAAAGATAACATACATCTTTTGATCACAAAGATGAGAGTTCAAAATTTGTTTACACAGATTACTTTCCTTATATACATATAAATTCGCTAACATTGTTAGCATTGAACAAAAGCTGTAATTAATGCACATTAACTTTCTAAAAAAATTCTCAGCCCGTTACACTTTTATGAAAGTATTATTTTAAAAAAAAGCCTCAGGTCATTGATTTCTATATTTTTGATTATATAGAATTATTTCTGTTTTCCAATCTTTATGCTCCCTTTACAGGCAAAACGCCTTTTAAGTTATATATATATATATATATATATATATATATATATATATATATATATATATATATATTCATGAAAGGCTTTAAAAACTCCACTAATATAACTTATACCACTTCCACCCGTGAACAGGTCTGGGATTCACTATTGGTAGAGACTGTACCCCTTTCTTGGACTCCGATTCTGCAGGCCCAATCGCCACATCTCCCCTTTATTTGGGTACCCAATTTATTGAGGCTGGGTGAGCCCTAAATAGGTTCCTAGATCCCATAGGGTCCATCTCCGGTTGCTAACAGATCAAATAAATATTTTACCAGCATCGGAATTTGAAACAGATTCTTCGGCATGGCAAATCAGTGCTCTACTATTAAGCCACTCCGATCCCTATTCCTTTTCTCTCTTTTATGCAGCTTTAGTGGCTTCATAATCCATCACTCATTACAAAAAATATTTGGTTATCCTTACATTAGTGACCATGTGAGCATAATTCCAGAACTAGGATTTCTGAAAATAGAGACATAGAAACGCTTGGGTGATTTCAGATTGTATAAGAAACGTATCACTAAACCTAGATTGGAACATAGACAAAGCTTGTTAGTGATGAAGGTCGTTACCGCATCTACCTTACCAACCTTGTAATTGGTGGGGCCGGTTCGGGAATAAATTATAAAAATTAAATTTTAACTGTCTGGTTGAAGTTTATATAATGTCGGACTAACTGAATTAATCTCGACCTCTCTATTATGGTTAGAAGTATTGGTTACATCAAGTAAGAACCTTCTTGCTTTCCTATACATGAGTACAATGAATTATAAAATAATGTAACTTGTTAAATCTTATCTTATATTTTTTTAAGTTTTAGTAAAGCCTTTCAGAAGGAGGAAAGATGTACCTTGATTTTTTTCAGTTTTATTTCAGTCATTATATGATAACGGAAAATAAACTTTCACTCGTTATTTGCGGAGAAGACCGCTATTTTTAATAACTGATTTTAACTATAACTATAGACCATTAAAGCTCTGATTTGGGTTAATTGCTATAAATCACCTGATTATTTACCTTTGTTATTTTCCAAACGTCTTTAAATTACAAAGTATTTTGACAAAAGATTTACATAAGTGCAAAACTTTTTTCAGTGTTTTCTTTATGCTTTTATATTTAAATATTTTTGTAACTTTTTATTTTAACGCACTAAAAACTTGTTTAAACTTGAAATATAATAAAAAGTATTGAATAAATAAACACACAAGTAATAATAAATGAATAATTAAATTTAAAATAGAATATTAAATTGTTTTTATTTATCAATAAAAAAAATGTCAGAAGAAATTAATTACATAAAGTTTAAGTTGATGATAAACCTTACCCCTTCATTATCACAAGCCGTTAATTAAACACACTTCATCAGTCGTGCGGGTCTGCATCTAACGCTCATAAAGGCGCTTAGTATATATAAACTCCTTTACCTCAGTGCGTGGGGTTGTGATGGTTTAGGTTTTTTTTATCCTTATTTATAGCCATAATGTAACTAAAGATATTACTACTTATTTCTTAAGAACTACAGAAAAGTATCTGTGTATATTTTTTCGTCATTCATAAACAATGCAGTCAAGCGAATGCTATGTTTAGTTTAAGCCGCCACAAAACAAGCGTTGAACACGTGAACATATCGTGCATACTTATTACTATCAAGTTATCAACAATTGACTTAGTAATTGACCTTCAGCGGGCTCCATAGAGTAATTTTCCGGAAAACCCCCATAACTGTTTACATAGCCTTATAAAGGAATATCCCACAGCTCCTTTCAAATATTAAATTCGACCATATTAAAACCAACCTCACCTATTAATTTGTGCATAACAAAGGAATCGAGTATTTACCATATAATATATGTAATGTTATGTAAAAGAAAAATTGTGTTATGTAAAAGGGTGTGCTCCCTTCATGGTTGGGCCTACTTGGAAGAGAGAGAGATTAAATGGAACAGCGAGGTTGAAAGCTTTTAATTACAACCTGAAACTTAATCTGACAAGAGAAGGATTTCTATCCGGCGCTGTTCTTTTACATCGCCGTTTTTCTATTTATAATTCTTGTTAATTCATTGTAATCTTTTAATTATTTTTTAATGTAGATAATAAGAGTGTATTTAATCTATTTGAAGTACTGCTCAACTGTTTTGGGCTGTAATAAACTTAGTAGTAAGTATTTTTTTAATTTTGGTTAACATCTCTTCTGAGGCCATTAGAGGAAGCTGCTCTGCTGAAATTTCTTTAATTAATATAATGGCTTTTAAATACATCAGCGTCTTCTATATTTTATTATTTTCTTTAAATGGTATTAGTGATTCAATGTTCAGATTTATTCTTTCTATTTTAGCATTCACTTTCGCTAACATTCACTGTAAGTATTGTATTATCACAACTTTGGCAGATAGGTTGATACAATCCTAAAAGTAGATGGAGGTAAGTCAGCTTTGTATGTCCGATTCTCAGACTGTTTACTATACTGCATCCTTTTGTATTAGGCCGGTTTTATGTTATGTGAAAATAAAGTTTGTCGTCTAAAGTTGTTCTAATACATTTATTATTGATATA
Source organism: Arma custos (assembly GCA_037127475.1). Taxonomy (NCBI): domain Eukaryota; kingdom Metazoa; phylum Arthropoda; class Insecta; order Hemiptera; family Pentatomidae; genus Arma; species Arma custos. The sequence goes on along the minus strand of CM073762.1, from coordinate 58,386,423 downwards.
TTTTTAGGCATCTTTTCAGAATCAAGGCAGGCATTTCTGACTTCAATTTCATTTGCGTGTATAATTTTTATACATATAAATAAATTTTTATGAGAATGGAGATAAACTGCCCATAGATGTACAATTCATTTTCCCTTCATATTGTCTGTTTATCTTATCACATACAAAAAAGTAACTTAGTATCACTTAATAATAAACCCCTAGACTAAATTTTAATTAAATGCCCTTTTTTCATCCGACGAGATAAGGCCTAACCTGATAAAGAACAATAAAAAGCCGAAAGGGCGGGAGAGACTTGCCTAATATTTACACAGCAGATTAAGCGCTCTCTTGCAGGCTGGCTAATTTATTTTACTGTAGGCGCTGTCTTAGAGCAGTTTAGTTGTTAACTTTTAACCTGTTTTTCCAAATCAACTACCACTTTGTTACGATTTACCACCTCTACTTGTGATAACCTTTAGAGGATTTAAGTTTTGTAGTATTCGAAGAGATAAAAATTTAAATGCTATAAGTTATTCATTGTAGCGTCTCGATTATCTTCATTAATGTTTAATTACTTTAATAATATATCATATTAATTTAATATTTTCAGTACCTTAGTTTAATTTTTCATTTCTACATTCATTCAATCAAAAAAATTCGAAATATTCGTTCTCGTTAACGCTTATCAGTGATCGTTAATTGAACCGTGATAAATAAAATTTTTGCACAGGTGTCTTTATTAAAAAAGCCTATCCTACCATTCACTTTGTGTGTTGTTCGCTGTTCATCTTGCTTAGCTATCGCCTTATTCTGACGAGGTCCACACATATCTAGTGAAATAAACCTTGGAATAAAGAGGCTCCCCACTACTCGTGCCGACGTCTCGGCCAGTCCGGTTCGGCATACCTAGTTCTGTCACGAATTCCGTCACGATGTTCCACCAAGATCCCCGGATAATTGCCTGTTGAAGAACTCAGTACCTCGATGGAAGTAACTGATAGCAATGATGACCCACCAAAGAGGAAGTTTTCCAGCCGATACCTAAGAAAATCAGTTCCAGACCCTCTGTACACAAGGAACCTGCACGCACTAAAGTTGCGAACAGATTTGCTACCTAAACTAATACCAATGAACCAAACACATCGGCGACCACCACGGCTACTAAGACGAGGTTCCCTCCCCCGATTATAATCTGGCCTCCGATCTCGCAACGAGAGGTCACGGAAAGGATGCACAAACTAAATATCACGAATTATGCCACCAATTCATCTGAAGCAGAACTGAGGGTATATTTATTTAACTACAAAGACCCATAATGCAACCAGAGCCCTACTAAATACGGATGACATGACGCAGTACCACACCTTTGCCCCCAGAGGTACCGAAGAGGTCGAAAAAGTTTGTCCTCTACGGTTATGATATCGACGCATAAATGAAACCCATCACTCAGGACTACACGTCAAGCTTAAAAGGGTTCAAATCTGCCAAAAAGTTGATGCGAAAGGACCCCACTGGCACACTACGACCCACCGGAGGCATATTACATAACTGACCACACAGTCAAAATCGAAGACCTGAAGAAGCTAAGGTATGCAGATCGTGTTAAATTTAACGCAACTGCCTTTAAAGAAGAATGTGGCCCTGCAGAATGCTACCAGTACCAGGACTACGGATAACAAGCAATACTGCGGTGGAACAAGCCATTGTGCCTGGTAGGGCGAGCACATCTGCTGAACCAGTGTAAAAATCGCGGAGAAACTGCCACATGCCAGAACTGCAAGGGCCTCCACCCAACCTTCTCGAAGAAATGGCCGAAGACACAAGAACTCCTGTGGTCCAAAGCGAAGAAGAAGGATGCAGGTATCATAGTAAAAAACAGTCCTTTAATAATTCCTAGATGGGCAACTTATCATCTTCCATTACATAGTTTTCATATTGTGACTTGATTAATAGAAATCATGGTGTTTGAATATAAAATTCTTAGAAAAGCTACAATACAAAAAGCTAGCTGAAGTTTCATTCTAACTAGCACTTTAACCTTAATTTTTAAGATGACTTATTATTATTATATATTATGATTATAGTTTATATATCAAAAAAATAAAAAGTGAAATTTCATTAAATCGAAAATACGCGGAGTTAACATAATATATATTAGTGAGCATAGGATTAATGTATTGTATGACATTGATATAATTTGCCTCTTGCCTGATCTGTTTAGATTACTCGTACAGAAATTATTTGAAATGATTTTTTCTGGACACCAACTACAAAAATAGATTCAAAATACAAGTGCTTTCATCTCTATCTGAAAACGAATAAAAGCAATGTGCAAATCAAATAAAAATATAATGAAAGATCTATCTGTATTACTAAATAAATACTATAACAATAAAAGTTAATATGAACTATTGTGAGAACCGTCAGCCTAGTGGAGAGAACTCACAAAGACCGAGGCATAGGAGTGTAAAATGACCTTATCCGGTGTTCTTCTATCGGGAATCGCGTTGTGATATCCAGGTATATTGCCGCTCAGAGATTCGATCCAGAAAAGAACTGCTTTGGAGAAAGTAATACATGTCCCTGTGCACCTGCTGACTCGTAAACAGCCATAACCTACGGATCTAGACTGATTTAAAACTGTTCTTCAAAACGAATGTTCGCTGCTGAGAAGGTTATTTGTGAATGGGACCTAAAAGACTTTGGTTCTTGGGCAGCTTGACACAGTATTATATGAAACGTGGTACGCAGCAACTTAAGTTAGGTTTGTTCTTGCTTTAAGTAAAGTATATCTGTTAGAGGACTACATCGCAGATCAAAGATATTCATCCTATCATTAAAATTATTCAATTAGTATAATTTAAATATGCCTATTAAAATTGTTATTATTTTAATAGATATTTTAATATTAATAAAATATATAAAATATAAAAATTTCTGATATTTCGCTAGACTGAGTGATATATATTTATGATGGAAATATATTACACACACAGCTATACGAACAAGACGAATTAAGGGTATGAAATTTTTTTTTTTTTGTGTGTAGATCGCGGTTTTTCATAAAAATTAAGTCATTGTTCTGTTAATCGCGACTGCCTTAAAGCCAATTTATAGACTGGATATAAGCAAGCTATCTTTTAAAAATATCGAGTAAAAGATTTTTTATCTGAATGCTGGTATATGGGAGTGAAAGGATGGAGGCAGGTTGTCCACGGATTTAATTAAAAAAATAATCCATATTCATGGAAGGCCGACGCCGGTGGAACAGGGTTATGCTACACAGGAGGGCGCCTAGTCAATTACTTTGTGCGATTCCTGCCACGTCAAAAATGTCCAGCATTGTCTGCATGGAATGTTTTAGAGAGGCCTTTGTGGTTGGCGTCGGAGAGAGAAGGTGAAGTGTGGTGGTTTGGACAATTAGCGGTTATATAGAAATATTTTTCTAAAAAATGGACCTTGTGATTTCCCAATACAGATTTTTCGTGAGTTATATAAAAGGTCACGAAACGTAATAAATTTATAAAACTGCAGTGTATGTTACCAGATAAAGTATGGACCAAATCATTGGGAAGGAGATAGCCAATAAGCACACTATGAAGACATTAAAACCCAAAGTGCAGTATACACAATAATTGTACATAGTGGATGATACAATATTTTAATAATTTTGTTCAATTTTTCAAAAAGAGGGACCAGGTAGTTCAAAGTGTAGAGCGTTGAGTAGATGAGCGGAAGCTTGCAGGTTCGTATCCTGGTGAAACAGATGAAATATTTAATCAGTTAACAGCTGTAGAGTGAAGTTGTGGGGTATGCAGATCTTCATTAGGCCTACCCAGCTTATATTAACTGGTCTCTCTAATTTGGGGAAAGTCTGGTGGTTTTGCCAAATTATCTGCTTGCGCAACCTTTCTTGAGTTTCAAACAATACATACTCAACCGTGTACATAGTAGTAGTAGTAGGGTTGCCGTGATATAGTACCTTTTCATAGTGATCTGTCTGAAGCATGAAGATGTGTCAATTTAGAATAACGATAAAGCTTAGAGAATCCGGAGGCTCGATGCCAACACCACCAATCTCTGCCTAAAGCTTATGTCCACGGACCACTACCCAAACCCAAAACCTCCAGCATCTTAACGCAATCTTCCCACCTACGTCTCGGTCTACCTCTCAGACGCTTCCCAGTCAGCATAGCGTTTATTAACGTTTTTGTAATTAGTTCGCTAATAAGACCAGTAACATAACAAGCCCATCTTATTTTTCATACGCCATAACGTGAATAATATTAATAGGTTGTAAGCTTTCCAATTCCACATTGTGTAATATCATAAATTATCCAGTTTATTACCTTATCTTAGAATATCTTTAGTCATTCATCTTTCTTTGTTAGCGGCCACGTTAAGAAGAGTTGCTAGGACAATGGTTTTATAAATTCTGCTTTTTAGATTCCGGGGCGAAAGGCGCAAGCTTAGTATATTATTAATGTGGAAACCAAATAATAACAAGCATTAACCTGCCTTTAATCGCGCCTTTTTTCCTCTTCCATTACGTTCCATACTATTCCTGATAACCCTCCGAAACGTCTGAAAGAAGATAGCCTGGAGACCTTATACAATAGAACTTTATTGGAGTGTTACCAATGGGTAGTTTCTCCACGAGTGTTTTTTTTCATGTCATTTGTTCATATAGCAGATTTACTTGTTGTATTATTATTACAGTTGTAAATATCAATAATTGATCTCAAATAAAAAAAAATTAAAAAGTCAGTATCTCAGTATTTTAATAGCCACTTTCAATTCCAAAGCTCAAAGTAGAAAGAAAATATGTTTAGTCGCGGACCTGGACTGCCCGCCAGATGGAACGGACCGATCCTTGCCTCTAAAATCGAAAAATGTACTGTACCGCCAAAACCTAGGAGAGGGGAGAGCGACGCTATTGAGTCACCTCACTTGCTATTAGATCGCCGAGCGGAGCTGTTCTCCCAGACCTTCGCAGCATCGATCATCGCACACTGCCGCTTATTACTCCGCTCTCAAGCCGTTATTCCTCTGAGAACATCAAGAGGTCTTAAAGTTTGTTACTCGCCAGAAGCTGTGCTGAGATGATGATAATTGAGTATACATCACACAAATTGTAAGTCACATTTCATTACCATAAGGCCTCAAAATGTCAACTAATTTTTCTCCTGATGATCAACGTATTACATGGTACCAACCGGACAGTTCAAGTTAATTCATGATATCATACTCATTGCTCCTTCATGCCGTGATCACTGGCGAAGATAATAGTAATTCGCACATCTTCGCGCCTTATTGAAAACTTCGTTACAACGTTCAAGTTTATTTTGTAGTTATCATATCTTTGGCCATTATGCTAGCATGGAGCATTTCTGTTATTGTTAATTATCGCTCCCATTCATATTAATCAATTTTCTTCTTTTGTTTGTATTAAATTACTTTGTTCATTAGATCGCTAAGTTGCATGTTTAGTTTTAAGTTATTCTTGTAGAAGCTATTATTAATTTGTATTTTCTCTTACATGTATATTTCATAGTATTTAAGAAAAGATATCTCGCATGTTATTAAAATTAATAAATCAAACGCTTTGTTAATATCTGAGATTTCATTCAAATTCCCGTGGTACTTCTATTTGCTTCTATCAAAATTTATTCAGTCTAATCACGCCAAAACATTTTGGTGCCGTAAAACCCGGGAATAATTACGATCTCAGATATTAACATAGTTCAAAAAGACATTGCGCAACAATAGGTAGGTTTGTTTCCTTGTAGTGGGAATATCCGGATCCGCTGTTACTTATGTGAATCACACAGGAAATATAGCGTCTTTTCAGCCTTGTCAAAAGCAAATATTAATGTATGCATGCAGACTTTAATTATTAATTTAAAATATTATATCCCAACGTATAATTATTAGTGATAATTAAGCATTTAAATCATATCATCCATCTCTTCTAAATTCATTTATTTTGCATAATCTAATTGTTAATTTGCAATATCATATATTCTAACGCATGACTATTATAGTTAATTAAGTATTCAAATAATATTATCTCTTGTAATATATTAATTCTCTTTCAGCTTTCTAGTAAATTGTATAAAATCAAAATGGCTAATCGTCGCCAAGCTAGAGTTAAAAATTATACCCTCCCTCTCTAATAACATTCAAAAATCCCTACGTTTCGCGATCCCCAATTTACGCATCGCCTTTAAATCCCACAACAAACTCTCCAATATTTATACCCGTGTTAAAGATCCCATTCCTCTAAAACATCGCTCTCAGGTCGTCTATCGTATTCCTTGTTCTACTCCCAACTGCAACTCTTCCTACATCGGCGAAACCAAAAACCTACTTAAAGACCGCATTACCCAACACAAATACTCCATTTCCTCCCACAACCCAACCGCTTCTAAACTCTCCGAACACGCCCTATCCTTTAACCACATTTTTGACTTCGAAAACACGTCGATCCTAGCCTCCGTTCCTAATTATAATAAACGCATCCTCTCAGAAACCATTCACATCAATTTAGATTCCTCTACCGTTAATGCCCAAACCGTTAAAACCGACTCCCATCACCTATCCCTAACCTACTCCCAAATTTTTAATTTACTAAAATAACCTTACATTCTTATTTTTTTATGCCATTCTTTTATTAATTACATTTTGACCATTGACTTTTAATTTTTCACGCAATTTACATTATTTACGGGCACTTATATCCACTGCATCTGCATTTCTCCTTTTTAATTTAATTTAATTTTTTAACCGTATATAACCGTAAACCCCACAGATAGACTTCCGGACAACAGAACTAGGGGAACATCAAGCATTCAGCAGCAGCCTCGAGCTCAGACGCCTCAAACCTCCCAAACCAAATCTCAGAATTCCTTTACCAAATCCCAGACGTCCCAATCCAAGCCTCGGGAACCCATATCCAAGCCCAAGGCAGCCAATCCTTGTCCTCAACCTCCACGTCAACAAATTCCTCCCCACCATACACCCTTACGGATCAAATTACCTCCTCAACAACCAAATCCTCTCCCTTCCAACCACAGCATTCAAACTAATGCTGTAGTTCATCAAACATTGAATGAAAATCCAGCACCTCGGGTACAACCCCCAGCCAACCCTCCTTTGCCCATTAATTATCCCTATCAAACTCAAGGCTCATATCCATCCCATGTCCAAAATCCTATCGACATAAATTCTATCCTATCATCCTTCCTCAAAGACCTTCAAGAGACTATCAAGTCTCTCATCATCCTACTCACGAGAATCTTTAGCGAAGTCCCTCTTAATTACCCACGATGAGCATAAAGCCCTTAGCTATCGTTCTGTGGAACACTAATGGACTGCTTAATCACCGTGATGAACTTGACATATTTCTACACGACAACCAAATAGATATTGCTTTACTTACTGAAACACATTTCACTCATCGCGCACATTTCTACATACATCACTTACAGATCAGACCACGCAGATAACACTTCACATGCCGGATCTTGTATTCTCATTCACAAAAACTTATCTCATTCCCTTATTCCTTCCGTTCCAACTGATGCTATCCAATCAACCTCAGTAACCATAACAACTCGTCCTTTCCATATCACATTTTCAGCTGTATACTGTCCTCCTGGGATTTCTGTTTCCTATAATCTTCTTGAATCCTTATTCCAATCTCTTGGTTCACGCTTCATTGCTGGAGGAGACTACAACGCTAAACACCAACGATGGGGTTGTCGAACATCCAACTCCCGAGGAAATATCCTGTCTGCTGTAACATCCAAAAAGAGTTATTCCATTCTGGCGCCAAACAACCCCACCTATTGGCCTACATCTACCAAAAAACGTCCCGATATCCTTGACATATTTATCACATCCCAAATTTCCCCCGCACAAGTCAGTATTGAATCATTGGACGACCTTTCATCAGATCATAGTCCAGTCCTCCTTTTCTTGCACTCAAGTTTCGCTCCCAAGCCTTCCCCTCCCACATTGATTACAGGAAGTGTTAACTGGAACGATTTTTGTTATGACTTGGAGGACAAACTGGACTTGAAAATTTCACTAAAGACAAAACAAGACATTGATACAGCCATAGAAAAACTTAAACATCAATCAGAAACAGTATACATGACAATATCACAAATCACACAAATAATAACCATCAACAGACTGATTTTCCACAGCATATTCGTATCTTATTAAGAGAAAAACGCAGAGCAAGATCGAAGTGGCCTAGAACTCGATATCCAGCAGATAAAACTATCTATACAAAATTAACTAACAAACTAAAAACAGAAATCAAGAAGTTCAAAATTCAAAATTTAATTACCTGGACTGAAAATCTTACAACCACCGACAAAACATTATGGATGACTACCAAAAAACTCCTAAAGTTCAAAGAATTCAATCATCCACTCCTTACTGAATCAAATAACTGGACAAGATCTGACGGAGAAAAATCACAGTTATTTGGCCAATACCTTTCCAAAATCTTTCATCCCCATCCTGATATCATTAACCCAACTCAAATTGAATATATAAAAGAAGCGTTAGATATTCCCCTCCAAATGTCCTTTCTACCCAAAGCATTCCATCCTTCAGAAATATCCAACATTATTCACAGGTTACCTTCCCGCAATGCTCCTGGGCACGACCTCATCACAATTCACATCTTAAAACACCTACCTAGAAAAGCCATTCTATTCCTTACCTATATATATAATCCTGTACTCCGCTCCACATATTTTCCTGACCTCTGGAAATTCTCCATTGTAAAAAAGATACCCAAACCTAAAAAAAAACCAGAATACCTATCCTCGTACCGTCCTATCTCTCTTTTACCGTGCATGGGTAAAATCCTAGAAAAACTCATCCTTAAACGATTGTACCCTATCCTTGATGCAAATCACATAATACCAGATCACCAGTTTGGATTCCGAGCATCACACTCCACCATTCAGCAATGTCATCGTGTGGTGGATGTGGTCTCCTCTGCATTAGAACGTGGATCATATTGTTCGGGCGTCTTTCTTGACGTGGAACAGGCTTTTGACCGAGTCTGGCATACGGGCTTGCTCTACAAACTCCGTAAATTCCTACCCCCGACATACTTTCTCATCCTTCAATCCTATCTCACAAATAGAACTTTCCAAGTAAACCATAATAATTTTTATTCATCCCTCTTTTCCCGATCTGCTGGTGTTCCTCAAGGTAGTATCCTTGGCCCAATCCTTTATACAGTTTATACAGCTGACATCCCAACTCATCCTAATACTATCCTTACTACGTATGCTGATGATACATGTGCATTATCAGTCAACACCAATCCAGTTATTGCATCCCAAAGCCTCCAATCCCATATCACTGATCTTGAAGAATGGTTTCAAAACTGGAGAATTAAAATAAATTCTAAAAAATCGCATCAAATCACTTTTACCTTACGTCGTAAACCAATGACTTCCTGCCCTACCGTATCCTTTAATAATATCCCGCTGGTGCCTGTAGAACAGATCCGATACTTAGGGTTGCACCTCGACAAACGATTAATCTGGAATCCTCATACAAGACTGAAAAGACAGGAAACCGCTCGACGTTTCAGGCTACTTCAATACTTACTAGACAAACGCTCTAAGCTCCCAATTAACTACAAAAGACTCATCTACATGACCATCATACGACCTATTTGGACTTACGGAGTAGAGCTATGGGGCTCCACTAAGCCATCGAATTCCTCTCGTATCCAATCCCTACAATCCAAAATCCTTCGTAAAATCCTCAATGCTCCTTATTTTGTTAAGAATAAAGTCATCCATAACGACCTTAATGTCCCTTTTGTTGCTGATTTGGCCCGAAACCGGTATCTATCCTTTCATAGCAAACTTCATTCCCACTCAAACCTACTAGTTTCAAACCTAGCTTCCTCTCCAATTCCCGATAATCCTCCGAGGCGTCTGAAAAGAAGATGGCCACGTGACCTTCTTATTGAACTTTGATTTGAGTACTACCAGTGGGTAGTTTCTCTACTTGTCATTCTCATGTCAATATGTAACACGCATTCTATTTACTTGTTGTATAATTGTAATACAGTTGTAAATATCAATAAATAAATTTAAAAAAAATTAATTTTTTATTTAATTTTTAATTTTTCACGCAATTTACATTATTTACGGTCTCTTATATCCACTGCATCTGCATTTCTCCTTCCCCCTTCTTTGTCATTTTTTTTTGGCCGTCAGAGATCGCCTTTATCGCTTCCGCCCGCCTGGCGTAACGTATTTCTTACTTGTGTCTGAGCTCCCCAAGCTGTAACGTGTTTTATTCGGTTAGTACATATCTTAGTATTTATCTTATCTCCATCCTTTTCACATTCACCTTTCTGCGCACCTGTTCTCACACCTACTTTTGGCATCCATCATATGTTAATAGTATAGAGTTCATTATTATTTAGCCTCATATTTTTCATCTACTGTATTTCTTTACCTATTTTCTATATGTTTATGTTATATTCACATCTTATTTTGCATTAATGCCACTTCTTTCTAACTGTATACAGTTACATATTAACTTCCCTTACTTATATTTTCTTTTTCTTTTCATTCTTCATAGTTCATAGATATAATACCACTATTTTCAATGTTTAATTTTTGTTTCAATGTTTTATCAAGCTTTTCTTTCTATTTATGCTTGTATTATTACACTTTACCTATGCAGCCCCTCATGTCTGGTATCTTATCCATATCTATAATTGAACTAGTTTTTTCTAAATCCTTCATACTAAACCCCCCTTTTTCTATATTTTAATCTTCTCTTTTTGTATCTTTCCGTTTACCTCCTCATTTTTCTTTACCTTTATATTATTGTTTACATTTTATCCTTTCTTGACATGTATTTTTTCTATTTTATATTCTTATTCTTGTATTATTTTATCTGTCACCATTAGAATTTCTGTTCATCATCTACAATTTTATTTTTATCTATCACTATTTTAAGTTTATTATATTCTGTAACCAGTCTTATATCCTTTCTTATTTATCATATATCTATTCACTATTTCATCATATCTAGTCACTATTTTTATTTCCACTCCTGTACCACTTTATATATTCTTGTTACTGCTACGTTTTTATATATTTCTGTTTGTTTCTCTCTCTTAGCCCTGAAGATGTCCTACATTGTAGGCCGAAACGTCGGCACATAATAAATAAGTTATGCTAATTTTGGTGTTTTGATTGACTGCACCCCCAACTATTTCTTCCTTAAATAGAGTTAAAAATGTGTCCCAAACAATATTATTAGGATTGTTTACCCAATTTCGAATTTTCGCCGACGAATGTAAAGAGGCAATGGTCGCCAATGAAGGGGCAGTAGTTAAAACGCGAATTGACAAATTAAAGCAATTAATAGACGAAATGAGAAAAACCCATAATGCCGTAATCACCGAATCCATTAATGATGAGATACCTGTACCTTCCGATCTTATGGATCAATTCATTCGAGCACAGACCGAGGCTATGGACTTAGAAGTTCAATCATTGGACCGCTCAGTGACCGCACATGTCGCACCCCGGGTACCGGAAGTCCGGCTGTCCCCCCTTGATTTACCGAAATTTAACGGAGATATCACGCAATTTCAAAATTTTAAAACCACTTATATTCCGCTTATACACCGCAATAAGGACATCGATGACGGACTTAAGCTAACATATCTAAAGAGTTGCCTTTCAGGCGAAGCCTTAGCCGTCATAAGCCATTTGGATACTCTGGGCTCAAACTATTCTATCGCCTGGGCCACCCTAATTGCTCGGTATAACAACCAAGCGGCGCTCGCGTCTCGGATACTCCATGAAATGTTAAATTTCCAACCCATCGTGCATCCATCGCAAAAGGCCCTGGAATCCGTTCTTAAATTATTTTCTGAACTGGGTCACCAATTAACCGCGACTAACATCCCTGATCTGGGAGACTATTTTTTATTTTTCTTAACCTTCCGGAGTTTAGACCCCGTTACTCAAAAAGAATTTAAGTTACAATATCCTAATGACTTCCCTACATTTTCTGAGCTGCTCAATTACATCACACGACTTCAAATTGCTACCGCATCCGTGTCGGAATTACCGCTGTCAGATAATCGCCGTCGACCGTCACCTAAGAGGAAAGAGCACCCCCCTATGCATCGGCAACCGCAATCTGTCAATCGCTCTGCTCGTGTATTCGCAACTGCGCTGCGGTGTACTTATTGTCAAGAAGCCCATAACCTTTATCATTGCCGAGAATTTAAAACCTTATCCGGTCGGGATCGCCTAGGGTTTGTTCGTAAAGAGGGTTTGTGCATCAATTGCCTCGGACAACATCCACCGGATAAATGTCAATCCACCCAGCGTTGTCATTCTTGTCAAGGTTTCCACCACACCTTGCTCCATCGGGGCATCACCGGATCACCATCGCGTCCGGAGCCATCCATTAGCTCCCCCCTGGGTTCCCCTCGGTCAAATTCGCCAACTATTAGAACGCTTCCACCACGCCGCTACTCTGCTCAACGTCAAATATACAATAACCAGAGTCACCGATCCTCCCCGGCAGTTCAGACGTTACACGCGTCATCACCACAACCCATGCACGGGTCGCCTGTCCTAGCCACTACACGGGATACGTCCTCTAGCAACTATTTGATAAGCCAAGGATCGCATGAAACCATTTCCTTCGACGCACCGTTATGTTACCAGAACCCGCCGCCATCCTTTCGTCCGTATCAACCGACCCCACATCGAGATCGCCGCTTGTCCCAAGAAATCACTGTACGCTCCGCTTCGCCTCCGGACAAATTAAAAATTTCTCAATGACCTAATTCTTCCGCCGTATCGCCGCCTTCCTCTCGCGCCCGACCTCAATGCTCGCCTATCGTGGTCGAAAAGGATGCTTCCTTGTTACACCGCCGCTATCAATTACTACGCAACCGTGCCGCCGATAATTCTATACCGCTAACTACCGTCTCGCATCGATCGCCAAAATATTTGGAGGATGACAAAAACCGACGAACACGGACATAAACGATTACTAAGCAACATCGTAGTTACTACCAACTGTGATGTAACCCTTGAAAAAATCTCCAAATTGGGCCCCATTGATTATATGGGCTGCAGTGTGGAGAAAATGAAAAAAGCCAATGGCCCCAGGCAATGCCATGCTTGCCAGGAATTCGGCCACACTAAAAATTATTGCGGGCGCATTGTAAAAAACTCACAAACTAAGCATGGAGGTGTAGCACTATTAGTGCGCAACGACGTCCTCTCCAGACTAATAAACAACAACACACTCAACGATGACAAACACACAGCTATCACAGTACTTGTCAGACTTAAACACAATTACAAACTGACTTGCATTTACAGAAAACCGAACGCCAAACTCGACACTATCAAAACACTACTTCGAGAAAACGAAACTGACAGACAACATATCATCCTAGGAGACCTAAACGCCAAACACCACACATGGAACTGTACGAAACCCAACGCACTAGTCAACCACTTAACAAAAACAAAATACACAATCATACACCCCAACGCTCACACTTACAGACACCACTCGAACCCATCATACACTTCCACTCTAGACCTGCTCCTCACACAACAGGCACACAGATTTACAAACTGCATCACAATAGACTTCAGTGACAATGACCACATTCCCGTACTCTACGAACTAGGTAGAAACGCAACAACACCACCTACTGACTAAAAATACAACTTCAAACTAGCTGACTGGACATAACAAAAAACTAGCCCACACAAACATACCAAATATCACCCCACTCACAACCATAGAACATATTGACATAGCCATAAACACACTATTCACCACTATACAAGACGCAGCATCAGCCTCCCTAATGTCGCAGTGGAAAACCTCCATATGACATGACCAATTACGCCGGACTCACTACGATCCTCATAACTTCTGGAAATTAGTCAGGAGTCACAACACAAAGTCCAAATCGGTCAAAATCCACCGTGGCGATGAGCTTCTCACTCCCGCAGATGAGGCTACTATACTCGCCGACTCTTACGTTGAACGTGACTCAGCGCGAACAAACACACCATACCAACACCGCCCTCTGAGCGTTAGCTCAGAGAACATCATATTCTCAACATATAAAGAACTGACTGCAATTCTGAGAAATACTAAGGGAAACAAATCTTCTGGAAAGGACAACACCCCTTATGTCCTATACAAACAATTACCTAGGAAACCCCTCATGTTTCTCTTAAATATCTTTAACTCATGCTCACGTCTTAAATACTTCCCTACGGAGTGGAAAAATGCTATTGTCGTTCCACTCTTAAAACCAAAAAACGAGGAGCTGTACCGGAAGAATACCGACCCATCAGCCTTCTCAACCACATCTCAAAAATATATGAGAAATTAGTCATCATACACATACGCAAACACTGCGAAACACATGACATTATACCCACCGAGCAAAAGGGGTTCTCTCGCAGAGTAAGCTGCTATCACCACGTAGCGAAATTACAACACGATACAGCTCACAACTTAAACAAAAACCTCGCTACATCCATGATATTCCTCGATTGCACTCAAGCATTCGACTCTGTATCCCATTCTATACTGATAGAAAAACTCAGGCTTCACCAATTCCCAGACCAACTCGTCGACATAATAGGCTCATACCTCAGTGGCCGGACTTTCTCTGTCCGTGTCAAAACTGAACTATCTACAATACGCCCAGTCACTTGTGGGGATCCCAGGGCTCGGTCCTTGCGCCGATACTATTTAACATTTATACTGCCCAAATAGTGGGGCAGAAAATCGACAACGTGCAAATAGTTGCTTTTTATGCTGATGACATAGCAATATACAGTGCTAGCACGAATGCTGATCAAGCCATGCGCAAGGCCCAAAAAGCAGCCCAACTGATCGCAGAACAGTTACAAGACATAAACATACACATAAACACGCACAAAACAGACGCCATCACCTTTTCTTACAGGAAAACACTTAAAACACAACCAACACTAAACGGACAAACAATACAAAACAAAAATCAACTCACATACCTAGGCATGAAACTCGAATCACACCTTTCATTCACAGCTCACACACAACACAGAATACACATAGCACGAGCCACAGCCAATCAACTCAGACATTTACTCAACTCACCGGGGCTGTCACTCAGACTCAAGATCCTACTTTACAAAGCAGTCCTCAGACCCACACTACTACACGGAGCCCCACTCCTTCATTACCTATTTCCGTCAGCCCTGAAGTCACTACAGACATACCAAAACAGCATCCTACAGAAGATCACGAGAGGCACTATATTAGAAAGACGTAACATGGAACACATACACAACGAACTACAGTTAAACACTGTACAGACTCACATCACTAAGTGTCACTTGAAATTCTTTGACAACCTCCCTGCATCTCACAACCCACTCTTCCGAGCAATAACCCCACCCCCCTTCCTGCTAGGGGGCAGGGTAGGAAGGGGCCCCTAAACCCCGTCAACATCACATCCTAATCTCCCCTCTCTATTCCTAAATCCTCCCCTACCTCCTTTCCTTTCCCTTATCCTCCTCCCACCCTCCCCTCTCCTTTTAGCCATAAGTTTTAGTATTAGTTTTAGCCTGTAAGTTACTCAACTAGAGAAGGCCCCTCACCTTCAGATAATATCTTACCTGAAAATGGTTAATTTCAATACTGATTCAAGTAAGTACACCTTCCAGTACTTTTAAGTAGAATAAGGACAATTTATATCTATAAGCACTTTACTAATTACTTGTTTTTATTATGTTTCATGTTTTCGTTTACTGAGGGATCCGAAAAAAAAAGGGGCATCACTGTTGCCCACCGCGCATGTCTCAATATCGCGTTCTGATCACCAAGATCAATCATTCCGAGCTTTGTTAGATTCTGGAAGCCAGGTGAGTTTCATCACTATCAGGGCCGTGTCTTATCTGGGCCTCCTCGTATCAAGTGTCCTGGGGGGATCGTCGAACCTATCCTGCCCCGGGTATACCAGCGCAACCATTCAGGTTCCGGACACTGATCCGTTAAGCTTTCAGTTATTCGTGATCGAAAACATAACCCATTCACTTCCGGCCATGCCTGTGGACTTATCACCCTGGCCGTACATACGGGAACTCCCGCTTGCCGATCCATCGCTATACCATCCTGGCCCTATAGATCTCCTCTTCGGAGTCGACGCCCTGCCACGAATCCTCCTCGGAATCGAACCATCGCCTAAGGGTGGATCCACGGCCTTTAATACCATATTTGGATGGTGCTTCATGGGGGAATGTCGTCCTCGTCGAACAATGCGCCATATTACCTGGGCCAAAGAAGTGAAAGATAATGAAGGCAAGACTTTTCGCCCCCCGCTTCGTCCCCGTCGTGCTCAATCTTCCGCACATCTAACACCCTATTCCCCTTCACCTATCGCAAATACTGTCGCTCCCGAGCGTCACGAATTATCAGTATTTAACGCCCTGACCTATGTCCAATTAAACCTCGACCTCCAACGCTTTTGGAACCTCGAGGAGGTCACAGCCACTTCACCTCGTTTCTCCTCCGAAGAACAACGTTGTGAGGGATTATTTAGAACATCCGTCTCCCGCGATGCCCATGGTCGATACATAACTCCGTTACCTCTGAAATCGCTCGACTTGGGGGAATCTCGTTACAGAGCAGTGAAACAGTTTTACCGACTCGAAGCCCGCCTTCATCGGGAGCCCGCGTTACGTGAAGCCTACCTCACCTTCATGCGAGAATACTTGGAGTTAGGCCATATGTCTGCCGTTCCTGAGCCTGATGACGCTTCCGGTATCACATACTACCTCCCTCATCATCCTGTACACCGCCCTGACGATCCGCCCTCTAAAATTAGAGTGGTGTTCAACGCTTCGGCGCAATCCTCAAATGGAAAATCACTAAATGATATTTCTTTTACCGGGCCAAAGTTACAATCAGATATTGTCACTTTGATTACTCGCGCTCGAACGCACCGATACATTTTCACTGCCGACATTTGGCAGATGTATCGTCAGATTCTAGTGCCTCCTAAACATCGAGATTTACAAAGAATCGTATGGCGATTCTCACCCAATGAGCCGATCCGCTCTTATCGCCTCCACACGGTCACGTACGGTGTCAGCTCCTCCCTGTTCCTTGCTATTCGAACTCTTCAGCAATTAAGTCATGATGAAGAGGCTCGTTTTCCTCACACCGCCTCCGTTCTTCGCAAGGACACGTACGTAGATGATATTATTACTGGAGCCTCTACGTTGCCAGAAGCCGTTCAATTAAGGGACGATCTCATCGCTCTATTGCAATCCGGAGGTTTTGAACTCCGCAAATGGGCTGCGAATCATCCTCAAATTCTATCCAATCTAGCAGCCGAGCATTGTCTTGTGGGGACTCATTCATTCGAATTCTCTTCCGAAGATGATTCTACCATTAAGATCCTCGGTCTCGTATGGTCAGCTGACACAGACACTTTTTCTTATCGCGTGTCTTCGGACAAACTTCCAGCTACAAAGCGGCTTATTCTTTCCAAATTAGCTCGCATTTATGACCCTCCTGGATGGTTAGTACCCGTGACATTCACCGCTAAATTATTAATCCAACGTTTATGGGTCGGACACTCTGATTGGGATGAACCCGCTCCCCCTGATATCAGCCGGGATTGGAACTCCTTTCAAGAAGAACTGGAAACAGTATCTCACGTTTCTATCCCTCGCCGCTTTCCTTATTATCAAGAGTCGCGCAGTTGCCAACGCCTAGTTGCATTTTGTGACGCTTCCGAGCTGGGTTACGCCGCCGCTATATATTTGCATTCCACCTCTTCTTCCGGGGAAATCGCCTTCAGCCTCTTAATGGCCAAATCCAGGGTCGCCCCCTTGAAAAGAGTATCACTCCCGCGATTGGAACTATGTGGCGCTCACCTCCTTGCTAAGTTAACCGCCAAAATTACAGAAATGTTTTCCCAGCCATTCGAAGACCTGATAGTCTTTTCAGACTCCGCTGTAGCTCTCGCCTGGATCCGTGGCGAACCCCACCGTTGGAAAACTTTCGTAGCAAGTAACGGAATTCAAGAAAGCATACCCCCTTCTCAATGGCGCCATATTGACGGCAAGGACAACCCTGCCGACTGCGCTTCTCGCGGGATTTCTCCTAAGGAATTAGCCAATCATACCTTATGGTGGAAAGGTCCGTCCTGGCTCTCTCAACCACCATCTTCATGGCCTACCTCGCGCATCGACGTACCTCCTGGTCTCGTTGATTCTGAACGGCGAACCACTCACAAAATTATCTCATAGAGCCGCTATTCATCTATTTCTCGGCTGCAACGCGTCACTGCGTGGTGTCTCCGCTTCGCACATAACGTCAGAAACCCCGCGTGCCACTCTACCGGGTTTCTCTCCGCCGCTGAGCTATCTGCCGCTCTAGACATATTAGTTAAGGCCATTTAACAAGTCGCTCTCACAAATGAATATCAAGCAGCCGATAACCCTACATCAAAATTGCATCTTAAACGTACTCTGCAATTATTCATCGATCCGCGGGGGATCCTCCGCGTAGGTGGACGACTCATCATGGCCCACAACCGTTTTCCGCTAAACATCCGGCCTTGCTCCCTAAAGATCATCCCTTTACCATTTTAGTCATTGATCAAGCCCATTGTCAAAATCTGCACGCTGGTCCCTCTGCTACGCATTCCTTTATTCGTCAGCGATTCTGGATATTGGACGGGAGAAACGTAGTTCGGCATCGCCTCGCTAAATGCAACAAATGTTTCCACGTTAAGCCTCAACCACTCATCCCCATCATGGGACGCCTGCCCCGTGATCGTATCACACCCACATACCCATTTTCAAAGGTAGGAATTGATTACGCAGGCCCTTTTTCCGTATCTTCTGCTCGCATCCGAGGATGCCGCGTAACCAAGGCATATATTTGTGCATTTGTTTGTTTCACCACTAAAGCCATTCACCTAGAACTTACATCCGAACTATCCGTCGCAGCCTTTCTAGCCGCCTTTGCTCGTGTTTGTGGTAGACGGGGACGTCCTTCAGATGTCTACAGCGATAACGGAACCAATTTCTCCGGATGATTAACGTATTACATGGTACCAACCGGACAGTTCAAGTTAATTCATGATATCATACTCATTGCTCCTTCATGCCGTGATCACTGGCGAAGATAATAATAATTCGCACATCTTCGCGCCTTATTGAACTCTTCAGTATAACGTTCATTTTGTTGTTTATATTTTTGGCCATTATGGAGCATTTCTGTTATTCTTAATTATCGCTCCCATTCATGTTAATCATTTTTCTTTTTTTTTTTTGTCTAAGATTTATTTTGTTCATTAGATCGCTAAGTTACATGTTTAGTTTTAAGTTATTTTGTAGACGCTATTATTAATTTGTATCTTGTATTACATGTATATTAATAGTATTTAAGAAAATCTCGCATGTTATTTAAATTAATAAATCAAACGCTCTGTTATAATCTGAGATTTCATTCAAATTCCCGTGATACTTCCATTTGCTTCCTATTAAATTATTCAGTCTAATCACGCCTAAACAGACGGTATCGCCCGAGTCGCTAGCCTCCGAACCGCTTCCGGCATCATAAAGCGCCCAATCACCCGCATATGCCCTTTACCATTTCAATAATGCCACTTTCGTGCCATGGGCGGGGGAATGTTTAGTCGCGGACCTGGACTGCCCGCCAAATGGAACGGACCGATCCTTGCCTCTAAAATCGAAAAATGTACTGTACCGCCAAAACCTAGGAGAGGGGAGAGCGACGCTATTGAGTCACCTCACTTGCTATTAGATCGCCGAGCGGAGCTGTTCTCCCAGACCTTCGCAGCATCGATCATCGCACACTGCCGCTTATTACTCCGCTCTCAAGCTGATTCCTCTGAGAACATCAAGAGGTCTTAAAGTTTGTTACTCGCCAGAAGCTGTGCTGAGATGATGATAATTGAGTATACATCACACAAATTGTAAGTCACATTTCATTACCATAAGGCCTCAAAATGTCAACTAATTTTTCTCCTGATGATCAACGTATTACATGGTACCAACCGGACAGTTCAAGTTAATTCATGATACCATACTCATTGCTCCTTCATGCCGTGATCACTGGCGAAGATAATAGTAATTCGCACATCTTCGCGCCTTATTGAAAACTTCGTTACAACGTTCAAGTTTATTTTGTAGTTATCATATCTTTGGCCATTATGCTAGCATGGAGCATTTCTGTTATTGTTAATTATCGCTCCCATTCATATTAATCAATTTTCTTCTTTTGTTTGTATTAAATTACTTTGTTCATTAGATCGCTAAGTTGCATGTTTAGTTTTAAGTTGTTCTTGTAGAAGCTATTATTAATTTGTATTTTCTCTTACATGTATATTTCATAGTATTTAAGAAAAGATATCTCGCATGTTATTAAAATTCATAAATCAAACGCTTTGTTAATATCTGAGATTTCATTCAAATTCCCGTGGTACTTCTATTTGCTTCTATCAAAATTTATTCAGTCTAATCACGCCTAAACAAAATATATATTTTAATTTGCGAATTCTATTTCATTTTTATTAATCTTTTGATTTAACATAATATAATAAAAACATTATAAATCATCATACATGACATTGAGTCTATCAAAAGTGATTAATGAAACAAGAAGTATTAAATATTTAAGATATTAATTCTTAGCTCATTTATATTTTCAAGATGAGATTTCATCTTAATTACTTCGATTTTAAAATACAATAATTTAATTCTAGTAACCATGGACCATAAATACTTAAACTTGTCGACATGTTCAAATTTATTCCTTACTAAAACAATATCACCAAAACCTCTCTCTTTTCTGCAAATAACCACATATTTAGCCGCATCTAAATTTAACAATTTTTGATGTAAGACAATTTAGAAGGACAATTTTAGAAGGATATTAGATTTTTTTTCTTTACCTATAACTTAGTATTTCTCATTTTTATTCATAATCCCTTATAAATAAGCAATAAGGGCTATACTTGTAACTCGGATGATGAGGAAGTCATATAAAAGTGTACAAAGTGTGCAAGAACAGGGATACATCCCTCTGACCTAACAATGGCCCTAGGCAATATGAGCCGGCTGTATTGTGGCTTGGCTCACTTGAAGGAACGAGAAGTCTTTTGGGAGGCGGGAATAAAAGAACTAAAAGTTCCTTACGGAGTAATTCTCAGCACAGCCATTTGTCTCTTCCAGGCAGTCTTGGACTGTAAAACATTTATCGTCCAATGGACTACTAAACGTTATAAATAAAACCGCAAAATAGAATAAAACAGATTTAATAAAATGCTTAGAACGTTTTATTCGGAGGGTTTTCTAGTTTAGCGAGAGGAAAGACCTGCATACAGGATCAAAAGGAATCGATAAATTTAATCAACTTCAGATCTCATTTGGGCTCAGTGGCGTTCACAATATCAGGGGTTAAATGAATCCCTTTGACCTTTAATTGCTTCAAATTAAACTGTTTATTGTTTCAGCTCTATAAAACTCACCTGAGTTATATATGTTAGAATATTCTGTACGTTAGAATAGCCTGTATTGAAGAATTTATTTATTTTTTTTTATTTGTTTACCCCTTTGGCTTTTATTAATATTTGAAAAATAACATATTAATATTACTAATGATACATCGTATCTCTTTTACTTCCCCAGGTGCATTTTAAGAGAGGATTGCCTGAAGGATTTTCTGAACATTAATTAAATGGAAGGAGTGGGGGATCTAGTGATGGGGTTCACTAGTTCTTTCTGATTGGAGGACGAATTTATATCTACTAGAATAATTTGTATTAAAGTTTATAGGAGCTAGGTAGTTCAATGAGTAGATAGCTGAATTTCTAACTTGTATGCCACAGGATCGAGTAAGGCAGACGTACATAAATTATTTAATCTGCTGACAACAATAAATCGACCCTAAGGGATATTACCTATCCTCTGTGGTTACTTTCTGTAAGAAAAACCAACCTACTACAACTGTGTTATTTCTTGTGTTCTGTGTTGTGTACGAATAATACAATCGTGTTATTTCGACCCAACAGCTATAAAGGTGCCAAACTTAAAATAAGTAAGTTTATAGTAACTTAAACTTACTTTTGTTTATTGGAAAAAATATACATAGAATAACCATTAAATATAGAATTAATGCGATTTACTAAAAAAAATCCCTCTTCTTACTTACACTAAATAGCTCTAAAGAAAACCAGGAATGTAGACCTAACATTTCGCTTTTTATTTTACGATCCACCTTAAGCCTGTAAAAATTATCTTATTCTGTAAATATTAAGTAATTAATCTTGTTAAAAAAAGCCGGGGTGTGTACCAAATACATAATTAAGGTTTTTCCTTCTGATAGTACCATGCCATTCTCTTTTAATTTTGTATACTGCTTTCTTATTTTATTTTTGTTTACAATGATGTTTACTTAGAATCTACTTGATTAAATTTAATATATATAAAAAATTGTAAAAATTATCAGTACTATCGCTAATTGAACCATAACAGTTCAGTATTATATGACTAAATCGGCACTCCAATACATCTCTATATTGCTGTTTTTTATTCATCCAAATATTTCCGGAATTCGAAAATTGAATGAAACTGAAAAATGAACTATATTTTATTAGCCATAGAAGGATAATTGATGTTTCTGTAATCCAATATACTCGTACAACGATCACTCCATTTTAATTAAAAACAACTTTTGATTATTTTAATAAACTGGGTGGGAAGACCCTGTATTCATTTTCCAAATTAAATAACAGTTCATTCAATTATACTACTCGTTGCTCAAAATGTATAACTAATTATAATTGACTTGTATCATGTATTTCAGATTGTAAATATAATATAGTGTTAGCATGTACAAAATTCATGTCAGTATCTATCCTCACACAAGACTGAAAAGAGAATAAACTGCTCGACGTTTTCACCTACTTCAACATTTACTGGACAAACGCTCTAAGCTCCCAATTAATTAAAAAAGACTCATTTACATGACAGTTATCAGACCTATTTGGGCACGCGGAGTTGAGCCTTGGGGCTCTACTAAACCATCCAATTCGTTTCGTATCCAATCCAAAATCCTTCGTAAAATCCTCAATGCTCCTTATTATGTCACAAATAAACCCATCCATCATGATCTTAAGATCCCATATGTTGCTGATTTGGCCCAAACTAGATACCTATGACAAGCTCCATACACACTTGAATCCGCTAGTCTCGCAACTTGCTTCCCATACTATTCCTAATAACTAAGGCCCGGATTTTTATGTTTTTGCATATTTTTTTTATGCTTTGTACAACACGTTTGAAGTTTTTAAAACGTGTTTTGGGCCAAAAGCATTCGATTAGGGCAAGTTTTATTTTGCATATTTGAAGGAAAATGCATATTTTTGTATATTTGATCGTTTTTGCATATTTTTAATGCATTTTGTTCTATTTTAGGTTTTATGTGTTGTCAGAAGTGTTCAGGTAATTTTTAAAAACGATGAATCAATAAAAACATTTAATTCAACTTAGGAAACAATTAATTATAACATTTCTTTTTCTAGGATGATTGGCCCTTCCCCTTTCTATGTTAAAATTCTTAGAATCCATTTCCACTTTTGGTTCTGCTGCTCTTCTATAACTAAAAATTGTGTTAGTTAGACTCGTAATATCGCACCGTTAACATCACGAAAGTTAAGGCTAAAGCTAGTGAACTTGTAACCAAATATTTACGCGAATTCCTTGACGAAACTTTTCATAGTGATTCGGGCGTTTTACTTTGTAACAGTTGTGATATGTCGACATCCCGAAGATCGTTAGTAACACAGCATATCGAAACAACGAAACATAAAGAAAACCTACAAAGAATAAAACAATTCATTCAGACATTTATTTCTACATCATTTACATCAACTTCGATTTCCAGTAAGTCACAATTTTTCAATGATTTGCTCGTGCTTTTATAAGCGCAGATATTCCAATTTATAAGATCAATAATTTTGAATTAAAAGAGTTTTTTGAAATGTATACCGGACTCAAAATGCTAGACAAAAGCACTATTCGAAAAAATTATCTCCCTGATATTTACCAGGAGACCATGAATAAAATACGCAACCAATAAAAGACGTACCAATTTGGGTGTCCATAGGTGAGACGACTGATTCTCTTTGAAGGTACGTGGCCTATGTTATTGTCGGAAAGCTGTCAGAAGACTTATCAAAACCCTTTCTTCTAAACATGAAGTTGTTGGACAAATGTCACCACGAAACCATAGCTAGGTTTTTTAATGATTCCATGACTTTTCTTTAGCCAAATGGAACTCTACACGAAAAAGTTTTTTTATTCACAACTGACGCTGCTCCATACATGGTTAAGGCTGCAAAGTCATTGAAAATATTCTATCCTAAAAGAATCACTTGCCCCGGCATTTCATAGGGTCGCGGAAACTGTCAGAAATGAATTTGAAGATGTAGACTTGCTGATTTCGAATGTCAAAAAATTTTTTCTCAAAGTGCCAAGTCGGGTAAAATTATTGAAAGAAAATTACCCAGAATTAAATTTACCACCGGAACCAATAATCACAAGATGGGGAACCTGGCTAGATGTATCCCTACTATCAACATTTTGATAAGATCAAACACGTTCTTTCCAAATTAGATGATACAGCGTCGGCAATATCAAGAGCAAAGAAATTAATGGAAAAAACAACACGTTTTCGAAAACAGCTCTGGGCTGAAACAGTTACGATCCATTTGCGATATTCTAGAAGGAAACTTTGGAGAAAAAGATATGCCATTCAGCCCTAGTGAAGCATCATGTTTTAAAAGAGCTCCAGCTACATCAGTCGACGTGGAAAGATCATTTAGTAGGTACAAAAAACATTGCGACCTGATCGTCAGAGCTTCACATTCGATAATCTAAGGATATACACAATTTCAAATATTAATTTGTAAGAGGAATAAGCGTTTTGTAACTATTTTTATATTATAAGGGTGTAGTATTAGAAATTAAAAAGTACGTTATACATTTTTTATTTTGCATTTTTATTTGGTTTTGCCTGCATATTTCCCCAAAATAAATGCATATTATATGTACATATTTAGGATTTTTATTGCATATGAATCCGGTCCCTAATAATAACCCTCCGAAACGTCTGAAAAGAAGATGGCCTCGAGACCTTCTGCTATAGAACTTTATTGGAGTTTTACCAATGGGTAGTTTCTCCACAAGTGTTTTTTATCATGTCATTTGTTCATATAGCATATTTACTTATTGCGTTGTTGCATTTACTTGTTGTATTATTATTACAGTTGTAAATATCAATAAATTAATCTAAAAATAAAAAAAAATTAAAAAGTCAGTATCTCAGTATTTTATTGGGCACTTTCATTTCCAAAGCTCAAAGTAGAAAGAAAATTATATGGCTTGTTGGAATATATATTTTAATTTGTGAATTCTATTTCATTTTTATCAATCTTTTGACTTTATATAATATAGTAAAAATGTTATGAATCATCATACATGACATTGGGTCTATCAGAAGTGATTAATGAAACAAGAAGTATTAAATATTTAAGATATTAATTCTTAGCTCATTTATATTTTCAAGATGAGATTTCATCTTAATTACTTCGATTTTAAAATACAATAATTTAATGTTACTAAGGATAAACTCGGTATATGATAAATAACTATAAAACTTCCGTACTTTACTTCCGTATATGTACATCAATTTATAGTTGTGTCAAAACTGAAATCGAAGAACATCATACGAACCTGCACAGACCTATCTATATAGTCAAATGTTTAAAGTATAGAAAAAAAACGGCTTCTTAGAATATATCCCAAATGAAAAATTACATTTTATTTTGTAATACCTTTACACATGTTAAACTGTAATAATCAATCAGGAAGAGTTGATTATTTATGGAGTGAATTATTACCTCATTTTTACTTGTAAGATGAAAATTGAAGCGATTTATTTGATAGTTAACTACGATAATTTAATGATGGATCGAATAAGCTTTAAATATAAGAAATTATTCAAGAATTGCGTCGATGTTCGAAGGTATAGAGCACGGCCAACACTGAGATTGCTGTAAAGTGAACGAACCTGCACAGACCTGTAGAGTCCAATGTTCAAAGTTGAAAGAACACGGCTGCTTAGAATTTATTCTAATTGACTAACTACATTTTATTCATTTGATTTATTACAACGTCGTGTTATAAGTCTTAAACACCATTTTATTCATTGATCATTAAGCCATGCTGTAATGTAATAATCAAACAGTAAGTGTTAATTAATAAAATAGAGCCAAAATCTCAAAAAGAAACACTATTATTTATTATAATGCAATTGGGAAAAACCACATTGCAAAGCCTTATGTTTCGCCTATTCAGGCATTATCAAGACTCAAAAAGAGTTAGATAAATCACATCTCGAAGAAAAAGGTGCAATACATCCCAACGATCAACAGCCCAAACAGGCTCCAAACATGAGACAGCACCCCACCACCAAGACTTTCAACATACAACTGAAGAGAAGGTAATACGCAAACAGCTGGGAAGCTTATAGAATCAGCTGATCCACAAAACATATCCAGTAATACTATGTTTGCGTATTTCCTTCTGTTCAGTTGTATGTTGAACGTCTTGGTGGTGGGATGCTGTCTCATGCTTGGAGCCTGTTTGGGCTGTTGATCGTTGGGATGTATTGCACCTTTTTCTTCAAGATGTGATTTATCTAACTCTTTTTGTGTCTTGATAATGCCTGAATAGGCGAAACGTCGACTGGTAAGTGTGTATATTACTAGATTTAAAACATAAGGCATTGCATTGTGGTTTTTCCCAATTGCATTATAGTAAGTGTTAATTATTAAGGAAATGAACTATTACCTCATTTTTACTTTTTGGATGAAAAATGCAGCGATTCCCTTGATAATTGACCACAATAGTTGTGTCATAGATTGAATATAATCTAAATATAAGTAATAATTTTGAGAATTTCGTAAGAAATTCGATGAACTGAAGAACCTGCAGAGACCAATTGGGTCCAATGTTCAAAGTAAATAAAATAAAATGGATTCTTAGAATATATTCCAATTTACACAATAAATCTAATTTAGTTAAATACTACAAATGTAAAATAAGATGTCCGAGTAGTGATTTTAAGTAAAGGTTTTAGCTAAACAAATTTTAAATTTAAGGAAATATTTATAAATTTCTCCAAATTGATGCAATGATGTAAAAGTAACATTTTTGTAAAAAATAACATTGCTCAATCTTTATTCAATTGTCTATTTGAATAGAATTTGAAAAATAAAGAACCAATTAGCTAAATGGTTTTAATACGATAAGTACTATTAAATTACTAATTATTTTATTATCACTTCCTCAGGATAATATTTCGGTATAATTCGGTAATAATGTCATCTAGAAATGAACGTTTCAGCAAACGTATATCATCTATATTTCAAAATGTTAGTTGAAACTTTTATTCCTTGATGAAATGATTATCAAAATCTACTCTTAACCCATGAGTAGTCTTTTCCATGCTATAGCTCCCGATAACTTGTATTTTTGAAAAATATTAAAAATGAAAGGAATACACAGTCATACCTTGTTTTAACTCAACTCGATGCGAAAAATTGTGTAATACTTATCATTATTTGTGGTATTATTTTATATTCAATATAGTCATGGGTAGAAATGTAAGTGTTGAAATCGGGTGAGGGTGTAATTAGTTAAGTTGTGTACTTCCAAAATGGGGAAAGAAATTAATATTAAATAAAGATTCTTAATTTAAATTAAACCTATTTTTAAAATATTGAAGACACTTCCTGAAGCAAAGAGGAGAATGTTATATTACAACTCTTGCAGAACTGATCCTCAAACTTTACCTTTCGAAAATGGAAAATTCAGAAACATTTACACGTCCTCGAAACTTTAGAACAAGCTTCCAGTAATTTGTTCTATGTTTGAAAACCAACTTAATTTCACTTTATATACATTATATCTCTAAATTTATACGTGCAATATAACATAGTAGAATATAAAAATGACTTTATACTTGGTCTAGGGCTCTGTTAAATAACCAACATGAACAAGTATTGAAACATATCAGTCCTTAAAGAAGAACAATAACTCCATAAATCCTATTTTTTCAAAAGAGGTAATTGAATGTTCCATGTGAGTTAAAAAAATTATGAATACAAATTTGGTTATTGGTAATGCTATTGAAATTATTTTATTAACCATTTGAAGAAAAAAAACTTTATTGAAGCACCACAATCTGCCATTTGTGGGCAATAAGTAATGATGCTATGTAGCTTACTATCATTCCATAACAAATCAATGATATAAAGAACATAAATGTATAAATAAATATATACAAGCGGAAAAATATATACAAAATAAAGTAAAAAAAACATATAATAATAATAAATAAAAAATAAAAGAAATATACTGTACACATTCATACTCTATTTAAAATTTGCCTGGGGTCCCTGGAGCTTCTTCCCCAGGAATGAGGGCAAAGCATTATTAATCATTAGAAATCTTTTATAAACTTGAAACTTTCTTTATTTCAACTGATGTCATTATTCCCATAAAACTTCAAGTTTAAAATATGATACAACTAAAAAAATGACTTTATTTAAATAATGTTGGAAATGGAATATAATATCTCTTTCCTGAATTAAAAAGGTATCTCTTTCCAAACAATTGCTACTGAAGGATTAAATTAAAAATACTTTACAAACTTTTGAATAATGTGATTGTTCTTAATTCTTTTGAAGGAGCGATACCCAATTAATTTTGCTATAAACATATAAAATTTTTTAAATATTTTTACACAATTTGTATATACAATTACCTTGCTTTAACTATGTTTTCCATTATTATCATACCTAACCAGTTGTTACGTAATATTCCTCACTCTCTAGTTTTTTTCAAAATTTATCTTGATCTCTGTATTTCATGCTTATCAATTGTGTTCATATAATCTGTTATTATTCCTTGAATGACTTTCTTCCTAAAGCAATTTTTTATGTAGTTGTTTTATATATCTTTTCCAAGCCTTAAATCTTTGGCCGCAATATTGCCACATTAAAATAAGTATTGCTTATTTTGTGTTATCTTTGACTGTACCCACTGAACAATTCAATCCATTTTATAAAATACATATCTCACCAGAAGGCTACATAATACGCAACATAAGGTATACAAATGAAAAATCCTTCTTTCAACACAAAAGATAAATATTATTTAAGTGTTAAGATACTAATTGGCAAAAGATAATAAATAATAGTGAACAAAAACATAAAATGTAAATATATTTTTTGAAAAAAAATACTAAATATCTCATAAGAACGACATCCAGTCACCACATAGCCTTTACAATTGGTGGAACCATAAAAAATCTAATGGAAGTATTAAAAAAAAAAAACCAATTATAAAACTACGTATTGCTATTCGTAGAAAAACGTTGCATTCGAGTCATGTAAAGTTATCTAATTGGTGCTTAGATCTTCTTTAAGATCACCATCTTCTTTAAAAAAAACAAAAACGACTTCCATGCCTAATGAATCATTATCCCAAGCAAGTGCTAGGAGAAATTTATTAGTAGCAATTAATAATCCCTGCTGTTTCGCTTGACCTTTGCCACCTAACGTTTGAATTAAATCGCCATAAATCAAAATACGAGGCTTTTTTCACATCACGAAGTTTTCTTTGTGGGACGTCGCTTTGATGATATATTCCGGTCAGGCAGAGCGATCGCTGGGCAACACTTCAGATTATCCACACTTTATATACTTTGATATGTGTATTTGCTTGTGGAAAATTCATCTTTTTTATTAATATCCTTTTTTAAATAGATAAACTATATTATATTAGAAATTATGTTCATTGAAAAGAAGCAGAAAAAAAAAGGACTGTAAATTTATTTTTATAATTCATATTCTTTTATTTTATTATTATATAGTATAATTTTTTAAACATTTTATTTGAAAAGAAAAGATATGATCAGGACCAGGACCGAGAAGCGAACCAGGGTGGCTGAGGTGGCTAAGCACCACCACGGATAGGTGGGAGACCCGGGTTCGAGTCCCGGTCCTGGTCATATCTTTTCTTTTCAAATAATAAATTTATTTTTATTTGGTTCATGTAAATTTCTCTATTATTGCTCATGATCAAAAGATTTGTCCTTCATAAATTCGCCATTTTCACTATAAAAATACCTTTACATAGCTTTAATTTATAGTATTAAAAATTGTTTTTTCTATTTTTTTAATAGCAACGGTAATAGCAGTACGTTTTCTTTTTTTTAAATATCGAATCTTATAGAATTAAAAAGCGTTTAGAAAACTTTACAGGATACACATGCAACGTTTGTAACCATTTTCTTAATAACGTATCTGTGGAGATACATCAGAATTTTTTTAGTTTTTTCCAGACATCCTTGGGCCATAAGGGTTAAGGGGTATGAATATCATGTCTATATTAAAAAACAATAAAATTCTGCCAAGTTAAGGGTTAATACGAATAACAATACATAGTTTCACACATTTTAGAAATACGTGCAGAGCAATTTTTTTTTTTTACAATTTTAGTCAATTTTTAAGGTTCTAGCGCATATAATTAATTATAATATTAGTTCTATGTCATCATGAACTGGATTTTCCAATTCATTTAGCTATTTATGGCGAATATATACCATAAGATGGTATACATTTGATAAAATAAAAAATACATTTAGTTATTTGTAGTTCTTTACAATACAATTTACATTAAAACACAAAATATTAATTATTTAATTATATATAACAATGGTTAATAAATACTTCCCAACCAGCAATAAACCTATTCGTCATATTTCGAAACCTTAACAAATTACCACTAAAAATAAACAAAGAAGAAAAAATATTGTTTTCTAAAAATAGTGTTTGTTAACACTTCCCAACCACGTATAGGGCTATTCTTTCAAAACTAGAAAAATAAACTAAGAACATAAAAAAAATATTTATGATGCATAGTTGGCTTATTAAGTGTGCTGACTAAACTTATTCTTGTTGTTTCATATGATAACTTTTAATACAAAGTCTGGGGATAATAACCGTATATCCAAATAATTGTTGGCATAAAAAAAATATAAACTACCTCAATTTTTCTTCACTAGGGCTCTCAATCAAATCAAATAAAAATCTGAACCTTCGGGATTCACGCTAATCTTGAAATAAAAACGATATGAATGTCCGGAATGTACCTTCCTTAATTTAAATTTAATAATATTTGAATTAGGGGAGCGGGGTAGGCCATTGCTTGGATAAAGGTTCTGAGTTCAAATCTGGCTGTGATGAACACATTCTCTAATGTTTAATAAGTCACGCATGGACCCTGTGCGATCTACAAGCCGTCTTGGGGCTCATCCGAACTTTTATGGTGGGAAAACTAAGCGGTTGAGCATAATTCCTGTTCGTTTTTTTAAACATTACAGTCTCTACCATGCACTGAACCCGTGGGTTCTAGTTGTAGCGGCATATTTTTTAAAAATTTGAAATAATTATTTAAATAACTTATTTTTTGTTATAAATTTCAGGACTAAATCAGAATTAATTGATTCCGAATTATTTTATCCAATAGTTTTCGACGGTATAAGCCTTGTGGGATTTCAATCAGCTTTTGAATTAGATAAACAAACACAGTTATAGGGAGCCTCAAATACAGTTAATACACTCGGTTACAAAGGAACACAAACACCGGGGATATGTGAAGTGGGTTGAAGCTGTAGAGGGGTCTCAAAATAGGTCCCGGGGTCGGTTAGACAAATATCGAAAGCTATCGGCAAAGCCCCCAAGGGATCACTTGGTTATATTAAAAAAAATCAGAGATCACAAATATCTTTGAATATTTATGTCTATACCAGATAGCGGAATGAAAAAACAACAATAAATATTGGATCGGGATTCACTTTAGTGATTTTTTTCTGTTGAAGTATTTTAAAACCTTTGCCACCTGGAGGAACCGTGATGGCAAAAAAACATGTTATTAAATACAATACTTCAGGGTTTATATTTATATAATAAATATTATTTTAATATTTTATAATTATTGGTCAATTTTTTATGTTTAAATATTTTTTTTATTTATTTTTTTAAAGAGAAAAAATAGACCCTTGGCCGGGATTCGAACCCGGAACCTTTGTCTTTTCGTGACAGCGCTTCACTATTTGAGCCACCAAGGCCGCCTGTCGGCAGAGGACAAAACTTTTCTCTTACCGATCCCATGTCCTCGTGTTCTAGCAATTTTTGCGAAGAATACACTAGAACGTAGTTCTTTGAACATTAATTTAATTTTAGAATCTTATTTACTTACGTCATATTATTATTTATAATTTGTAATAATTATTGGTCAATTTTTTTATGTTTAAATATTTTTTTTTGTTTTATTTATTTATTTTTTTAAAGAGAAAAGATAGGCCCTCGGCCGGGATTTGAATCCGGAACCTTTGTCTTTCCGTGACAGCGCTCTACCATTTAAGCCACCAAGGCCACCTGCCGGCAGAAATAATAAAGATATTATTTTAATTTGCATTAAAGGTATTTTCATCACTTAACAAATGATTGCCGCATTGAAGTTATTTGCGTTAATTTAATTTTATTCAGAGAGTGGGATAGTTCAGCGGCAGGGAACTGAGTTGTTATACCAAAGGCTCCGGGTTCAAATCTGGTAATAATTTAAATAAACAAATTATTTAATCGGTTACTAGGATACGCTGTTTGGGATCTACAGACCCTACCGGGGTATTATTATTATGATTACCCATCCTCTATGAAGCGGGAACCCCCAACTGGGGAAAAACATGGTGGTGAGTGATCTGGGATGTCACCTCCCGACTCAGCAGTCAGACAGCAGACAACACTCCCGTCATGTCTGAGCCCAATCTCTTCATGGATTTTATCAGTACAAATTTTTTTAAAAATTTTATTCTTAATATTATATATTATATTTTTTACATTATTTTGAAATATTATAAGTGTATAATATGTAACATCTGATGAATGGGATCGCAATTTTATGCACATAATTATGAACTAGAGGAAAAATGAA
The DNA here is from genome assembly GCA_037127475.1 of Arma custos. NCBI lineage: Eukaryota > Metazoa > Arthropoda > Insecta > Hemiptera > Pentatomidae > Arma > Arma custos. The sequence goes on along the minus strand of CM073762.1, from coordinate 58,353,220 downwards.
TTGACGTTTTGATATTGAAAATTAAAAAAAATAATATTTGTTCAGTCGTGTAACTGTCAAACAGTGTATATTCAATAATTTAGTCACTGCCGCCATGATCGGCTATAGCCATCTAAATAAAAAGAAATTTGCATATACACCATATGTTCTCCGATTATGCTCACTTGCTGCTCAACCGTGGACGAATCACCAGCTTGCAAAATTCACGGCATCAGACTGAGAAGCAATCTTGGATCTCTGCAACCCCCTCTGCTATTCCGTGGTCCAGAGAGGACGACACTGATCAACCAAGACAATTGCCAGGCATTTGGAAGACTCGAAGACCAGGTGACGATTATCAACTAACTAAGTATGTAACCTTTACTTGGATTAACAAGCGCCATTACAGCGCGGTTAAAATTCTTTAAAGACTATTTGGGATCGCCATCCAATAAGGAGTCTACCGTCCCTCGCCGAGTGGCCCCGTCGCCCGAGTTTGATATTCCGCTATTAAGAGACTTCATTTCTCGTAAAGTTGTCTATTGAACAGTTATCCCTAATATTAGTTAAAAACCATAGTTCCTTGTTCATTCTTTGTTCTGGTTCCTGTTAGAATTGTTACCTTAATTTTGTATATATATATATATATATATATATATATATATATATATATATATTTATATATATATATATATAATTTTCTTAATGTATAATATTGTATTTATGTTTCAATCTAATAAATCCACATGTTTCAGTATTTGATCTAATTTATTAAATTTATCGAGCAATATTTTATGATTATTTTTTAATAATATTTTATTATGATTATTTTTAAATATTTTATCATATTTTATAAATATTATATCATATTTTATCATATTTTATTATGATTATTTTTAAATATTTTCATTTTGATCAGAAAATATTTGTCTAGGCAGGGATTCGAACCCGGTCGTCCGTATCTCTTGCGTGGTGCTCTAACCATCTGAGCTATCAAGGCTCGTAGCCAAACCAGATGAATCCATTCTCTTCACGATAAATTTAAAATATTATTCAAAATTAAAAATATTTTATTATTTCATTTCATTTCATTTTTGTTTGTTTTTTCTATTCAGGCTAATCACGCCTTAACAATATTGATCCTTGTAAGCACTGCTCTTCTAAACGCTTATAAGCCCGAGGATTAGTATTTTAACAAACCTGGTTTTAAAATAAAACCGAATTTCTAATTACTTTTTCTGTTAAAAGAAGTGATTATCATAATAATTTTTGAGTGAATCGTTATTCTTGCCCCATATCCTCTTTGAGCTCGGTGATGATGAAGAACTTTGTTTTTTAATTAATTAGTTTCTTGTTCTTATCAAATATATCTGAAGTGCTTTGTAATTTCTACGGAATATGCTTTGTTTAATATTTCGGATTCGACAGAATTGGCCTTTAATAGGCGAGATATCCCCAGTCAATTTCCCTTAAGGAAATTGGCCAATAACCACAGCCTTCTTGATATTCTCCCCCCATTCTAACCCTCGAATCTAATGTGCACTCTACTGAGCAATATTGTTCCCAATCACCGATCCCAGCCAAATCGAACACTATCTCTGGAACACTTTGCCCGTAATAGTGGGCGTCTATTTTTTTTTTTCCTTTGCTATTTCAGGCTAAAATGTCATAGGTAACTAGCTAAGATCATTTTAGAATATATGTTTAATCAATTCTTCTTATGGTTCTTGATATTATCTGGAATTATATATAAAACTATGTTTTGAGATTAAAGACATAAACATGGATATCCCCACACAGAGACAAAATAAAAACTTTCTTGTCAACAAAAACACCAATTAAACCAATAGTAAAATATGCTAAAGAATAGTCTCTATAACAATACTCAAAGAAGCGCAAATGAAAACCATATAAAAGTTTAAGAAAAATTATTTTTAAAAAAATAATTTAGAACAAAACTTCTGACAACTTCTTTTTGTTTTTTTTTGTACGAGAGAACTAAATTCAAACAACAATGTGCTCTTAGCATATCTGTAGAAGAATTTTTATTTAGCAGTTTTACTAGTTAAATTGAGCATATCCTTCTTTATTACACAAATATTTTATTTTTTATTTATAATTCCTTTGATGGTGATTATTTTTAAATATTTTCATTTTGATCAGAAAATATTTGTCTAGGCAGGGATTCGAACCCGGTCGTCCGTATCTCTTGCGTGGTGCTCTAACCATCTGAGCTATCAAGGCTCGTAGCCAATCCAGACGAATCCATTCTCTTCACCGATCCTATTTCCCCCTGTTCTAGAAAATTTTTCGATCTATGATATGTATGTATGATAAATATTTTATTCTCATTTTATTCAATTTACCATTTTATAGCTCATCCATACAAGGATGTTAATATATTGGTTAATCTAAAAACATAAAGTTGTTACAGCAAGAAATTCATGAGAAAATTGTATTCTCCAATGAATATATATGTCCAATAATTAAAAATTCAATGTTTGAGAAAAGAGAGCAGATATTCTGGAACCGTAGACGGAAGGAGTATAACCTCACAAAAAAAAAAAAAGGGAGATTTGTTTTCATTAAGATTCTGGGCGAGGGAAGCCAATGTTTATCAAACAGCTTCTTAGGATTTATTACCCTCCAGCTTCTTAAATCTTTTCAGATAGACCAGTTCTGCATCTTCAGCAGACCAGAAGGATGGGATGTCTTTAATCCTTCTGAATTTGAGAAAAGGATTACTGAAATAATAAACCTTCTAATTGAAATAACGCTAAGTATGCAATGTGCCTCAATAAGAATGAAAAATGCAATAATAATAGTTGGAAATAATAAAAATTAAACTTATTAGTTGTACTGACTGCACTAGACCATCCGTCGTACAAGAATAGTCGCTGTTGCTCTCAGAAATAGTAAAACTAAATTATACGACATTTTCAGAATAGTGATCAAAAGTGTATAGTGCGCGAATAAATATTCTTCATTAAGGTAACAAACATTAAACTGATTAGTAAGAAAGAATTATATTCGTCATGAAATTGAACCATATAACATGATTACACGAAGTGGTTTTCTTATATGAAGTAACTAGATTCACTATTAACTATGGACTGACATTATAACTGAGTGACTACTCTCTTTACATACTATTGTCTAGTCATATCGTTTTCTCTATAGGTATCTCCTGACATTTTAGAGCAGGTATATATACTTATAAGTGTGATAGCTTAGTGGTTGAGAGTTGAGTTGCCATGCCTAAGGTCCCGAGTTGAACCTGCTAGGAAGGTAGCGGAGATAGAACCTGGGGCTCACCCAGCCTTTATGAAGTGGGAAATTGGTAAAAAAAACTTAATGGTTGAGCGTGATCTAGGACGAATTTTTTCACTTTACAACCACTGTCCTAGAAAAATACAGTCTCTACAATATACTGAACGCAAGACCCTCCATGCCAATATATAACAGGGGTATAGGTTTTTTTTAATATGGTATGTATGAGTATGTATATAAGCAAAAGGGAGAGCAGGAAGTTCACATTGATGAAACTTCCTGGTTTTGAAATCCACTTTATAAACAATTTACTTTAGGTCATCGAATATCCGTCAACTATGAGATAATGTTACTAAAATTATTTAAATGCTGTTTTTAATTGAAAACCATCGAAGTCGATCCCGATTCACATAATAATACTGTTATAAAATATATATTCATTAACGTTTATTAATGATTTAATTATATCTGCTTCATTAAATTAAACATTAATAGGAAAATACTACTCTGTCAGTTCTGTAACTATTGCCACTTAAAGCTATTCATGAAAAATATTAGCTATTGCTTCAATGCATTTTGGAAATAAGTATTCATCAATTCATCAAAAAACTGGGATGTTTTATTCATAAGAGTCCAATTCTAGGCTTTACTAAAGGAAGAATATCACCACTGCTGACATGAATATTTCCAGTATTTCAATTATTATTTTATTTTTATCAATTATCAATAACATCAATGTTAATTTATTATTTATTACCTATTAATACGTGTTTGCCTGATGGACTCCTTTCCCATGTGACCGGGGGTTCTATTTCAGTGAACTTAACATGTTTAATATTTAATGTAAAGAGTCTCTTGGGCCACTTTATAGGCCATTTTATTTTCACTTAACCATGTGCCCAGGTACTCTTCTGTAATGGATGAACCTCCGGACACCATTGCTTAAATGCTGCTTAACTAAACGGTACTTAATGGAAACTAACTTCAGTAGCTACAGAGGTAGCAAGGATAAAATATGTCGATTTGATGATTCTATAAAAATTTATTATTAACTGGTTTTTTTTTTTTTTGTTAAATCTCAAGATAATTATCTATATAATTTGAAAAAATATTTTTTTACAAAATGTATGGTTTGATCAAAGAGTCCACTCCTTCCAGATGTATCGATAACGAGGTCATCAAAAATGATAATTAACCAGCTGATTTTTTTTTTTACTTAGTTAATATTTATATAATTTAAAAGTCATATTGTAAACTTTGGAGAATCATCAAATCGACATATTTTATCCTTGCTACCTCTGTTAGCTACCACAATCGAGAATTTTCGCAAAAGAAATTGTTGGGCGTCCCATCAAAACGAAGCTATTCACGAAGATTCTGCTTGCTAGTAATCAAGTGCAAAAATGTACCAGGGATCCTGGACTATATACCGTAGTTATGATTTATATTATAATATATATATATATATATATATATATATATATATATATATATATATATATATATATATATATATATATATAAAACACTGTTAATAACTGTAAACTATCAATAAATAATATTCATAATTAACAGTCGAGAAAAATAGATACTGTTACGGTCACAGAGAGAAGGACTGTGTGTCAGTTTGTTATATTTGGAGATTCTTACGGTCTTACGGTAGACTTTGATTAGTGAACTGTAAGTTTTAATTAGTAGTTGTAAATTTTAGTGTAATTTTATAGTATTCGTACAAATTTATGTAAATAGTTAAGTCATTTAGAATTAGTAACATCTTATATTATTGTAATAATTAAATAGGAGTTAGGCCTAGATAATAAATACTTAGAATATTGTTATTGTAAATTTATATCAGTTTATTAATATAATTGTTAATAATTTAATTGTATTCTTTTTGTCACTTTGTTAATAAACATTAGTATCTTTAATTTAGGAGTAGTTTAATTCATGTTAACACCCAGTAGCCCGTAACAGTACCAATATTTATCATACATCAAAAAGTCGATATCTACAGTGAAAATAAGAAAGGGAAAAAATGAGATTTTACGAAGATATTAAACTGATACACTGCACACACTCATATTCAAAGGTGAAGGTGTTTCAAAACGCAAACATAAAACTAGGCCTCTTCTAAAAATAAATAAAAAAATTCTGTTATGACACCGATCAGAGCATCAATTCTTTCTCATAATGAAACTGCGTCCCAAAACAAAAAATTCTACTACAAGTGGTAGTAAAATTGAAACTATGAAATATAATAGAGCCCTAGATAATGTGTCCATAACCTGGATGAATTGAAAAATATTCTAAACATAAAAATAAAAAGTGCGATAAGGAAAGTAGATAAACAAACAATATAGAAAGCTCCAAATCCAAAATATGTAAAATACTACAAAAAACTATCTGCCAACACTTTTTTCAATAATAGGTATAAAATAAAGTTTGAACAAGTGAAAAAATATCAAAAATAAATAAAACAGAACGTTTAATATAGGAAATGATAAGTGGATGGTAATTATTACAAATACTGAATTTCTATCAGATGTAGAACAGTTTTTGTCTCCTGGCCCTAAATATTGTGTATCATATTAACCAAATCAATTGCCTTCAGCTTCTAATATCGGTGTAATTGAATATATAATAGAAATTAATGTAGAAGAAACAGATATTGATACGCATAAACTAGTATTTAGGTATATACATTTTTTCTTAGTATTGTCAGAAGTTGCTTGAAGTGAGGGTTGAACAGTCTTTCTAATTACTTTATTCTTTTCCTCTTTTATACTTAAGGCTCTTTTCACTGCCAAGGGTATTAATTTCCACAAGCCTCAAACCTAGAGCCCTTCATAATATTTTTACTTATTAAGTAATAAAAAAGGGCCTTCTTGAAAATAATGGTTTCCTCCTTAGAAATCGGATCCTTTTTAGATCCAGAACTTTGTTGGGCGCCATTTTTTGTTTTTAGTTTTTATTTTAATTAAGAAGAACTGGAAGGACTATCGATTTCTTACTATTTTAATATATTTTTTTCAGTCGAGTTTCATTAACTATTTATTTTCATTTTTTTTAGTTTGATTTTTAAGATGTAAAAGCATTCATAATGTTGACCGAACATTTATCACTCCACTTATAAACTATATTACAATAAACATTTACTAAACATCGTTATTTTTTGGCTAATTCTTTAATCTCTAAGTTTTTAATAGCATGTAAGTTAAAAAGAAGAGAACATGTTTAACAATAATACATGAGTTCATCTTTACGATACTTATATTAACTTTATATGTAATTTATTTAATATATTTTATGTAACCATCATCAAACATCTTTTGCACCAAAACTCGTATAACGATGCATCAATGAATCTTTTTATAAAATAGTAATTGTGAAAAACAGGAATAATGAAAAAACATTCCTACCGTATAACAGCAATATCCATTCTCTACATTTATTTTTTTACCATCCAACATCGATGAGACACATTTCTGAAAAAAATATGTTTATTTATTCAGCACATATTATTATTAAATTCCATAAGTCTACAATTTAGGGGAGTAATATGTCTAGATAAAAATTATATACATACAATATACTGGTTATCTAATAGACTAGGTAATAAGTAAGCTTAGTTGTTAATAATTTTTAAATATATTTGTCATATATGAATGCCAGATGAATAAAGCTCAGATTGATATCCTTACAGTGTGACGTTTTTTATCAGACTTTGTCCTGTCTAAACGTTTTACACTCGAAAATTAATATATATTGTAATTATTTAGACCGTTTAGATGAATATACCGTTCCTTCAAAAGAATAACGACATAACTAAAAAAAAGGCGTTTTCGAGTTAAGCCTTCGATCGGAATAGTATTGGTTGAGGTTTTTTAATTCAGAAAGGACATATCTGATATTCAATTTCCATTTTATATATATATATATATATATATATATATATATATATATATATATATATATACGTTATATAATAAAGTCATATTTTAAAATAAAGTTAAAGTCAAAACAGTTTCAAGCTTTTAAAAAAAATTAATAGTTAATAAATCGATTTCAAAGAAAATTTGATAGAATAACAGGATGTAGATATATCACTCAACGATTGATATATCTACATCCTGATTGACGAAATAACTCAAAAATTGGCATTTTAGAGCTAAGCCTATTGTAGTGATCGTGTTGGTTGAAGTTTTTCAATTCAAGATTGGCATATCTGATGTTTCATTGGAATATTTACATAATATAAAACCAAAAAAGTTTCAAGCTATTAAAAATGTTTTAGTGGTTAATAAAAACAGTGTCAATGCCATCATTACAATAGGAATGTTTTGCTTTACCAATACCCAATTTTTTTTTTTAACTCCATGGAACTTTCAAATACCTTTATTGGATCTAGGATTTTAGAGTTATTTTAAAGCGATATGTATAACTTTTTAATGGGATTTAAGAAAGTTTAAATAAGCATTTTTATACTTATGCAGACTACACACACACACACACACACACACACACACACACACACACACACATATATATATATATATATATATATATATATATATAGAAATTACTAAACCTGCAACACTAAAATACCTGACATCATTATGCGTGAGTATAAATGTGTACTTGCTTAAGTGTGTTAAATATAAATTTAAAAATGATTTAATTAATAGGGAGAAGGAAAAAATTCAAATCTCTTTAATTAAAAAATGTATATAATCTGCTGTTGGCAAATAGAAATTCATCCATTATTGCTATTATCCATTGGATAGTTTCTGGTTGAACTTCCTTACTTAGTAATTTATGTTTTTTTAAATAATTAAATGCTTTCATCCTTCCAGTAATGAGATTGCGCTGTAACAATAATTAATACCAGTTAGTTAATATCTGAGTTGAAACTACTTGCGAAGCCAACTTCCACCCAGCATAAATAAACAGACTGAAGAAATACATAGCGACCGTAAACTAGAACTGTGCAATTAGCAACTATACTCATATAAATCAGTGCAGGATGGCGCGGTTCTTAATCCGCATTGCCGCCTTCACTATAATAACAGGTTTCAATAATAATAATTTTATCTATTTGGTACAAATACATGTAATTACAAGGTATAATGTTACTAATAACGTAACACTTAGTAACATCGAAATTAGCTAGTAATTTAGCAAAATCAATTAGATATTAATTACTTCATTGCTCAGTTACTAACCGTATTTCTAGTTCGTTTAGATTCTACAACATGATTACTTTTATATGTTCATAAACTGTTTGAGTTTGAGACACTAAATGAAAACCAAGCCAAGGATGGCTATTCCGGAGATTTGATTTACATTTATAAATAAAATAAACATGTTGGAATATATCGAATAAGTCAATGAATGTATATTTGTTGGACAAGCCAACAAATATTTATTTAATTAATTTCAGACAAAAATTATTTACTTCTCAAATTTCTATTATAATGTTCATTTGTAACTGAGTGACAAAGCCTTCACCATTACACGTGGTAGAAACCGTAATGTTTCTAGGAAAACTATTACAGCGTCCATAATAAACAACATCTTGTCTATTCAGTACCTGTAATTGCAACGTAAAGTGTTCTTGATATCACTGATACCGTAACAGTGAGGAAGCTTGAAATTAACTAGTAATTTAGTAGAAGGAATTATTGTTCTTCGCTTGTTTGTCGAGATTCTACAACCTGATTAGTTTTATACGTTTAGATCTTGTGCGAGGTTATGATACTGGATTGAAAACCAAATCATACTTATTAACAATATTTGAATTATATATTCATACAATAAACACAGAAGTAAGTATATAATACGCTAATGCTAATTGATTAACAAGTCATTTATTAAATTAATTTCACAAAAATATAAATAGTTCTCAAAGATCAGTTGTAATAGAGTGATAAAATCTGTACCGCTACAACCCAAGAAGGTGTTGGGTTAAGTACATGGTAGAGACGGTAATGTTTCAATAACCAATATCTTTTTTGTTAGTTACGCATAATAGCAACATAAAGTTCTCGATATCACTGGTACCGTAAAACTTAGAAACTTCGAAATTAACTAGTACTTTAGATGAAGCAATTAGATATAAGTAAATCATTTTAATAACAGCTCGGTTAATAACAGTATTTCTCGCTTTTTCGTCAAGATTCTACAACCGTTTTAGATTTTTAAAGGCTGTATGAGGTTGAGACACTAAATGGAAACTAAGCCTTGACTAGCTACTGCGAATACGACAATAATTATTGGTCGGTAACATAATAAATATTAATTTTAATTAACTTCACCAAAACTTATTTAGTTCTCAAAATTCTTATTATTACAATGCTTAGTTGTTACTGAGTTATTTGATTAAGTACTAAGCTAACAGCTGTGTAGGGAAGTAATTTGTCCGAGGTTACGCTAAACAGTCAGGTTATCCCTTGATTAAGGATACCCGTTGGATGAGCCCTCGGAGGACCTATAGATCCCACAGGGTACATCCATGGCTGTCAACAGATAAAATAATTTGTCTGTCACAGCCGAAATTGAATCTGGAACCATCATCATAGCAACTAAGCACTCTACACACTGATCTACTTCACTCTCTAACAGGGTAAAAAATAAATTCAAAATGATTTAAAATCTAGCAGTACCACATGTTTGTAAATAGTAACTTACTTCTTGAATCGGTTGATTTAGAAATTGATTGATGCCTGACCAAAAGTCAATCACACCGAAATATTTTCCGTTAATTGAAAATACCCGGTTCCTCTCAATTTGTTTACCAAATCTAGACACAAAATCATTGAACTTATACTTTTGTTTATTATTGTATCAGATTTATGAACATAAATGAAAACGATTCTGAAATTTATAGTGGATCAATTATTGCACTTCAATCTTTCCGATCGGGGCATTTTTCCCCTTCCCAGAAAACTTAAACCTTACAAGATTGCATCATGATGACAGACAAGACATTATATCAGAAATACTCCCTGAACGAGAACAGCTCAATAAATGGTTTAATTTAACATTGGGTGTCGTATAGTTTAGAATTGGAGTTCATTTTCATTTTCACAGTACAAAGACTGATAAGGGCAGGGAATGATCATATCTGTTAAAAATTAAATTATTAATTCCTAAATAATTTTTATTATTAATTACATTTTAAGGGGGTGACCTGTGGTCTAGCAGTTAGCGTAACTAACCCCTAAGCCCAATATCGCGGGTTCGTAGCCCAGCAGGTGTTCCTAGGATTTTTTAAAGGGAGTAAAAAATCCTTAGTTAAGCCGTCCTTCGGAAGGGACGTTAAACGGGTGTCCCGAGCCTATACGTTTTCAGGTACTCGTTAAAAATCCCTATCCTAATTATACTTGGAAAGGCAAAATTTAGAACTCCCACTGTTGCATCGTCCGATTAGCCATATCAGCATAATGTGACGTTAAATGAACAAACAATACATTTTAGTAATTATAATTAAAATCCAAATATAAGCATATGGAAATATCTATTTTTGAAGCGATTTCAATGATATTATATACTTACTGGCATAGAAATGAGATATTATATATCATATGAAAAAGCAGTAATGTATTCCTAACAAACTTTAAAAGAAACCTATGACTCAAATAATCATAACTTCACTAATGTTATTATTGTTAAAAGTGTAATATTGATTTGTTAAATAAAATATTGTGAAAAAGTTATTTATCAAAAAAATATAAAAAACTATGTTTTACTCTTCATAAAATATTTCAGACAGAGGAGTAGAGAAAATATAAATAAAATAAAAGCCGCTGCTGAAAGAAGAAAGAGAGAAAAAAATAGTACACTCTCCGAGTCGAGAATGTTTTTCCTCGACGTAAAAAAGATAGAAAATATATTTTATAGTTATTATTTGTTTTTCCTATAGCTTCTGTCATGCCTTATCGTGGATCAATACGAGTATACATATATTTCCCCGAAAATATCTGTGTTATAATCTGTGGACATGTGTAAGTGTTGTTGTGTGTTTTAAATCAGCAGAATTAATTATGGAAATGATTGATTATATATAATAACTAGCTTATGCCCGCGGCTTCACTCGCCTGGAATTCGGTCTGCAAGTAATAATAATTTAATTATTTTTTAAAAATATAAGTTACTCGTGCATCCAAAATTTCAGATGTCCAACTTCAAAACTAACGAATTCTATACAACCTTTGAATCCCCATTATATTAAAGAGGAAATCCTTGGGGTGGAATTATCCAAATTTATTTCATAAACTATACAAAGAACCTATCTACAAATTTCAAGCTGCTAAGTTCCTGATTTGCCTTTAATTATGTACTATAACGGGGGGAGGGCACATGCCCCCGTACCGCCACATGAATCTGCCCTTGCTGTATCCTATGATGTATAACCTATATTACTGTCAAGTTTCATCGAAATCCGTTGAATAGTTTTTGCGTGAATGAGTAACAAACATAAACACAAACATTTGCATTTATAATATTAGTAGGATATCCCTCGTGCCCCCCCCCCTTAAACCAGCCCTTGCTATAGCCTATGCGTAATTCTGATGTATAACCTATATTACTGTCAAGTTTCATCGAAATTCGTTCAGTAGTTTTTACACGAAATAGAGACAAACATACAAACTTTCACATTTATAATATTAGTAAGATTAGTAGGATGTCAAAACAAATAGTTTCACTCTTGTTCTTTCTGTTATTTTAACAACTATGATAATGTGATTTTCCTTTAATTATGTACTATAATAGATTCTCCACAGTACCTAAAAAACTGTCGGGGGGGCATGTGCCCCCGTGCGCCCCCCCTAAATACGCGCTTGCTATAGCATATATGTTATTCTGATGTATAACCTATATTACTGTAAAGTTTCATCCAAATCCGTTCAGTAGTTTTTGCGTGAAAGAAAGACAAACATACAAACTTTCACATTTATAATATTAGTAAGATTTCTCGGAAAATATTGCTTTTAATTTCATAAAGATCAATAATGAAATCCTCCCTAATCTCATCACTACTTAATTTGCAACTGAAAAAAATGAAAATTCAGGTGATATATCTAGATTTAAGGGTTCCCCAATGCTTTTGTAAACTAAATTGAAATATTCTAGCTTAATAAACACGTAAATATATTTTTCACATATTTTTTTATTATTGTTATCTTATATTTCACAAATCGATTTGAATAAATATGAAATATAAATGATAAAGGTTTATTAATCCAGATCTAAAAACGTTTATCATTAAAAAAGCCTATGCATTTCAATAAAAATTCTTTATTAAATTAAAAATATTTCTACTTTATTCAGTAGAAAATTGAAATAATTACTATGTTTTATTTTTATACCTCGGGAGTATAGTGGCTCAGTTGTACAGCGCTGATTGTCATTCCGAAGGTATTAGGTTCAAATCCTGCCCGCTGGAAAACTATAATTTAATCTATTAGCGGCTGGAGATGAATCCTACGGGATCTAGGACCCTCCTGTGGCTTACCCAGCCTCTATGAAATGGGTAATCGAAATAAGGGGGAAACATGGTTGAGTGGGATGTACGACAAATCACCTCCCTACCCAACCGTTGTCCAAAAATCAGTATAGTCTCTACTATGTACTGAACCATTCACGGTTTGGAGTGGTGCACGCTTTATTTCAAATTATTCTGAAATGATTAATAAATAAAAATTAAATATTTTGTTTAGATTCTGATATTAGATGATTTTAATGTATATTGTTTAAAGAGTTTCTTGCCATAGGCCTTACCTTCATCAACTTGTGGTAACTAATTGCCGATAATTACACAAAGGTGAATAATTAATCACCATTTTTCTGATTTTAGCCTAATATTTTGGATACGTGAGTAAAAAATAGAGACTGCACTATGTTTTTGAACTGCTCTCGAAACCTCTCTCGCCCGCTCCACCACTGTGTGGAACGCAATCCTTCCTTCGTTGCTTACGCGTTTTTTTTCCTACAGAAGATAAACACTGTGTAAAGATTTTATTGCATGTTATCCCATTTATTTATTTTATTTAGTAGGTGTTGTTATTAATATATTTATTTTGTACAATTAGTTAAAATCTTGTCAAGATTCGTACTCTTTAGTTATTTCATTTCTATATTTATTTTTCTTATTATTTTGTCACTTCTTAAATACTTCATGATTTTTATTATTATGTAGCCTTCTGGCCAGATAGATATGTTTATTTTTCTGTTCATGTTTGTTATTCTAAAGGGACTTTAGAGACAAATAAAGTTTGTTTTCTATTCTAAAAATAACAATTAGTCAGGGAAATAACTAAAGAATATCAAGAGTTCACAGCACGCGCTGGAGTGAGCAACAACGTCTCTGCGATACTTATTTCTGTAGTCATCATCTTTGTTCGTACATATATGGTACTTTACATAGCTATAGTTCGTGTTCAGTTTTCCTTTCCTATCACATTAGCATCGGTGTACTGTCCTCCTAACAAATCCATCTCCGATTCCCAATTCAGCTCTCTCCTCGATTCCCTAGGGATCCATTTCCTTTTAGGTGCAGACTTTAATGCGAAACATCAACAGTGGGGATCAAGAACTACTAATTCCCGAGGCCGCATGCTACTGTCTGCACTTAATTCCCACAACTCCAGTTTTATTTCTCCCGGCACTCCTACATATTGGCCCAATGATCCAAACAGAAATCCTGATCTCCTCGACTTTTTTATCCATGCTGGCTTAGGTCCCCTAAACTATTCCATAGAACGCCTTGATGAACTTTCCTCAGATCACAGTCCTTTGATCCTTACCCTTTTTGTATCCCCAATACCCAAACTTCCACCGCCATCATTTATTAGGGGACCAGTTGGTTGGAACCTTTTTCATCAGCTTGTATCCGACACCATTGACCTCAGAGTTTCCCTAAAAATACCCCAAGAGTTAGATGATGCAGTCGATTCCTTTACCAATTTGATCCAGCAAGCAGTTTGGACTGCATCTTCACCTCGTCCTTCCTTCAAACCCCGCAAGAAAAATCCATTACCACAAGATCTTAGGGATCTTATCCTTACCAAACGCCGGTACCGATCCCTTTGGCAAAGAACTAGGCATCCTCACGATCGGACAGTATAACTACCTCACCAAACTGGTTAAAAAGAACCTGACAACCTATAGATCCGAAACCTACAATGCCTATCTTTCCACACTATCCGCTTCTGATAATTCCCTTAGGAATGCTACCAAAAAGATCCTTAAATACCACCCTATTTCCCATCCCCTCCGCCGTGAAGACGGTTCTTGGGCTGCATCAGATCACATATCCTCTGCTCTTGAAAGCAAACAGTACTGCACAGGCGCATTTCTGGACCTAGCACAAGCTTTCGACCGGGTATGGCATGCCGGTTTGCTGTTCAAGCTCAAAACTCAGTTACCTCAATCCTTATTCCTAGTCCTTCGACCCTACCTCTCTGATCGCTACTTCCAAGTGCGCTGTGGTAACGAATACTCCAATCTTTACCCAATTCAAGCTGGAGTCCCCCAGGGCAGCGTCCTGGGTCCTATCCTATACATATTGTACACCGCTGATATCCCAACTACTCCTGAAACCTTCCTTGCAACGTTCGCAGACGACACAGCCATCCTATAATCACATTCAGATCCTGAAATGGCTTCCTCGAACCTCCAAAGGAACCTTTCACTCATTGAAATTTGGTGTAACCAATGGCGGATCAAAGTCAAAGAGGAAAAATGCAAACACGTGACTTTAACACTTCGCCGGGGAACATGTTCTTCTGTCCAATTCAACGAAAGCATCCTGCCTATTTCCGACACAGTACGATACCTTGGCTTCTTCCTAGACAAAAGACTTACATGGAATCCTCATACCATACTCAAAAGACAAGAACTTAACAGACGTTTCAGCCAACTATACAGATTACTATGTAGGGCCTCCCATCTTTCAATAGACAATAAACTACTAATATACAAGACGATCATCAAACCTATCTGGACCCATGGACTGGAACTGTGGGGGACCGCAAAAAAATCGAATATCAGACGCATTCAATCCTTTCAATCCAAAGTCCTGAGAACTATTGTCAACGCTCCTTATTATGTCTCCAACAAAACCCTCCATAATGATCTCAACATTCCTTCTGTCCTCGACCTCATCCCTACTAAATTCTCAAACTTTCACCAAAACCTTGTCTGTCATCCCAATCCCCTGGCTCAGTCATTATCCAGTTCCACACATCCATACAATCCACCCCGCCGCCTAAACCGGCAATGGCCACGAGACTTGTTATAATAATGCTTTTTGGAGTACTGCTACTGACCAGATTCTCCACTCACGACCTGTGTGTGTGTGAAGCGCCCTTAACCAGCTTCCATTGGCGTTTAATGCCAGTGACGCGGCTGGGAAAGGGAGCTGGGGCCTCCCGGACTCCTGCTTTACCCTCATTCATGAGGAAGAAGCTCAGTTCGGGGACCCCAGGCAAATTGTAAATAGAGTATGAATGTGTACAGTATATTTCTTTTATTTTTTATTTATTATTATTATATTTTTTTTTATTATATATATATTTTTTTTTACTTTATTTTTGTATATATTTTTTCGCTTGTATATATTTATTTATGCATTTATTTCGTTTATATTATTGATTTTTTATGGAATGATTGTAAGTACATAGCACCATTACTTATTGCCCACAAGAGGCAGATTGTAATGCTTCAATAAAGTGTTTTCTTCTCAAAAAAAAAAAAAAAAAAGAATATCAAAATTGTTTTGGCATCCAGTCGCAAAATAACCTACAATGCAATAGAACTTTAAAGCACAATAATTATCATTATATTACATGCAGGTTGATATTGCGATATTTTTATATACCAAATTACCATTTGTTTTAATTAATTTATGTTAAAATTATAATTAATGTAGAAAAAATTCTGCTTTTCATCAACCTAATATTCTTAATATTTTGCGATATTTCTTTTTTGTTTATATTCTTTCATTTTCTTTATCACTAAAGAATAAACTGATCTCGATTGTGTGTAACCAAAGGGGAATCTAAGCATAATTGAACGAAATGATTATCAGTGCTTTTTTATGGTTGCTCATTTGCATTTTGTTGAATGACAACGAAACAGTAGAATTGGTGTTGTACTAACTGAAATTTTAATGTTTACGATAATTCTAATTCTTGTTACTTAAACTTATTCTGATGGAATGAATCAATTTTGTTAAAATTAGAGTACATAACAATTTTGAGATGAAATGAGGAACTAAGAAGAGACTATCTTAGTATTTCTGAGGATGCAAGTAATTCCCTGGACTTACTATGTTCCTTGCTTTGGTTCAGGAATATGGAGGCTTTCTTGAATGCATAATCTATCATCTTTTTTCATGCAAAGGAAAAACAATGGTGGTTTAACGTAATAATAGTTTTTATAGTATTTTGCATTGAAATTCAGGACTTTGGATGTCTGGAATTTCTTGATAATAATAGTATTTAATGTTTATACCTATAAAGTTGTTTATACCTACATATATAAAAATACAATAATACAGGAGATAACGGAACAATTTTTAAAAATTTTAGTAAGTTTTCTTTTTTAATTTTAAGTAGCTCAGTTTGTTGAGTGCTCAGTTCCAGTGTGCGGAAAATTCCGGATCCAAATCCTGCTGGGGCAGATGAATAAAAAAAATCTTGGTGGTTGAGAAAGTTCTCAAACAAATCGTTGCCCAAGAAATATTATATTCCCCACCAAGCCCTGAGCCTTCACGACACTTCATGTAGTAGTACAGACTTTGATATTATAAAAAAAAAATGTATAGATTTCAATAATAAATAAGAAAAGGGAATTACTGCCTCATTAAATATTTAAAAACTGTTTATAAGTATTTAAAATAGTTAAAAATTAAAGAGATAATGGAAGATTTAAAATAATAATAATATATAGAAGCATTAGCATGCCGTACATTCTGTTAGATTAATTTGTTTTATTTATTACAGTCTATTGTGTACAGTGTCTATTTCACTACGAAGTAGACACTAGTTGCTAGAGAAAATTAAATTAAATAAACAACCAGATCGGAATAGCTAAGGCCTGAGACAGAAGAAGGGTCAGGTATATATTATGCAGTAGATGCCTTTTATCGGATGTGGTCAGACCTTTAGTAAAGGCCAAGAAGATTTCGATAATGTTATCCATCTGCGAAGGAGGAAGAAACAATATCATTATAAACATTAAACATGGGTCATACTTTCTTAAGGCTAGTTAAAAAAAAATATAATTGCTATTTCATAAATTATCAGAGTACAATAAATATAACATAAATTATTTACATGAAGATTACTGTATTATTAACCATACCTTGATACGTTTGATACTGTATTGATTAAAAAACCTTCTTATTAAAACATAACCAAGGCTTTTTTAGGCCTTAAAAAAAGCTGAGTGTTTTCTATTAATCTTCAATTCTGCATTAATTTACAAAATGGATATGCTTACTATTATCTTAGATCGTTATAGACATTGTCTGATCTCTGGTAAAACTCATTCATAACCAACACAATCTAATATGACATAATAAACAATATAGCACAACAAAATAAACAAATGAATTTCCGAAACAAGAAATGAATAAACCAGTATATCGGAGCCAGGTTCAATGGTAGAGAATAAAGATTTTGGACCACTCCCTTAAAAGTGCTCACTGCTTTCCTCCGAGGACATCAATGATGCATGAAGTAGAATCACAAGGGGATCATAATCGATTGTCTCCTTTCCGATGTCTTTTTATGTCCCCGGGGGAGCCACGACAGGGGTCCAAAATAACAGTTCAGATATATCGTACTATTTTATAAAACCCTGGCATAAAGTCTTGCTTTCTTTCTAAACTGGCGGATCATTGATGCCATCGGTCGTTCACGTTATTTCTTTAAAATAACATGGGTATGAGTACAGGAAGACACCCAACTAATTGAAAATAGTGAATCGTATGAAATATTCAATTAAAAAAATTATTGAAAACTTCAGGTCATTTAAAATTCGAAAACTGTATATTTGATGCATGGCTGTGAAACCTATAAAGAACAATGATCAAATTAATTTGTAGACACAATATCTTTGTCGTAAGGAAGCACTGTGAATAATAGAAATAATGGTTTATAACAGACCCCTAACAAGCATTTATACTTTCTGAAAAAATATACATTTGCAAGGGTGACAAAAGCGAGCACAAGACACTTCATAGTTTATACCCTGAAAAAAAAAAAAAAAAAAAAGAGGACAGTTTAGTTCTTCGAGAAATCTTTCACAAAGAAGAAAAGCTGGTAGGCCAAGACTATGTGGGCAGATTAGAGTTGCATTGCATACAAGAAGCCTCTTTGGGATCGAGAACTGCAAGATGGCTGAACGAGCCAGAAGCCTATGACGAACGTGCATTAAAGGAGAGTACCTGAGGTATAGTGGATATCATAACAACCTAATAATCCGTAGATTGGAGGTTCGTAACCCGGAAGGTGGACGTAGGATTTAGTAAATAGAGTAAAAAATCCTTAGTTATGCTGTCAATCGGAAGGGAGTACGGTGACAGTTGACCATTAAAAATCTCCATCGTAATTATACCTGGATAGGCAGAAAATTTAGGACTTCCCATTGTAGCATCGTCCAATCAGTAAGGAGTCTAACATTCAACCCTGGATGCAGTTCCATTGACACAGATATTTAATAAAAAAAAGATTTATACATTTAAATTTGGCATTCAAATAGTTACTAATGCATATTTTAATAGTATATAATAATATATATTTTTACTAATGTATAGTGACTGTTCATTCCAATCAGTATCACATCTGAAAAGAAATTGGCTAAAGCAAGGAGACGTAGATGGAAACACTTTGCTCGGAGCGGATTAAAGAAAAGCTGTTAGGCTAACTGCCAGGTCAGCTAGCTGCGGGAGATAGCCGCTCTAA
Source organism: Arma custos (assembly GCA_037127475.1). NCBI lineage: Eukaryota > Metazoa > Arthropoda > Insecta > Hemiptera > Pentatomidae > Arma > Arma custos. Next base: position 58,334,000 of record CM073762.1, on the reverse strand, counting down.
ATAAGGCTATTTCTTCAAGCTCTTTTGTCAGCTATCTTGTATCGCTAATTTCTTAGTCCTCTGGATCCTTTCTTCATGTATCTCTCTGTCATTGTCCTTTGCTATAGTTTTTTTCTCGGAAAAAACAGAAACAATGCAATCAATTTCATTCATTGTATATAATAGACATTTAACAAGGAATTCTTATGATATTCATTAATAATAATTATTTTCAATAATTAATCACAAACAGCTGTATATGGCGAATAAGTTTAGAACCCCAAACGGTCTATGAACACCATCATCCCCTAAAGGGTCTTAGAAGGGGGAGGGATTAGAGGGATTTGATTGGTAAGGCAAATTACTTGTTAATCATGATATCAATGCAATCTAATGCTAATTAATAATCTATTTCTAATATTTATAGCCATTCGTAATTATATTAATTAAAATATTCAATCATAAAAAACAAATGAAAAGAATATTAGAATAAATGCATAATAGTTTGGCTCTGGCATGATATGATATTACGAGTGCATACTAGAGATATATATTTATTTATATTTTTATCTAACTTTTCATTGGATATAAATATTAAAAAGCGTTCAATTTATTTTTTATGTTGATTTGCTAATGAAGTTTTAATTTATTTCAGAAATACAGCATACAAAATATACCCACGCTTTTAGAAAGAAATAACAATTCCAATGATTAAAAAAATATTTATTGAAATTGACTACTAACATATATAAAAAAATACATCAAGTAATTATAATAAATGGCATGAAGCAAAGACAAGTAGAGTAAGTACCCACTGGAAGTACTCGAATATCAAATTCATGTAAGAAGGTTACGAGGCCATCTTATTTTCATACACCTCGGAGGATTATCAGGAATTGAAGAGGTTGCTAGGTCTGAAACGAGGAGGTTTCAGTAGGAATAAAGTTCGTCAAGAAAGGATTGATATAAGATTTAGGCTAAGTCAGTAACAAATGGGACTTTATGGAAGACTTTGTTCGTAGCAAAGTAAGGAGCATTGAGGATCTTAACATGCATTTTGATTGATGGATTGGATATGAGATGAATTCGAAGGCTTCTTCGAAGCTCTACTCCGTATGTCCTGATTGATCCTGTAAAAACCATGTATCAAAAATAAGTCTTTAGAATTTAACTGGAATCTCAGAGCGATCCCAAGCTATATATCTTGAAGTAGCCTGAAACGCCGAGCAGTGTATTGTCGTTTCAGTCTAGGATTCTAAGTTAAATGTTTGTCAAGAAGAGTCCTATGTACCGAATCTGTTTTACAGGAATCAGTGGGATGTTATTATACGATACAGGATAACAGGAACTCATTGGTTTACGACAGAGGGTAAAGGGAATTTGGTGGAATTTGTGGGAATTTATTTAAATGCTCCAGTTTTGACAACATTATTCAAGATCAGTAATATAGGATTGAAGAGTATGAAGTAACATTAACTGGATCAGTGTTGACTGATAAAGCTTATGCATCATAATAATACTAATATCAAGAGGATTGGGCCTTGAAGAACACCAGCATATAGAAATTAGAGGGTTAAGTAAATATTTTTATGATTTACTTTAAATGTCCTGTTATTGCGATAGAATTTCAATGATTTATCTATATTTATTATTTTAAGTATTGTCACGCTTTTTAAAAAGTTATTATATCAGTTATGCGATTATACAAACATATTTATATGATGGACAAAATATATTCGTCTTACTGTGATATTTTTTTAAATACATCACATGATTTTCTCTGTGTGGCAATAAGGAAAGAAACGTTAGAAACAAATAAGATTAGGAAGTTACTTCAGAAAAAATTGTAATTTGATAAAACCAAACATCAAAAGGGAACAAAAAATACGTTGAATAACATAACTTGGAGAAAATTAGAAATGTTAATAAGTTACAAAAGCTTTATTTGATAGTTATAAAAATTCAATTAAGCCAGAGCTTGTAATTATCCAACAAAATCGTGCATTCAGATTATAAAATTGAGCATGAGAGGAAAATAGTTGACTGGATGATAAAATGGAGAACGGAGATAGTTGGGGGGTGCAGTCAAAAAAACACCCAATAAGTACCAGACTTATATTTAGTTAGTGCCGACGTTTCGACCTACAATGTAGGCCATCTTCAGGGCTATGAGAGAGAAACAAACAGAACAAAAAATATATAAAATCGATACAGTAACAAGAATATATTGACATGTAATGTAGAAAATTAAAATAGTGACAGAATATAATAAAATAACATATTGAAAGATATAATAAAATTAACGATAATGAACAGAAATAAAATAGTGACAGATATAATAATTAAAGATAACGAATATAAAATAAAATACAGAAACTAAATGTACAGAAAGGATAAAGAAGTAAACATAATATAAAGGAAAAGAAAAATGAGGAAGTAAACAGAAAGATACAATCTAGTAAATTAAATATATAAAATGTATGATAATGAACTTCTAGAGGTTACATAAGTAAAATGTATGAAACATAATAATACAAGAGTGTGTAGAAAGAAATGAATAGGTATCTCGTAGAATGACAGAAATGTAAAAAAATTTAAAATATAAGTATGGGATGTAATATAAAAAAATTGATTGGGATGTAATATAAAAAAAAAATACATTTCTAACTGTCATTCTACGAGATACCTATTCATTTCTATCTACATATTCTTGCATTATTATGTTTCATACATTTTACTTATGTAACCTCTGGAAGTCCATAATCATACATTTTATATCTTTAATTTACTAGTTTTTTCTAAATCCTTCATATTCCACTCTTTTTTTATATGTTAATCTTCTCATTTTGTATCTTTCTGTTTACCTCCTCATTTTTCTTTCCCTTTATGTTATGTTTACTTTTTTATCCTGTCTGTACATTTAGTTTCTGTATTTTATTTTATATTCGTTATCTTTAATTATTATATCTGTCACTATTTTATTTCTGTTCATTATCTTTAATTTTATTATATCTGTCAATATGTTATTTTATTATATTCTGTCACTATTTTAATATTCGTTATCTTTAATTTTCATATATGTCACTATTTTAATTTTCTACATTAAATGTCACTATATTCTTGTTACTGTAACGATTTTATATATTTTTTGTTCTGTTTGTTTCTCTCTCATAGCCCTGAAGATGGCCTACATTGTAGGTCGAAAGGTCGGCACTAACTAAACAAAAGTCTGGTACTTATTTCGTGTTTTTTTTACTGCACTCCCCAACTATCTCCGTTCTCCACTATAAAATTTAGCAATTTCCGGCGCCTAACTAAACAATAATTTCAAACATAATAAAAATAATTGTAACTCTTACAGAAATACAATATTGTGAAAATCTTTTCACTCATTAAATTTCTCTTGCACAGCCTCATATGTCAAATCAAGAAAAAGGTTATTTTAAGGTACTCCATCTGAGTTCACATATAGATGTATTTTGATTATTACTTTCAGAACAACTGTTTCGAACGAATTGTGGTGTGCAATCTTTCTAGGAATATTTTAGATCTAATTGAAGGAGACTTTTTTAAATATTTCTAGTATTGATGAAAAGGTCTTTATTTATGTTTATAATGATTTTATGATTATATTTAGATATGAAAATGTAAGCCATAAAGCAAGTTTCGTAGACAACTGTAAGTTTTAATTTTTTTTTTTAAATCGTTGTTTACAAGATATCAGTTCATCATCATCTGTGGCGCTACAACTCCTATACAGTCAAGGCAGTTTGGTTCGCCAGTCTTCTCTAATGGTCGCCACTGCTCTCCTATTGCGGTTTCCAAATATGGACGTTTTGTTTTTTTATCCGCCGCCACTCCATCGATCCATTGGAGCCGAGGTCTTCCCACTCTTCTTGTCCTATAAATCCTTTCGTCTAGGACGATTTTAGGAATCTGATCCTGGGTCATTCTAATTATATGATTGGGGCATTGAAGCTGGGTTACGTTTATTACCCTTAAAATATCTGGGCTCTTGTAGAGTCTTGTTAGCACAGCGTTCGTCATTATCCTTCATATCTAGGGTTGCCAGATGTGTTCGAGATAAAAACCGGTAAATTTTTTTATTAGCTCATAAATATTACAGGAAATGACAAAAAACTCACAATCTATTTTTGGATATATTTAGCATTCGATGACACTGCTTATATCTGTTCGGTTCAATTGTTGCGTAGTGAATAGCCTGGTGGGATGTAAGATTTTAGCTAAATTTCTTTAACCAGGGTTTACCCAGATTTTTTTGACCGGACAAACATAAAAAAAAAACCCAGACTGTGGGGTTGAAAACCGGACATCTGGCATTCCTACCCATACCCCATTGGTGCAAACTGGACCATAAATTCTCCTCAATATTTTCCTCTCGAACCTTAGGAGAACGGCTTCTTGCGAGCTGGGTAATGTCTAGCAATCGGAGGCATAAGTAAGAACTGTTCTTACCAAATTCTTATACAAATGCACCTTCGTGTTTTGAGAAATAACCATGCTTCTAAAATGCTTCAGTAATCCAAAATAACATTTATTTGAGGACATAATTCTGCGATGGATTTCTGCTTTTATGTCATTATCCGCGTTTATCTGTGATCTAAGATACACTAATTCTTTCACACTGTTAAATGTTAAGCCTCCAGCCATAAAATGCGTTGGTTCGTGCACATTCAGTTGTTTGCTTGCATGCATATACCTATTTGATTTTTGATTCATTGACCTCTAAACCCAATCTAGCCGCTGCTGACTGATAAAAGTTCTTTCAAAAGAATACTGCTTCTTGCAACAACATCTATGTCAACGGTGAAGGTCAAAATCATAGAAGATCTATTGAATATAGTTCCATCAATTTGTATTCTAGATATCCGCACTGCACTTTCAATTTGCTAGGTCCAACTTGAAGAGAAGGCATACGCATTGCCTCAATCACCCTGTCTCAGCCCTTTGTGAGTTTCGAAGCTTTCAGTCAGGTCACCTTGAACACGTACTGTGCAGGTACCTTCTTCATCGTAGCCCTATTCAGTCTTATCTTTTTCGGTGATATTCCCATTTCCAGAAGCTCCTGGTACAGCTCGTTCCTCTTTATGCTATCATAGGTCATTCGGAAGTCGATGAACAGGTGGTGTGTGTGGATATTATATTCCCTGAACCTCTACAGAATGCTTATAATGGAAAATATCAATCCATTAAGGTATTCGAGAGAACACCTTATAAGCGCATGGTAAGAGGTATATACCACGGCAAGTATACCAATCAAACACATCTCCCTTCTTGTAAATCGGGCATATAACTACTTTGCGCCACTCACAAGGGATTTCCTCCATCTTCCAGACATCTATTATTATATTATAGAGGACTTTGACTAATTCTTCTCCTCCATAATTAAACAGTTCTGGGGAGAGTCCATATGGTCCCGGTGCTTCATATACATCGTCCATATCAGGGGGCTCCAATTCCCCTGGGGGCATTTCCTCTCTTTCTATTCCAGCTACGACATTAAAGAGGGCATCGAAGTAAGCCGACACTGTTCCAGAACCTGCCTCCTATTCGTATTGAGATTACTCTCGTTGTTTCTACAGGCATTTATTCTAGGTTTGAATGTCTGTCGGCTCCTGTTCATTTCTTGGAAAAATATTTTCAACTCATTATTATTCCGGAATTCTTCCATCTGCTGGAGGCCTTCCCGGTGCCAAGCCCTCTTTTTCCTCTGGTGGGTGTGTTTCTCAACCCTTCTTCTCGATCTGTATTCCTCCACTGATCTTTTTGTACGCCTTCACTATAACATTGGTTTATATGGTAAACAAGGTTCTTCGTTCTGGGGCAGCAACCGAGAGGAAGTGTGATGTGGGGGTTTGTGTAGTGTGCTATATTAGTGTACTGAATGAGTGTCAATATAGGTGTATAGGTCCTTCAATTGTCGAAGGGTATGTTTTAGTTTACCATATTTAGTACTATTACGCGATGCTATTATTATTTTAAGATGTTTTAAGCAAGTCTTATCTTAAACGTAACAACAGTCATTTATGGAGACATTTAGTTGTTTCTTTATATGTTAACTAAAAAATTATTATTACATTATCATTCTTTTTCTTTAATTCCATTCAGTATTTTATTTTAAAAAATATCTGGTTATCGCTATTCAACCTTGACTAAATTAACATCTTGCTGCATTAATTAATCATCCCTTCATTACGGTGAGTTGTTTATCTTTCACGACCATACAGTCATGCGGGTGTGTATCTTGAGTTATTGAAGGCGCGCTTTCTAACTAATTCCTACATTAGGAAGTCATTAGACTTTGCTTACACTTATATCTGTATATATATTTTTTTCCATCCGAATTAATCGGATATATTTATACATCCTACTAAAGTCTATTTAATATCCTTGATTTGTCCATCATATACCACTTTGTTTAAATACGTAAAACTTAGTTATAACTGACTTAAGTGATGGCACCTAAAAAAATACAACACATTTATTCTAAAAATCGAGGGCAAACTTACGTCTAGTTTGTTCCGATTATAATTTACATACTTGAATATTACTAGAATACGTTATCCTTTTCAATTTGAACCGCTACAACAAAACAGAAATTAATCTAAACATACATATCACAGAGGATTCCAAAAAAAAGGATCTGTATAATACAACCGTCATATACTGAAGCGTAATTTTCACTCCACATTCCAGCAGAATAATACAATATATGAGGACATATGACATAGACAGAAATATGGAGAGGCAAATGAAAAAGAGACATATGATACACTAATATACCAATATGATGCACCTTCTGTAAAATACTTTCTTAAACTATGTCAGATTTCATTTCTATTCACTCATAACATCTAGCGTAATTGTTATATATTTAAATATGTATATATATATATATATATATATATATATATATATATATATATATATATATATATATATATATATATATCTGCAGCCCCAGTGCATTAGTTGTTAAGTCGAATTTTGTCCAGATTGATTTAACTTTACTATTGGAAGCAGAATCGTGACATTCACGCAATTTTTGACGTGGAATGGAGTAATTATATAAGCATTACCTCTCTATAAGCCAAGTGCTTCCGTAGCGACTTATGCACTACGAAAACGGCTTAATATCCCTTCCTTCAATAAAATTAACTAATTTTAGAAAAAATTCGACTTGACTACTTATATACCGGTACTGCAGATATATGCTATTGAAATTATATTCCTTGACTCTAGGTTTTTTAAATCAGTTGAGGCGCTGATTGAATTTTGAAATCCTAACTTTGAGAAATTGTTTGGTAATATTCAATATTACGGTTTGGTATTTACCTGGTATACTGAAGATATTGCTAAACATTAATAAACAACAATCATAAAAAATAGATATAAGCAGAAACTTGTGTTTGTATATCAAACAAGAATAACTATAGATACGAATATAATAGAACTTGTGATTCCTGCATTGGAAATAGCGATTATATGATTAAATGATTAAAGAATAAATAAATTAATTGATATTTATTAACTACTACGCATTATATATTTATTATAATTTATATTTTTTTTGTTATAACTCATAAGCTCGACGAAGAAGAGAGAAATATTCTGAACCATAATTATGATATCATTGGAAGATTAAGAAAATATTTCCCGATATAATTATGAGTAGATTGTCGTACTGGGCTGGAACCATATTTTTTTTACCACTGTTTTTTCACCTTCTGATGACAGTACCTCCTGTTATACAATAAGTTATCCATGTTTCCTGAAAAGAGTATTTAAGAATGTTTGTTCTTCAACTTGACAAATCAGTTTCTTTTCTTTAGTATCACTTTTTTTTTTTTAAATTATTAAGTTGACAAAAAAAGCTGTTGCAGGTTACAATGTTTGTCTTTTTCTTTAAATATATAAACAAAAATTAATGGTCAGATGATTTGCTAGTTGTGCAAGGTTTTAATAATTATAGGATTTGCTAGTTGTAATGTTTTTAGACATAAAAAAAAAATTCAGGATTTTCAGATATACATAAATATAAATTAGTGAGAGAATAAATTTAAAATTTCCCTCGACATTTCAGACTACCTCAACACTTACTATACAAAGGCTTAAGGCTCCCTAATTAATTTAATTAATAAAAAAATATACGTGACTATCATAAGACCTATTTAGGCTTAGCAAATTGAAATTTGGGGCTCCTCTACTCTTACAACCCAAAATTCTTTTTATGAACAAATTCATCTATAATGACCTTAATGTCCCATTTGTTACTGATTTGGGCCGAACTCTCTATCAGCCTTTTTATAAAAAACTCCAGATAATCTTCCGAGGCCTCAGAAAAGATGGCCTCGTGACTGTCTATGTTGATTTTTTTATTTTACTACCATTGGGTTATTTTCTTTATCTATGCCATTACGTATCATTCTTTCTATTTACTTGTTTATTACTATAATACAGTCGTAAAGTTCAATATATAAATTTAAATAAAAACCAAACAAAATCTTTTGAAATAATTCGGAGATGATAGGACTACTAATGGTGACAAAAATAAATGTATAAAATATATAATTAATCGACATTAATAAATTCTGTAAAAAATATATCAAATAAACCATTTAAAACAAAATAAATAAACCATAATCTGGATGGAGAGTACAAAAGATAGTTTCTCTGCTTGCCTTTATTCATGCCATTATTTAATTCCCTCGCCCTTTACTTATTTACAGACTAAAGTGCTCGATCGGCTAAACTTAAAAATATTTAGCGGCGAACCAATATCGAATTAGCATACTTTTTTTTAATACTAACGGAACCGTAAATCAAGGGAGAATTGCCAATCAGAATTATTCAACTTCGTTAATTAAAAGTATATATCTCCATAAATGGCTAATATAGGAAAAAGTTTCTAGTTGAAAAGATAAATTACTTTTTCTTCAAGGATCAGTGGGTTCAATTGCCAAACTTCTCAACAAGTAATCCAACGAAAGGAGGGGGAACATAAATCTTTATAATAGTTTGTAAACTTGATAATAGAGCTTATTCATGATGGCTGTTCAACATAACAGTCCCATTCATCCAACCCTTATCTTTCTGTGAAACTGATCGGCCTCTCACAACCGAGCTCATAAATTATCATATTTAAAAGAGGCTGCCTCAAAAGGCTCAAGATATCGTCTGACACTTAAGAATGATTTCGAAAAATCAAAGGCTATCATCCAGACAAATTTTGCGACTCCTCTTCCTTCGTGGATTTATTTGAATTTATATCTATTTATAGTTACCTATCTTGTCAAAATCCGGGATATTTTTTCGGAGTATAGGAAAAATTCAAGATTCAATTTATTTTTCTGACAATTATCAATGATTAAATTATTAATGAAATTAATTTTCTGGAATTATGAACTTTTAAAAAATAAAATAAAAACATTAATATTGAAAAGGGAAAGGTAAAATGAGACCTTACATCAATGTTAAGACCGTGGAAAAATTCCAACGAAAAGCCCTTTAAGTCTCCAAACTAAAACAGAAATTGAAAATATCTGTCCAATATTTCGCCTATTCAGGCATCCTCAGGGTCGAAAGAAAATAACAGCAAAACACGATTAATGCACCTAAGAAACATCCCACCACCAACTAATAATTTTGATCCATTTGAGCCTTGGGGGTGGTGGGATGTTTCTTGGGTGCATTATTCATGTTTTGTTTTGCTGTATTTCTCTTTCTACCCTGAGGATGCCTGAATAGGCGAAATATTGGACAGATGTATTCAATTATTGTTTTAGTTTGGAGACTTAAGGGCTTTTCATTGGAATTTTTCCACGGCCTTAAAATAAAAACATTTTTGAATAAAATGGATGTACCTGATTTCGAAACCAAACGCCTCAATTTAAGTATGCATAATTGCATTCTAATGCCTCTTTAAAATTATCATGTATGAATAAACCAATTCTATCTGCGTTTTTCGATAGTAATAAACAGTATGTAGTTTATATAATTTACAATAAAAAGGGGGAATAAAGGCGTTAAATAAATAGTTTAAAAAAACCCGTACCACTAACACTCTTGAATGGGCCTGGGGGTAGTACAGTAAGTACAGTACTGTACTGTTTCATGGACAACGGCTGTCCAGGGATGTGATTTGTCCTAGATCATGCTCAGCCACCAGATTTTCCCCATTATTTTCGGTACCCACTTTATAGAAGCTGGGTGAGCCCCAGTAGGGTACTAGATTCCATAGGAACCCTCTCCGACTGCTAACAGTATTAAATAAAAGTCTGCCAGCGAGTGGGATTTGAATCCGAGACCCGACTGAGACCGACGGTATGGCAACTCAGTCACTCCGTTATCTGTGCATTATTTAAAGCGTAACAATTATTTCAAGATTATAAACTGAACTTCACTGTCAGAATAAGTCATTGATACACTGACTATATTCAGGCTTCATTCCTGTATGAACACGTTTTTGTAAGGTTTACTTCTTACAACTAGGATTAGTACTATATTCTAACAATCTATTTATTAACTTTTATATAGAAGGACTACTCGTTGATGAAGTTCCTTGGTAACAAACTGCATACCAGGAAATTTCTGAGATTCTCTAGCCGATCACACTTTTCCTCCTTTAATTAAGGCTCTTCGAACCACTGGAGGCACCTCGAAACAAACTGGCTGTGGAGTGACGACCTACCCTATTTACTTCTCTCTCAATTTGCGGTGTTCCCTTCCCTCCTATATTTCCTGTGCATCCGATCCTCCTTTGTTATACCACTAGCTGTCACTACTCTCACTTCTTTTATCTAGTGCTTCCAAGGTCTTCAACCTCTTTTTCTCCTCTCAGGTTTGTAAACGAAGGAACCATCCATGAGACACATCTCATCCATTCTCAGCACATATTGTAAAATAAAAAATATATAGTAATTAGTAAATTCAGAGGCAGAACTCAAAAGGAACGTCGAGGTTGGTTTGAAAGAAATTGAAAGACTTATCTCAGGTTCTGCCAAGTACTGAGTCACTTCCTGGAAACACGTTAAAGAACTACACTATACCCGTCTGTCAGTAGCAACTGAGTTAATTTTCAATTATACTGTTATTAAAGTTAGGTTGTTAATTAGCCATCAGTTTCCATTATTCTTGTTATTTCCATTTACAGATTCTCAATAAGAATTGAATCAGAAAACTTTCAGTCTTCTTTTTGAAAGAAAATTGAGAGTTGCTTGTCGTTTCAATAAGTTTGTCAGTTCATTTCGTAACGATCAATGTTGATTCCAACTTTAATGTCACTTATGCTTCAGGATGTTTTATTAAATAATTAATAGTACTCTAATTCTCAAGTATTTCTATAATTGTAAGCGCTCCATAGTATTTCTGTAATTGTAAAGCGTTATTTTTTTGTATGAAAATTCCTTGTGTGTGGGTCTAATATAGTATAATATAGTATACAGTATAAACTTTCGGTCGATCCTCTATAGTTGAATCAATGCCTCTTTTTTTCTTGCGACAAATATGAAAAAATAGTATCTGACAGAGATGACGTTAACGAAATCAGTACCTATAGGCATGCATACATCAACAATGAAGTTTAAACACACAAACACATAAAAAAAAGTTAAATAAAGTTATAATAATTTAGTTACAGCATTTTTCATATGAATAGCTATGAATTTTTCATAAAATCATTGTGTTATAACTAAGACTATTTGTTGTTGTTAACAATTCGATAAACTTATCATATTTATCTTATCTACATTGTTATAATATGATCTGTTCCTACGGACCGTGTTAAAGTTTAATAAAAAAAATTCATTGCCGGAATAAAAATTACTAACGCTTTTATGTTACAACCTGTATTTCCCCCGAACATTAGTGGTGTAGTATGTTCATTCTTCATTAATGTTGTTAAAAAAAAAGTAATTTTAATATAATACCTATACATTACTACACAATATTAAATGCATAGTATTTATTTTTTCAATTAACTAATTTATGATTATTTAACTACAAAGTTATCAAACGCCTACTATGCTTGAGAAAATGATTAACCAAGAGGCGAGTGGCCTAAGCAAACACTAATCATGGTAACTGGAATTAAGCACTTCTCTGTAATTGCTTACAGGTTATTACCATAAAGCATCCATTGTTTACTTATTTAATCTCAGATCCGAATTTCTCAAATATCAGGTAAATATTAAAATAAACTCGTGTATATATGGTCAGCAGAAAGACGTAGTTTTCATTTAGCAGTTCTAGACAAATTATTCTATATTATATTAATTCATATGGACTTATGCCCACGAAATGGCAGTCAGTTATATAGAATAGAAAAGTAACATTATTCTGGGACTAAGTCCCATTAGAATGACAAACATGAACAGAAAGAGAAACATATATATCTGGCCAGAAGGCTAATAAATAAAATGTAAATATACAATAAACCGTGGACAGCTGAAAAATTTACAAGATAATAAATGGAAACTTTGAGTGAAAAACAAACGAATGAATAAAATGCAATAATTTTGTTAAGTTATTATTAAAATATTAAAAACATAGGAAAATGATAATTTAAATTTAAACATTTTCTCTCTCTCTCTATCACTCTCTCACTCTCCCCCTCTCTCCCTCTCTCCCTCTCTTTATCTCTCTCTATCTCTAGCGTTGTAAATGGGAAACTTATAATTAATCAAAATTACTGAAGTTTCTGCTAAATCGACAGTTTAATGATTCAACACAAGCCTGATAACACTAACAAGCTATCGCACTTACGATCAGTTACTAAGAGCTAAGAAAGGAATAGTTAGACCTTGTATGCATCTTCAATCATTGATCTTAATGCTTTGATCCTAACGCCGCTTAGTGTATGGGAGTTGTTCATAAATATAAGAGGATAATTTAAACACAATGATATGTGAATAGATGAAGAAATCGGAAGTGATCACATAGTAAGCTATTGTGTACTAAACAGATAGGACACAGGCCAACGCATGGGGAAAACTAAGTCTCCATGGAAAACAGATTAGAATTATCAGAGCGTTATCATAAAATACCTAAAATAGTTCAAATGCAGGAAATACAATAATTCGAATTTCTTAATATCCATAATTAGGATCATTAAAAAAAATCAGTAAACAGTTATTAGATATTAAAAAAATTCTACAATCCATGAAAGGTTTTGGATACAGTGCATGGTAGAGACAGTACTGTTTCTAAGCCAACGGTTGTGCTGGGAGGTGACTTTTTCGTAGGTAACTTTTTCTCTAACTAAGGGTACCTACTTTGCAGTGCCTGGATGAATCCTCAAACTTGGACGAATCATCTGACTATTCGTTTAATTGCGTTGATTTAATAACTTAAATGAATAGAAAAAAACAAAAAGGAAGAATAAGGAACCTGTACCACTACCATCCATGAAGAGGTAATTGGTAGGCATTATTTCTTGGACAATACTTGTGCAGAGAGATTATTTGTCTAAGATCACACTACCACCCTGTTTTCGCTAATGAAGAGTAGCCCTTTATACACATAGCTTGACCCCCAGGAGAGTCTGTGGATCCTAAAGACTCTATCTGTGGTTGTTAACAAATTATATTTTATCTGTTAAAACTGTTTTTGATCCCTGGACCTACATAAGCATCTCAGAGCTGCAAATACTGAGCTGCTCTGCCCCTTCTATATTCATGTTATTATCACTGAACCCGTTAAACTTAGAGGAAGCGTGTTTAATTCCAAAAAAAATTTCTGGAAATCGATGTTTAAACGGATTCCCAGAAAAAAAAATCTGGAAATGTTTATTCTTTCGAAATTTCATTTCACTCACACTTTATCGTCTGTAAGTTTCGCATTATTTATGAGAGTGAACTTTACATTTAGCTGAAAGGGGTGCGTAGTGCCCCCGAAGCGCTTTGTCGGAAGACGACTAATAAAATATCAAAAGCCTATTAGCCTAAATGGAGTGGAGCCTCTCCCAGAACTGACTCAATGCTTCATCAAAGAGAATAGAACTAATTGCAACCGAAGCAGGTAAAAATATTCCAACCCTGATGATTTTCTCTTCTCTTATCAGCAAAAAAGGTTAACATCTTCTTTTATTCAAGGAACGAGTAATCAATTATCAACTATCACTCTTTGGTTTAATAATTTCCAGATAGCCGTTTAAACAATCAGAATCACTAATTGAGTTTAAACATGGAGAGAAAAGTTTTATTGCGTAAAATCGATATAACATATCTAATAAAAGCATTCGGAAAATGGTAGACTTCTCAAACAATTAAATAAAAAATGTGAATATTATGTTACACAATGCCTAATATACTATCCAATACGCAGGTATAGCATTTATAATTATGTATTAATAAAATAAAATAAGCTCGTTAAATAATTGCTAAAATATAAATTATTTTTTTCCCTATCCTCTTTGTACGAAGGGGATTAGAAATGTAATTTTGAGTTAAATTGCTGATTAAAACTAATACCGTTTATACTTTGAATTATTTAATCATTTTTCCAACAAAATTATCATCAACTTTAGCTCATGCAATTGAATTTCCAGTTAAATATTACTATATAATATAATAAAATATTATTATCGAAATATCGAATATAAAAAGAGCCTACCTCCTTTGGATGTTGGCGATTATAATGGCTGCTATATTATTTAATTTAATTAATTAATGACTTGCAATAAACAAGTCTATCAATGTTAATCCTTACTGAGTTTTCCAACCAGGAGTGATGCCTGCGACCTGGACGCTCCTTCAATCTTGTACTGTATGATAAAACTGCAACAGATGGTACTTTTCATTTCGGATCACATGATCAAAATATACCAATTCGTATCTTTGGTTGCTGTCCAATATTTCTAGATGCTTCGGCATTAATTGAATTATGATTTGGTTGCTTACATAATGCATCCATGAAACTCTGAGCATACGCCGATAACACCATATCTCGGATGCTTGTTTACTTAAATAATCGTAATTTTCTATACTTCTGATCCATAATACATCAATATCATTGTTAAAATCTTGTTTTAAGTTTTCAACGTACCTGTCAATGTTGATTGGATTTAGGACAGCGAGGGTTTACGTCCAACACTTTTTTTCGTAGTGGGTGAATGTCAAACTGGCAAAAAAAAAATGCTTACAAACAATAAATAAATAATTGCAATGATACCCCAATCTCACGAGTGAAGTTTTAATTTTTGAGATTATTCTGTATTCACTAAACCAAGATTACTTAAATAAATAAAGCGTTTGAATTTGAATTATTCAATAGGCGACAGTAATGAGAAGAAAATAACACAGAATAAAAATAAACTAATCTCAAAACAATTCACAGCTTAGCAAGATATTATTTTTTAATAAATTAAATATATTAAGTTCAATATGTAAAATCTTCAAAGAAACCTTAGGAATACATCTCCAAATAAAATACATGGGAATAATAATTGGTCGTTTGCCTTTCTAAGGTCTAGTTAAAATTAAGTTTCTAATTTGAGGACAAATTTCAACCTAAGAAAACAAGTAAAAGAATGCAAGATGATTTAAACTAACAGATTTTTGGATAAAACCAGGTAGCTAAATGAGGGGAAGAAGATAACGTAAGACTGATATCTTCATATATATATATATATATATATATATATATATATATATATATATATATATATATATTCTTACAGCATTATTAACATACAGCATTATAGTAATCATGAGAATTTATTATACTATTTGATTTGAATAACTGTTTATTGGATGGGAACGAAATCAGACGAGCGGATGGACGAATTATTTTTTTTATTTGATATTATGATTCTACAATTTTCTAATTAAACGTAATTTCTGAAATTTATAGGGAAGATATTAGAACTTTTATAATTTATGAAAAAATTATCTTTTAGGTCGTTTCAATATCACGACCTTATTACAAGTAATAACTAATGAATTTTTTCATTAACGTCACAGGTATTTTCAATCATTCATTCATTTACATTCAGCGCTTGAAGGGTTCGATGATTTATTGCCACTTTATCAATCATATTTATTCATTCTTCCCTGACCGTGGACTTCAATAAATTAATGACAGTGATTGATAAAAAAAAATGAGTGTTTGCTTTTAATTTTACTACGAGTTTTATATTCTTCATAAAAATATAATTCAGATTCTACATAACGTATCCATGAAATTTATATATAATTTGTAATAAAATTACAAATTTTAATAATAAGATAATAAAAGGCTGATAAAAGGCTAATAAAGCCTAATAAAAGGCTGAAGAGCCTGGCCCTTAAAAGAAATTTTATCATTTAACTTAATAATAATGAAAAAGAAGCATTATACGAATATATTTTATATCTATCATAAACCATAATATCTATACATATCTATACATAGCTACATACATATCTAAATAATATCTATACATAAACCATAAAAGTTGAAAGTAATATTAAGGATAGCTAGAAGAATCATTCAGTTATTACAAACGATGCATAAGTAATTTCTTACGAATTGTATATAACTTCTGAAAGAAAAATTCGGTGAGTAGGTCGTTATAAACAAAAAGAGTCTTAAGCAAGAGACCTATAAATTTCAAAAGCTACTTTTCTTTATCCTACCAGTTGAAGAGATATTCGGGGAACTCTTTGTTGGAGTCGGAACTTTCAGAATAGGAAATCAGTGGGAGTACTGAAGAGGTGTAGATTTCTCCAAGCTCCAGTGATTAAAGTACCTCGGAATTTAGGAGGCATTGAAGGAGAAATGGCTGCAGCCGGCTAAACCGCAGTTTTGACAAAGACTAATGTTTCCCCCTCCGTTTTGACTCGAGTAATCCACTGGATTCTTCTGAAAAAGGGTCCTTCTCTGCATGAGTGATGATGATTTGAATATTTAAAACCATTTTTTTAAATAATAAATACTGCATCTAATGTCTAAACAAATATTTTACAGAAGTAATTTCATAATTATCATGAAATAGAAAACTCTCATTCATCCTCAGACATTTTAACATGGATGTTTTCTTTTTAAAATGATCAAATATTTTATTTAAGATATTTTGAGGCCAGTTTAGCATGTTCGAATTCAAATAATTTCCAACATTTTAAATTAAAATAATCATATTGATATCCGTTGGTATTTTAAACATTGTTTTTAAAATATCATTTTTTCCTATGTGGTAGTATCGGTTTAATTTCTACAGGCAGATTTAAATTGCCTAAATTTATGTAAAATTTTTACGAAAGTGCATACATCTATAATGTAAATATTAACATATTGTTTTATAATCACGAATTTTGTTAAATCGATTACGTAATTTTAAATAAATTATAGTTATCATTGCTAAGCATAGTTAATTTAGTTTACTAAATGGGATTTGATTTCAAATATTGGATGTATTAATGTTTTTAAGAATGCATGCATATTTAAAAAAAAAATCTCAAAAAATATGATCATGTCAAATTCAAATATAATAATAAATAGTGTATAATAATTAATATTAATATAATAATATTTAGCGTTATATATAATAGTGTTGTATATCTAATGTATCATTACAATCATAGATTCACTTATGATATTTTAAATTAGTAATATTCCTATTTTAAAAATATGGTTGAGGGAAATTCCGAAGTCCCCGAATTCTTTTTCATTACAAGTTATTCTAATTTATCGACTAGTAAAATGAGCCTTCTTCTTTCCGGCGCTACAACTCGTGTTGAGTCAAAGTCTCCTGTAGCATCAACCACCAGTCGTCTCGGTGCAATGCTGCTGCTTTCCAGTTCCTTATTCCCAAGATGGACAGCGCATCCTCTTGGCGTATAGCTTTTCTTAGAGTATTTTCTTTGGAATTTCATCATCTCTCAATCTTGCAACATGCCCCGCCTAGCGAAGCCTTCCAACGTTATATATTTGATGTCGTCTATGTCATTAAAGGGGCTTGCTATTTCGGCATTTGTTCTTTGTCTCCAAGCATTATTGTTGGAAACTTATCCAAAAATTCTCCAAAGGATCCGTCTCTCGAATCTATTTAGCATGAGTTCTTGAGCTAGCGAAATTGTCCAGCACTTATATGCATAGGTCAGAACAGGCCTTACGAGGGTTCTATATAGGTGTACTTTAGCGATGCGTGAGAGTTTTTTACTTCTGAAGTGTTTTAGGAGCTCGAAATAACATTTCTTTGCAGTTAATAACCTTCTATATATTTCTTGCTGCATATTATTTTCAGAGTTCACCAGTGAGCCCAAATGAATGAATTCATTTACCCACTCAAATGTGAAGTCTCCGATTTGTATATCCTGGGCATTTTATTATCCTGGGCATTATATATCCTGGGGTATCCTGTTGATCCTGTCCTTGCAGGAGGAGAGGAAATTGTTTTTTCCATAAATTTCACATTTTTCTTTCTTTTTTTAAACTCAATATTCAACTTTCGAATTATTAGTTAATAGTAGAAATTCTTACATCAATCTTTGTCATATTTACAAACCAGCAGGTCGTAATCTAGAAGTAAATTTCCATAGTAATCATATAAATACAAAATAATTCATTAGCTTTCGATGATTTATTGATTCAAATGCGATCAACCGATGTAATATCGATTTTTAACTAACTTCAGTGTGTAGTGAAAGATGGCATTTAATTTATTCTGTTGCTCAATTAAAGATAAATGTTGACGAAAATATGTCAAATATTGTATGTGTTGCAATTGAATAAAGGTATACATTTATTTGGGCTTTTCATGCCACATTTATTCTTCAAGTACGTGAGTAACTACACATTCTAAGAAATATTTGAATACCGTCATCTTACAAAATAGAATGACAGAGTCCTCATTATTTTCATTTTGACTCTTCCTTACAGGACGTAGCTCAAACATGCAGGAGACTAATACCTTTCCAGAGGTAGGAATTATAAATAAGTGTTGAGCATATCTAAATAATGCAAATGTAAATAGACGAAGCCGGTTGTAAAAAAGGAAGCACTTGGTAGGCAATGTTTACCGAGCACTCCAATTTAAAGGGAGTCCGATGAAATTGGTTGTGTGGTGTTGGACCACTCCACGCATTGAGCATATTTGTCGACAGTCTGGCTCGGGTCATGACAAGCCGCAGCTTGAGCGGCTTGCTAGAGCCACTCTACTCTTTGGCGAAGTTCACTGGCCTCTTGCCTTTTGATCAGGATCTTCATCTGTCCAAGAAATGGTGGAGGATATCCATTTTCCTCTTGTTCCTAATGTCTGTAAAGGTATTCCCTGCAATTTACATCTAAACAACTTCTTCCAAGGCTTTTAAGCAACTAAGAGAAAAACAAAAATCGCTAAATTAAAAAGATATAAACAAAACGAATCCAAAAACATGCATTCTATTCGTTCGTTCCATACGAAATGTCACTTTTAAAGAAAAGGCTCTTAAGTGCAGCAACTTTACGGAATCAAAATTTTTTTTATTAAAATATTTATCCTCATTTTCAATACACTTATTGCAACATGTTATAAATTTTTCAATCCAAAAAACTGAAAAAAAAACAAGTTTTCGTGGTATAATAAAATAAGAAAAAACTTTTTGATTTTAGAATTATTTTCAAAACGTTTACTCTTTAAGGGAGTTGTTCCAAATTTCTGAACAGATGGAAATCTGTTAGACATAAGTCCGACGGATAAGGTGGATGTAGGACGACTTCGTAACCCGCAAGAAATTTAGATTCTTCAGTATATGTCGCAATATTGTTGTTATGTAAGAATATCGGTCCCTTCCGATCAACCAATGCGGGTTATTTTTTAATAAGTATTTTTTGCATTATTCAAGTATCCTTGCAAGAAGATGTAACGAGTTTTCCTAATTGAGGCTTCCGGGTGTCTAAATTTAATCCCAGAAAAATAACATGAAAATTGTGTGTGTTCCCAGCTCGTTTAGTGTCTTCACTATATAACGTGAAAAATGAGGTCTTGGGTTGTTGCGCAAGATTATAGATCCTTTCCCATTAATAAGTTTTTTAAATAATTTTTTTTTTACATTGTACAACGGTGTGATAGTTCCACCTCTGGATAAAAAGTCTACGTTTAAATCATAAAAAAAATAAACGAAAAACGCTTGTATTCATGGTAATATTTGATTAAATATTAATTAATTAATAAAAAAAAATCTCAAAAAATATGATCATGTCAAATTCAAATATAATAATAAATAGTGTATAATAATTAATATTAATATAATAATATTTAGCGTTATATATAATAGTGTTGTATATCTAATGTATCATTACAATCATAGATTCACTTATGATATTTTAAATTAGTAATATTCATATTTTAAAAATATGGTTGAGGGAAATTCCGAAGTCCCCAAATTCTTTTTCATTACAAGTTATTCTAATTTATCCTTTCCAGTTCCTTATTCCCAAGATGGACAGCGCATCCTCTTGGCGTATAGCTTTTCTTAGATATTTTCTTTGGAATTTCATCATCTCTCAATCTTGCAACATGCCCCGCCTAGCGAAGCCTTCCAACGTTATATATTTGATGTCGTCTATGTCATTAAAGGGGCTTGCTATTTCGGCATTTGTTCTTTGTCTCCAAGCATTATTGTTGGAAACTTATCCAAAAATTCTCCAAAGGATCCGTCTCTCGAATCTATTTAGCATGAGTTCTTGAGCTCGCGAAATTGTCCAGCACTTATATGCATAGGTCAGAACAGGCCTTACGAGGGTTCTATATATGAACCCAACCAATGTTCGTTGAATGTTCGTTCACCGTGAACCAATGTTCGTTCGAAACCAAAAACCAACTCAAATCACGTATTTCCCATTATAAGTCGTCAATCTCTTCCCACAAACTATCTTCTTCCGAATTATAAGAACATATTTTGACCCTCAACCATTCCTTTAACTTTAATCAATCCTCTGTCCTTGTCACAGTTCCAAAATATAACAAAAGTCTTATTTCAGAATCCATTTACATACATCACGGACCGAACCCAGTTAATCATAAAATTGACAAAAACTGCATTTCCATGACATAGATTCATTTTAAACCTCATCAAAACAGATTTAATTTCCTTTTTTCATTACCCAAACAATGTTCGTTGAATTGTTCTGATAGAAAATGCCATAAAATAGATAGGATTAATTACAGATCATTGCAATCTGTAAAACATAAAAATAGTAAGCAACAGAAGTCCACTAATTCCACTTTGAATTTTAGAAAAAATAAAAACGGACATTTCATATGACCCGATAGCTTACAAGCCAGTAAAACACTAGATTTTCTTAGAAATAAATTTAAATATGCTAATCTGACATCTGAAAAGAAGATGGCCTAGTGACCTTCTAAGTTGAACTTGTTATTTAAGTACTACCACTGGGTAGTTTTTCTATTTGTCTTTATTCATGACAATATGTACCGTTCCTGCTATTTACTTGTTGTATTGTTATAATAAAGTTATAAAGTTTAACGAATAAATTATATATAAATATATATATATATATATATATATATATATATATATATATATATATATATATATGTATATATGCTGAAAACTATAAAGCAATGGTTTATTCTTTTCAAATAATAATTCATAATATAAATAATAATAATTACAGACATCCTTTATCATTGATTTGAATAATGATTCCACAATTTAATCAGATTTAACTTGGTTGATTACCAAGATTCATTATTAAAAATACAAAACAATTATATCGATTTTTTAGTTGATGTTTTACCTCTATTTTTAAAAATTTTCCGAAATTGACTTTTTAAAAATATTATTGATAGTTTCCCCAAAGTTGAGGTTTTCTCCGACCAATTTTTATGACATTATTTTCTCCATACATTCTTGTTTAGCACAACTTCTTCAATCATTATTTTAGTATCATTTTTATTTCTTTTAATAGAGATATGATTCAGAATATATAAAGTATTTTGATTTTACCCGAAACATTGAGTAAATGAGTAAAACTAAAAAGGACGTGCATGGCTAAAAAATTCTAAATATACAAGAGAAGTTTGAAGTTGGCTCGGGCTTAAAATAAAGTAATCACTTTTCGCCTGCTCGCTTTAATAAGCACAATCACATCAGTAAGATGATTAGGCCTGGAAAAATTATTACTTAAATATAAACAAATGTTTATTTTAATAATACTTATAGTTGTATTCAATTTATTTTCAGGGATTTTTCCTGCGAGTATACATGTTGATCATTATTATACCTAGAGGTGATAATCTATCAATTTTCATCCAATTTATTGTTCAAAGTTTATCATTAGCGACTGTATGGAGTCACTTATTTTCAATCTACCGTTTCAAGAATAAACTGGAAAGATTGGGAAGGACCGTGGCGATTTTGAGTGACGGTTATTCGTACAAGCTCTACGTTCCAATTGTCCACACTCCGTTTGGAATTCTCATCCTCATTTTATGGTTTATTGCAGTCAATGCTGGAAATAATGGATATTCATCGCTAATTTTTTGGATTTTAATTAGTCTAATGGAAGCCCTAATTCACATTCTCAATATGACGTTGTGTATGTTTTTGGAAATATTACATCAACATTTCAAAGAGATCATCAACGATATCTGCTGTGTAAGGTAAAGAAATAATTATTATTTTTATTATAAATAAAATATTAATTTTCGTCATTCCTTTATTTTACATATGCAAGTTTGCAGTTTCGTATCAATATATCGCAAATTGAATACATAATATACTTTTTGTAAGTATGTATTTGATCATGTTTGTTTTTAAATTCAGTTCGACTGATTCCCATGTTCCCAATAATTTCATTAGGCATTTAGCTGGGTTTTCAACATACATACTAAGATTTAACTGTCAATATTCGTTTGATATTTTTCTTTTTATTTTTTTTTAATTTATTTATTGATATTTACAACTGTATTACAATTAAACAACAAGTAAATAGAATGCGTATTACATAATGACATGAGAATGACAAGTAGAGAAACTACCCACTGGTAGTACTCAAATCAAAGTTCAAATAAGAAGGTCACGGGGCCATCATCTTTTCAGACGCCTCGGAGGATTATCGGGAATTGAAGAGGAAGCTAGGTTTGAAACTAGAGGGTTTGAGTGGGAATGAAGTTTGCTATGAAAGGATAGATACCGGGCTCGGGCCAAATCAGCAACAAAAGGGACATTAAGGTCGTTATGGATGACTTTATTCTTAACGAAATAAGGAGCATTGAGGATTTTACGAAGGATTTTGGATTGTAGGGATTGGATACGAGAGGAATTCGATGGCTTAGTGGAGCCCCATAGCTCTACTCCGTAAGTCCAAATAGGTCATATGATGGTCATGTAGATGAGTCTTTTGTAGTTAATTGGGAGCTTAGAGCGTTTGTCTAGTAAGTATTGAAGTAGCCTGAAACGTCGAGCGGTTTCTTGTCTTTTCAGTCTTGTATGAGGATTCCAGGTTAATCGTTTGTCGAGGTGCAACCCTAAGTATCGAATCTGTTCTACATGCACCAGTGGGATATTATTAAAGGATACTGTAGGGCAGGAAGTCATTGGTTTACGACGTAAGGTAAAAGTGATTTGATGTGATTTTTGCGAATTTATTTTAATTCTCCAGTTTTGAAACCATTCTTCAAGATCAGTGATATGGGATTGGAGGCTTTGGGATGCAATAACTGGATTGGTGTTGACTGATAATACACATGTATCATCAGCATACGTGGTAAGGATAGTATTAGGATGAGTTGGGATGTCAGCTGTAAAAACTGTATAAAGGATTAGACCAAGGATACTACCTTGAGGAACACCAGCAGATTGGGAAAAGAGGGATGAATAGAAATTATTATGGTTTACTTTGAAAGTTCTATTTGTGAGATAGGATTGAAGGATGAGAAAGTATGTAGGGGGTAGGAATTTACGGAGTTTGTAGAGCAAGCCCGTATGCCAGACTCGGTCAAAAGCCTGTTCCACGTCAAGAAAGACGCCCGAACAATATGATCCACGTTCTAATGCAGAGGAGACCACATCCACCACACGATGACATTGCTGAATGGTGGAGTGTGATGCTCGGAATCCAAACTGGTGATCTGGTATTATGTGATTTGCATCAAGGATAGGGTACAATCGTTTAAGGATGAGTTTTTCTAGGATTTTACCCATGCAAGGTAAAAGAGAGATAGGACGGTACGAGGATAGGTATTCTGGTTTTTTTTAGGTTTGGGTATCATTTTTACAATGGAGAATTTCCAGAGGTCAGGAAAATATGTGGAGCGGAGTACAGCATTATATATATAGGTAAGGAATAGAATGGCTTTTCTAGGTAGGTGTTTTAAGATATGAATTGTGATGAGGTCGTGCCCAGGAGCTTTGCGGATAGGTAATCTGTGAATAATGTTGGATATTTCTGAAGGATGGAATACTTTGGGTGGAAGGGACATTTGGAGGGGAACATCTAACGCTTCTTTTATATATTCAATTTGAGTTGGGTTAATGATATCAGGATGTGGATGAAAGATTTTGGAAAGGTATTGGCCAAATAACTGTGATTATTCTCCGTCAGATCTTGTCCAGTTATTTGATTCAGTAAGGAGTGGATGATTGAATTCTTTGAACTTTAGGAGTTTTTTGGTAGTCATCCATAATGTTTTGTCGGTGGTTGTAAGATTTTCAGTCCGGGTAATTAAATTTTGAATTTTGAACTTGTTGATTTCTGTTTTTAGTTTGTTAGTTAATTTTGTATAGATAGTTTTATCTGCTGGATATCGAGTTCTATGCCACTTCGATCTTGCTCTGCGTTTTTCTCTTAATAAGATACGAATATGCTGTGGCAAATCAGTCTGTTGATGGTTATTATTTGTGTGATTTGTGATATTGTCATGTATACTGTTTCTGATTGATGTTGTAAGTTTTTCTATGGCTGTATCAATGTCTTGTTTTGTCTTTAGTGAAATTTTTAAGTCCAGTTTGTCCTCCAAGTCATAACAAAAATCGTTCCAGTTAACACGTCCTGTAATCAATGTGGGAGGGGAAGGCTTGGGAGCGAAACTTGAGTGCAAGAAAAGGAGGACTGGACTATGATCTGATGAAAGGTCGTCCAAGGATTCAATATTGACTTGTGCGGGGGATATTTGAGATGTGATAAATATGTCAAGGATATCGGGACGTTTTTTGGTAGATGTAGGCCAATAGGTGGGGTTGTTTGGCGCCAGAATGGAATAACTCTTTTTGGATGTTACAGCAGACAGGATATTTCCTCGGGAGTTGGATGTTCGACAACCCCATCGTTGGTGTTTAGCGTTGTAGTCTCCTCCAGCAATGAAGCGTGAACCAAGAGATTGGAATAAGGATTCAAGAAGATTATAGGAAACAGAAATTCCAGGAGGACAGTATACAGCTGAAAATGTGATATGGAAAGGACGAGTTGTTATGGTTACTGAGGTTGATTGGATAGCATCAGTTGGAATGGAAGCAATAAGGGAATGAGGTAAGTTTTTGTGAATGAGAATACAAGATCCGGCATGTGAAGTGTTATCTGGATGGTCTGATCTGTAAGTGATGTAGTCCCGTATGTAGAAATGTGCACGATGAGTGAAATGTGTTTCAGTAAGTAAAGCAATATCTATTTGGTTGTCGTGTAGAAATATGTCAAGTTCATCACGGTGATTAAGCAGTCCATTAGCGTTCCACAGAACGATAGCTAAGGGCTTTATGCTCATCGTGGGTAATTAAGAGGGACTTCGCTAAAGATTCTCGTGAGTAGGATGATGAGAGGCTTGATAGTCTCTTGAAGGTCTTTGAGGAAGGATGATAGGATAGAATTTTATGTCGATAGGATTTTGGACATGGAATGGATATGAGCCTTGAGTTTGATTGGGATAATTAATGGGCAAAGGAGGGTTGGCTGGGGGTTGTACCCGAGGTGCTAGATTTTCATTCAATGTTTGAATGCTGTGGTTGGAAGGGAGAGGATTTGGTTGTTGAGGAGGTAATTTGACCCGTAAGGGTGTATGGTGGGGAGGAATTTGTTGACGTGGAGGTTGAGGACAGGGATTGGCTGCCTTGGGCTTGGATATGGGTTCCCGAGACTTGGATTGGGACGTCTGGGATTTGGTAAAGGAATTCTGAAATTTGGTTTGGGAGGTTTGAGGCGTCTGAGCTCGAGGCTGCTGCTGAATGCTTGATGTTCCCCTAGTTATGTTGTCCGGAAGTCTATCTGTGGGGTTAACGGTTATATACGGTTGTAATACGGCAGGTCTAGGCAATTCAGGAAAGGTGGCAGTATTGTCAACTTCAGGAGCCTGGATTGTGCTCTTCTCTTGACTTTTTAGTTGATAATTCTTGGTTCTAAGGCGTTGAAAGTTCTTATGAACTGAACAGCCTCTATAGTTCGCTGGGTGATCCTCACCACAAAGAGCACATTTAGCAGGCTCGTTTCTTGATTTCTGACAAGTGTTAGAAGAGTGTTGTCCAGCGCATTTGACGCACATAGCTTGATGATAGCAATACGTCTTGGTGTGGCCTAAGGCTTGACAGTTAGTACACTGAACTACAGCATTTTTATGCCTAGGTTCTTCAAATTTTACTGTTGAGTAAACAAGTCATAAAACTTGAAATATTTCTGGGTTATTACGGGCTGGTTCAAGTTCAACGAAAAACAATGGAAGGGGGTACTTTTCGGTGGGATGCAACACTGGAGAAATATTTCTTACTTTGTGACCTATTTCTTCGAGGTCACTTTTGATTGCTGTTGTGGGCGTTGAAGAGTGCAGTCCTCTTAAAACGACTCGATACGATTTATCCTGTTGTAATTGGTAACAGTGAAAATCATAGTTCTTCACTGTAAGATGGTTAATTAATTTTTTATAGGATTCCTTGTTAGATGTATTTATTTTAATGTCTTTTACTCTAGAAAAGCATTTAAAATTAGTTTGTCCTATGAGTTCAGATATTTCTTGAGCAAATTCATAAAAATTTGTTATCTTCGTGACAAAAATAGGAGGAGGGTTAGGGTCAATGAACCCTCGGTGTTCTTGGTTTTCGTCACGATTGCTTTCTGTAGTTCCAGGGTTGCTGGAAGATGAGGCGATTGGAGATTTGTTTGAATTTAATGCAGTAGTTTTGCTGCGGGTTATGGGAGGCTCCGGTGGTGTATTGTTTTTGGTCACTGACTTTTTTGGCCCAGCCGATTTCGTTTAATATTAAACGTTAAATTTTTATAAATGGTATTTTGAAACTAAAAAACTTCAAAAATGTTTATTTTTAGTAAATTCGAACAAGAAATTTCATTAATTATTAAATTGATACTTTTTGGTATAAATAAGAAGGATATCATGTCTAAAGTTATTTTAGAATTTAGATATATCGATTTATAACACAAAAATAAAAATGCCTCTATATTACTGTAAGTAGATATAAAGAGTAACAGGAATTAATTTTACATTTATATTGGCTTCACTCTTAAAAGAAAAATATATTTAAATTTAGAATTAGTTTTTGAACAGTAAGAGATGACAAACTACTGTTTAAGCCAAGATATTCTCTATCACTGTATCCAAAACTAGATAAAAAGGTCTTAATATTTGCAGCTAAGTTAAAAAAAAATTTAGTACCAACCATGAATTAATCCAGAATTTATTTTCAGTTTTTACTGACTAAAACATTCTCTAATTTTGTGAAAAAAAACTGTTTTTATTACATTCGAAATCCATATAAATAAAATCAAAATCTGTTACAAAATAATTTAGGCTTTACCTGGTAGCTTTTGTTTCCTACTTTCGTCATTAACACAGGAAATATTGTGCGCTAAATTAATAAACCAAAATGTAATGTTTATTTGTAAAGAGCATGCAAAAAAACTGATTTTTATCTATATATATATATATATATATATATATATATATATATATATATATAAATTGAAATTTTGATTGAGCTCTGCATACATGGCCATTTATTTTTATTCCTACACGATAGTGCAAAACTCATTCTTATATTTCTAGAAAATACTATTGCACTAGTAGGACAAATGAAACAAAGATCCAATCAGACACGCCCGAGATATATCGACGAATAGTGAAATATCTAACGGAGACCAAGACTGATTACCACACCTACCAATTAAAGGAGGAAAGATCTATCAAAGTGGTAGTCTGGAAATTGCATCCCCATGTCCTTCTGTCATATTCAATGCAACCCGATTGCCCAAAACTCCTCCCTAAACCACAAATCAACCCTTTACAAACACAAAACCAGCCCCAATAATCACAATATTCCATGAATCAAAATTCAAATACACCGCATCGAATCCCACATACCCCCCTCCTTCAAATGCAACTGATCTCACGACACTTCTCATATCATGCCTCTATGAGTTTAAATCCATGGTCACACCACTAATATCACTCCTAACAAATCTTGTTTCCCATCTCTTTCCTGTCCAACAACATCCTTAAATGACACCCACCCTATCTATTCTCCTGTGGAATGCGAATGGTATTCTAAATCACACTGATGAACTAACACCTTTGCTGTATGATAAAAAGAATAATGTAGTCTTAATTACAGAAACTCGACTGACCAGTAAACGCAGCAGGTAAACATAACACAATTCCAAACCTACCGAACAGACCATCCTGATGGAAACGCTGTCATAGTCCATCAATCCCACTCCCAATACTCATTTCCCTACCTTCAAACGATCTCCTTCAGGCTACAGCTGTTGCAATCAAAACCTTTTCCCTTCCCATCACATTAGCATCAGTGTACTGCCCTCCTAATAAATGAATCTCCAATTCCCAATTCTTCTGATCCCAAATCTCAATTCAGCTCTCTACTGAACTCCTTAGGGATCCATTTTTTTTTAGGAGCAGATTTTAATGCGAAAAATTGAAAATGGGTCTCAAGAACTACCAATTCCCGAGGTCGCAATGTTTCTGTCTGCACTCAATTCCCACAATTCCAGTTTTATTTCTCCCGGCACCCCTATACCTATATTGGCCCACTGATCCAAACAGAAATCCTGATCTCCTCGACTTTTTCATTCTTGCTGGCTTAGGTCCCCTAAACTCTTGTGTCCTCCATAGAACTATCCTGCCTTGATGAACTGTCCTCAGATCACAGTCCTTTGATCCTTACCCTTTCTATAGTCCCAATATCCAAACATCCTCCGCGATCATTTCTTAGGGGATCAGTTGACTGGAACCTATTTCACTTGTATCCGACACCATTGAGCTCGGAGTTTCCCTAAAAATACCTCAAGAGTTAGATGATGCCGTCGAAGATGCCTTTACCAATTCGATCCATCAAGGCTTTTGGACTTCACCTCGTCCTTCTTTCAAAATCCGGAAGAATAATCCATTACCGCATGATCTTAACGACCTAATCCTTACCAAACGCCGTTACCGATCCCTTTGGCAAATAACCAGGCACCCTCACGATCGGAGACTGTATAACTACTTCACCAAACTAGTTAAAAAGAACATGACAACCGAATCCTACAAATCCTATCATTTCACACTACCAGCTTCTGATAATTCCCTCTGGAATGCTACCAAAAAGATCCTTAACTACCCACGTCCTCCGACGTGAAGACAGTTCTTGGGCTGCATCAGATGAGGACAAAGTGGAGGAATCAGCCAAACATCTCTTAACTACATTTACCCCTCATCCTGAAATCCATCCTACGTAAGCTTGCAACATTAATGAATTCCTCTCTTCACACATTCCTTACCTCATAAAGCTGTAATTCCTCTTACTAAAGTTAAAAGTTCGCAAATCTCCTGGGCATGACCTTCTAAAGACCACACAAACACGTTCCTCAAAAAGCGATTATTTTCCTTACCTATCTATACAACTGTATCCTTCGTATAACTCACTTATCTTTGTTGTGGAAACAATCCATGATCATCCTATTCCCTAAAACTGGCAAACCACCAAATGACACTTCATCATATCGACCCATCAGCCTGCTTCCTATTCTTTCCAAAATTTTTGAAAAAGTCCTCCTGAAACGAATCCTACCTGTATTCGAATCCAATGACATTCCTTCACATCAGTCTGGATTCCGTCCCAGGCACTCAACGGTCCAGCAGGGTCTCCGAGTTGTCGATCACATCTCCACTGCTCTTCAAACCAAACAATACTGCGCAGGCGCATATCTGGACGTAGCACAAGCTTTCGACCGGGCATGGCATGCTGGTTTGCTGTTCATGTTCGAAACCCAGTTACCTCAATCCTTATTCCTGGTCCTTCGATCCTACCGTTCTGATCGCTCCTTCCAAGTACACTGTGGTAATGAATAATCCAATCTTTACCCAATTCAAGCTGGAGTCCCCCAAGGCAGCGTCTTAAGTCCTATCCTATACATATTGTACACCGCTGATATACCAACTACTCCTGAAACCTTGCTTGTAATGTTGCAAATTCCTGAGAACTATTCTCAATGTTCTCCAACAAAACCCTACATAATGATCTCAACATTCCTATCGTCCTCGACCTCATCCCTACTAAATTTTCAACCTTTTATCAAAACCTTGCCTGTCATCCCAACCATCCATCCAATCCATATAACCCACCCCGCCGTATAAACCGGCAATGGCCCCGAGACCCGTTGCAATAATGTTATTTGGAGTACTGGCACTAACCAGATTCTCCACTCGCGATCTGTGTATGTGATATGCCCTTAACCAGCTTCCATTGGCGCTTAAGCTGACGCGGCTGGGAAAGGGCGCAGGGGCCTCCCGGACTCTTGCTTTGCCCACCTTCCTGGGGAAGAAGCTTAGTTCGGGGACCCCAGGCAAATTGTAAATTTTGTTTTGAAAGATTATTTTATTTTTATTATCATTTTCGCAAGTATTTATTTTGTTATTATTATCCGCATGGATATATTTTTATTTTTTTTAAATTACTATTATTTTTTTAATGAATGATTGTATAGCTATTTAGTGGCAATTATTTATTGCCTAAAAGTGGCAGATTGTAATATATCAATAAAGTGTATATAAAAAAAATATTTTGAGAATATTTAATAATGAATGATTTTTAACAAACAAAACAATATATAGTCTTTATGCATTATAACTCAATTAAAAAAATAAAGAAATAATCATAATTGTGTTGATACAACATACAATTCAGATACATTGTTTAAATTAATTAGAGTTGGTAATTTTAATCAAAA
Organism: Arma custos; assembly: GCA_037127475.1. Taxonomy (NCBI): domain Eukaryota; kingdom Metazoa; phylum Arthropoda; class Insecta; order Hemiptera; family Pentatomidae; genus Arma; species Arma custos. Next base: position 58,302,857 of record CM073762.1, on the reverse strand, counting down.
TCCTAATTGGCTATATATTTACCAAGGATTTGATTAAAAACATTTTATATTGTTCAAATATAAAATAATTTATATTGTAACAGATATTCTTGTTTTTTTATTTAGTTTGGAACTGACAACGAAAAAATCGCTTGTTCTTATTTCTGCTTGTGAATATGTCAGTGAAATATACGGACTACCACTGCTGTTTTCGTCCATAAGGGTAATATAATTGTATTTCCTAACCGTTAACCAATTTATCCATATATTTATCAAACAAAATTCTTATTGTAGTATTAAGATTATGGTACAGAAAGAATTGTTGTTATTGGATAAGTAGAATTTGTGCTTTGTTCCTATCTATAAAACTACTTATTTTCTAAAACTATTTACTTTTTGTTTCGCTATGTCTTAGTAATTCGCTTTTTTACAATAAAGTACAAAAATAAACGTAAATTAACTTATAACCATTATTTTTACCTAGGATAATTTTAATTGCCTATATTCTGATTATTAAAAAACTTTCTCAGAATTTAGTATTCACAGTCATGATTGGGCACAATATATCAGAGCACTTGCACCACATTGATGAAGTTCCCATCGACTCAAGCATACAACGCCTATCGAGTGAAACTATTTTAGTAGTTCTGGTATTTTTTTCTATTGTGGCTGTAACTGGCTCATGCAGAAGAATAAAGGCTTCGGTATGTTTCTTTTCTACTATCTGTTCATTAGTAAATATGAGAATTATTTATTTGTTCACTATATAAAAAATAATCCGGGCTTGAAAATTCAACAATTGTTTTTAAATGAACAAGGAGGGAAAATTTGTGAAACTGTAGTAGACCCAGATTTTTTTTTACAGCTAGAACGTTTTAACTTACTTGTCTTCAGAGAATATAGACGGAGACCGAATCTAGTAAACAATGTAAGTTTCCTGTTTCAACGTCGATAAGACACATTGACTTATTTTTTTTTATAAATTAATATTTTTTTCAGAATGTGATTAAGCTCTACATAATTAAAAACCCATCGGTTAACTTTTCCGCTTGTGGATTCTTCTCAATTGATAACACGTTGGTTACAGCTGTAAGTTTTTCTCTTTATTTTTAAAACAATCTTAATTTAATTTAAACTTAATTACTTTTTTTATTATACTTCATTTATTTTCATTTATCTAACACAATTACAACACATTATAACAATAGAATATGTACATAAAAATACTACAGACTTCTATTACCCGAAGGGATGAAACCTCATTACAAAAATATTTCAACAATATATTTAATTTATTCTATTCTTTGAGTAAATAATACAATGCATATAATGCAGTAAAAAATCCATTAGTCATTGTTTTGCATTTTGTCCATTCTGGAAGTGGTATGAATTATATTTTTCAATCAGGGATATTGCATGATGAAGAATATATATTTTTCAAAAGGAGCTGTGCAGCTCAATAAGTAGAGGGGACTTTCTAGACTGAAGATTCCGGGTTCAAATCCAACTGTGGCAGATAGACTATTTATCTACTCCCGCCACGGATTGACCCAATGGGATCTACAGAACCTCCTGGGGTACACCCAGCCTCTAAATATCTCTTATTCTAAATCGGGGCTAAAATCTGCCGGCCTCAAACAAATCAGCTCCCTGTACAAAAATTGTTCTATAAGTCTTCTACAAATCTCTAAAATATACTGAATCCAAGACCCTTCTTGGTTTGTAGTGGTTAGGTTTACGTATATACACCGTACAAAACTATATAGAATTATATTTGTTCAATAATATACGAATATTGCCTAATATTATTTTTTCCACGGGGGTTACCTGTTGCGCAGTAGTTAGAATAAGAACCTACTACGCTCAAGATCGAGAGTTCGCAGCCCGGCTGGTGGCCCTAAGATGTTGTAAATTGGCTGTACAGTTTCGTTAAAGATGCATTTCCTAATTATTCCTGTCTTGGCAAAACCGAGGACACCCATTGTAGTATTGTCTGATTAGTTTTAGCAGCAGTGACTTTAAATGAATAAACAAATAGTTAGGGAAAGTGAATGTTATGTCTATTCATACCGCATTTACATGAAATTGAACTCAAAAATGTTGTGACCAGACTTGTAGGCTTTAGGTGCAAGGTTCAAATTGAAGTAATGAAAAAAACAGAAGTCCAAAGAATCTACGTTGTGATACTTCATCAATGTAACCTAACAAAAAGAACACCATAACACCAATTAAAAACAATTACGAAATAATTAATTTTAAGAAAAAAACAACAAAAATTACATAAAATGCTACTATCTAATTACTGTTGGATGCTTACCAATTAGTCACAAAAACAAAAATACTAATATTTAGGAAAATATTGGCTTTTTCTTGATGAAATAAAACAATAAATTGAGGTTAAGTAAGCGTCCACTTGTAACGATTCCTCACCACCAAATGAGCTCACAGATGGTCACACTATAATGTAATAAATGTATTATATATTATATGTAAATGTATTATAATAATCAATAATTATTGGTTAATAAGTTAATAGTTACAAGCTCACAGGACATCTAAATCACTTCGGTCTAAAGCGGTAGATAGCAGCACTGGTCGGACGAAATTGGCGATAAAAAAGGAAAGTGTTACAACATAGATAATAAAAATTAAAAAAAAAAAACCGGTACAATTAAATTCCATGAAAGATTTTGGGTTTAGTGTGCAGGTTGGAAACTGTACCGTTTTCAGAAATAAGGTTGCGATTAACTTGAAAACGCGCTCAACCATCTTCCAATTAAGGGCATACACTTCGTAGTGACTAGCAAGGCACAGGAGGATCTGTAGATTTCACAGGGTCCACTCGTGGCTCCCAATAGATTAAGTAATTTATCTGCCACTCTGATATAGCAACTGAGTTTTCTATATCAGTTGAGTGTAATTTCCTCCTTGTACAACCGTTGGTACTGTTGGTAAAAATCCTCTCTTCTTTTCTCTCCCTTCCACCTCCCCATTCTATTTCTCTGTCTTATAAAAATAATAATTGTTACGTCGTTCATAAAATAGTAATTACTGAAAACTACGATTTAAGATAGAAACTAAAAAAATTCGGATGACATACCGATTAACTTATTATAAATGTACTTGTCTTATAGTACACTTCCGATATAGAAATATAAACTATTCCTAAGTCAGAAATTGACTTCTAATCCTCTCATTTGTGACGGCAATACGGCTGTTTTATTCAGGATCTTCCTTAATTCTGGAGAGACCTTTCAATTGGACAAAAGAGAAAAATCGGATAATACGGACTCGAAGAACAATGAGGATTAGAGGATTCCCCAAAGAAAAGACCCGTTGTAATATTTATATTTCTCTTGATTACTCCCTTTCCTATTTTCGGAAACAATAAAACTTTCCTCTTAATGACGATTTTAAGTATTGGGAGTTACTTGCCGGTAAGAGTTTTTGTATAATGTATTTTTAATTTTTGTAAAAATTAGTACCGACGAGGTGTATGAGTAATCTCCATTGAACGGAAATTTTATTTGCTAAAATAATCATCGATTATAAATGTTATATTTTTTATAATTATTGGTCAATTTTTTTAATTTTTAAATATTTTTATTTTAAAGATAAAAGATAGGCCCTCGGCCGGGATTCGAATCCGGATCCTCTGTCTTTCCGTGACAGCGCTCTCCCATGGCTTAAATGGGAGAGCGCTGTCACGGAAAGACAGAGGATCCGGGTTCGAATCCCGGCCGAGGGCCTATCTTTTATCTTTAAAATCAATGTTATATATTTTACATTATAAGTCAACAAAAAGTAATTGAAAATACGGATTAGCAAACCCGTAAGAATGATACAGATTAGCGAACCGATGACGATACCACCAATCTGTGCTTATATACTTCAGTCCACGGACCACTTCTCAAACCCGCGAGATCAACCTTAACGCAATGCTCTCACCCACATTTCGGTCTACCCATTATGCGTTTACGAGTGGCTCTGCGCTCATTGACACTTTAATCCTTAGATATTAAGCCTAGCAACTTCACTAGCCCGTCTTAATCTTCGTGCCGCCATAACTTCATTAATATTAATCGGGTCAATGCTATACAATTCCGCGTTGTGTAACTCCTCATTTTTCAACCGAATATTCTACGCAATACCTTATAAAAAGTATATATGCTTATAAGCAGGCTTGATTTGTAACTTATACTCTTGCTTGGCTGTGAACAAAAAATAACGAAATTCAGCATATTCCAGATTATTATGCTGTAAATACAGTCTTTTTTTAAAACATTCCTACTCCACATCGAAACATTTCACATAGTTGTATAAGTGGAACCACTCGTTTGGATTTCGAAATTGATCCTTTAAACCTTTAGTACGATTATGTATTTTAAAGATAAAGTTTTATAATTTTTCTGTTTAGGACAATAATAATCTACTTCGTGTTTTTAGATGTTTTTCATTTAATACGCTTTACGCTCCCGTCAGAGCAGTTGCTTTTTTATTATAAAGTATCGGCGGTGCTTACACTCCTATGACGTCATTGGCAATCCGTCTTCGTGCTATCAATGCACGCCTACGGACTTTCCATCACTAAGCTTCCCCACGATTCGGAAGACACGGATTCGTTTTGAATTATGTACAGTTAATGTTTACACCATCATGTATTCAACATCGGCACTAGCTTGGTCTATTTTCTGAGGCAACGGATTGGTAATGAAGGTTTTAATTGAGGATTAAACATATGATAAAACCATATTGAAGTTTAAGAATATGATTAGCGATAATGTCTCAATTTTAAAATTACATGAATACCGTAGCATAAATGTAATTATCTGTATATCATAATAGCATAAATGTAATAATAGTAACTGGATATGTGACTAGGAAATCCGTAGAGATCTAGAATTGTCAGGTTTGAATGGGTAAATCCATATTGACTATGACCATTTGAATTGAATTGAATCATATTACATTAGTTCAGAAGTGACGCATATATGCCCCATTCTAGATATATATATATATATGTAAGTTAGTTTCAGGTTAACTCAACGTGGGGTTAAAACAGATTTTATTATTCTGTAAAAGAATTAACAAGACATCAGTACACTCACATAGAGTATACAACTCTATACAATATAACACAATATAACCATAATATAATAAGTAAACATACCTGTAAAAGAATAATTAAATTACAAGCAATTAAACCCCTAAGAACATTAACAGATAATATCATGTGAACTGTCTTCTACAAGTATATCTTCCACAACACACTCTCCTATATCGATCTATCGATATATACAGTTCGACACAGAGTAGTAATCTATTTACATATAAATCCAAGTAAAAAAAACAATTTTTAAATATAGTTAGTTAATAATCCCATAGTTGAATCCCTAAACTTTTATCTTCCACTAAATTGTAAGTGAGTTATTGGGATCGTGCTAAAAATCAACCATCCTCGTTTTTACTCATTTTATGCAATAAAAGATGTATTGTAATCGTGAATATTTACAATCATCTTGACTAGTTTATTGTTTTAATTTTTAATTTTATTTTCTGCATATTGTGTAGTATTCTGTATGAAGTAATATAACAAAATTGTAAAATATTGCAGTAGGTTTAAAATTGGATTTAGGAACACCTCTTGAAAAACTGATTATTAGATTAATTGGCGTATTAGGAAGTCATGTTTTGTTTGTCTTTGTTTTATTTCATTCCTTTGTTTAATATTTACTTTTTTCCGTTTCAGATTCTGGCGAAGGGTGTAACTTATGTTATAATATTTGTTCAGTTCTACATCTCAGCTGCAAAATAATAATTTATATTATTTTTAATATTAGTTATATAAGGATTCTTGATAGTTTCTCTAATGAGTTACAGTTCTTTATTCTATATCCATATATTAAACAGGAAGTAATATGCTTACATAAGAAGCATTTCAATATTTATTGTAATTTTTATTATTGTTTAAAAACACTTTACATAGACCAATAATTAAAATTAAACACTAATTATTTATCTGTTGTTAATGACACATTATTCAATCGTTAAAATTTTGTTTATTGCAGCAGATCATAACTCCTTTAACATTATAGTTATAAGAAGAATGTTTGATATAATTCCATTAATTAGTTATGTATAAGTTGAAAAAATGATATAGACTAATAAATATAATAAATAAATATATAATATAATTTAAATTAGTAACTGTAATCACTGTACCTTTATTAAATTGCAATATTAAATTAGCTTACTGACTACGGGTTTTATCAAATATATTTAATATTCCATATTTTACTGAGTGGCGTTTGAATTTAGAATTAGAATCTTGATTTTTATATATTTGATTTATTTTGCTAATTAAAAGGACATTTTCACTAATATAATTAAAGTAATTAAGGTAAGGTAAGTGCGCCTAAAATAGACTAAGTCGAAAAAACAGTTGTGTATTGCGGAATGGTATCCACCAACGCCGGCTTATGATCATTCCAAACCCATTCTCTTTTTCCTGCGAGCCTATCGAAATATCACCGCTAGATTAAGTTCAAACTTTGGGAAATTGTTTTTAATATTGTTATTTTATTATCTTCTTGTTATTTTCATCATAAATTAGACAGAATTGAGCATTATGATTCGATTTAATTTTTTTCACTGTTTCGTGTGAATTATAAATTCACTCATTCTTGGAAAAATGAAATTTATACGAGATTTTAATTTATTACCTACCAAGACGGCACAATATATAATATGGACGAATGTGAAATATGTAACACTCTCTTATTATCCTTGTGAAAAAAGATATACTTATGACGAATTTTTTCTTTAATTAAATCATTTTAAATTTAATTTGGATATTTTGTTTAGGTAAGAACTCATCCAATTATAGCATAATTATGGTTTTTCCTCTTTTTTATGATGTTTTTACTCTCTTGAATTTCTAGAAAATTTTAAAATGATACTTTATGAACATTATACACCTATTAGCACCAGGCTACCTAATTCGTGATTTTGTGATATGGGTTAAAATAAATCATTAGTAACTCTGAGAGGCCCATTTAAAATATTATTAGATTCGTTATATTATTTTCACTGTCATATAAATTTGATAAAATTGGTGGCTTGAGCTTTTATTTGCGGGCGTAAATGTGATCAAATTAAACATATCAGATAAAATATGTAAATGATCAGATTAAAAAATTAAGTAAAACCGTTTTGAGTTAATTATTGATAAATTTACGTTTTCAATCAATACTAAAGCGCGAATACAGATAAGGCACACGTTTATATGACTCTTAGATCGGAACACTCGTCTAATAGACGGACACACTTTACCTTTTGTCGCTAGTAGTATATATTAATATATACTCTATAAATATAAATTAGAGGCTTTTTAACTAAAAAACAAACAAAAATCGAAGAAAAGCATACAAATGCATAAATTGCCAAACACCACCTTGTCTGGAATGCTCAAAATATTGTGCAATGACTGTGTATTGAAAATGTGCCCATCTACCAACGTGCCCCCCCCCCTGTTTTTTAGGTATGGTGGAGAATCCATTATGGTATATAATTAAAGGCAAATCACACGATAATAGTTGCTAAAATTATATAAATAACATGAGTGAAACTATTGTTTTGATATCCTGCTAATCCTATCTTACTAATACTATAAATGCGAATGTTTGTTTGTACACATTCACGCTAAAACTACTAAAAAAATTTGAATGAAACTTTACAGTAATATAGGCTATACATCATAATAACACATAGACTACAGCAGGGGCAGATTTAGGGGGGGGGGCATGGTGGCGCGTGCCCCCAGACAGTTTTTTGTGTTCTGTCGAGAATCCATTATAGTACATAATTAAAGGCAAATCAGGAACTTAGCATCTTGAAATTTGCAGATAGGTTCTTTGTATAATTTAAGAAAGAAATTCTGATAATTCCACCCCCAAGGGTTTCCCCATTAATATAATAGGGGTTCAAAGATTGTATGGGATCCAATCTTAGACATCTGAAATTTTGTATGTACGAGTAACTTATAGTTAAAAAAAATTAAATTAATTATTAAAATGATTTGTGATTTATTTCAATTTTATGTAGCAGACCAAATTCCAGGCGAGCGAAGCCGCGGGAAAAAAAACTAGTCATTAATAAAAGGGAAAAATTGACCTAGAGATACTTCTGTAGCAAACGGGACAGTTACTAAAGCCAACCAGGTTTACTACACTATCAGCTAACAGTTTAGTTGGACGGAAGGATTTTTTAGGTAAAGATATAAATAATTCACATATATACGTAAGTCAGTTTGCCTCCCAACCCTCAATTATAGAAGTGAAACCTGGTTTATGGTGGACAACATACTAGCCGAGTGACAACTGCTGAGATGAAATTCCTACGGGGATTCGTTGGAATGATCAGGAGAACCACATTAGGAATAAACGCATAAGAAAAGAGCTGGTAGTAACGGAGCTAAGGCTTCAATAGAACACCGAAAGCTTAACTGTTTTTTCCACGTTTATAGGACAGAGTACGAGAGAGTGAGAGTCAAGGAAGGTCGTGTTAGCTAGACTCGCAGGTCCGTCCCAGAATTTCCTATCAAGAATATATTCAGCTCAATAGAGGGGAGTAAAAAGGGAGCTTCTGTCCAATGTTTGCTGTGGGAATAGGCTACTAGATCCTTCAATGGCATTGAAGAATAAGACAAAAAAGGACAAGAAAGCCATGCTGATCTTCCCTTTCATGAAACTGAGGTAATATTGCATTACAAACTATGGATCAACCCTAAAGGCAGTAGAAGTTTATGAAAATGTCTTCGGGATCAACAATGCACTGAGAGCAACTGCGATGCTTAAATATTAATACGGACATATTAGTCATTCCGTTTATTCAATCCTACAGATATTTGATGCATAATAATGAAACTTGTATTGACTAATATTAGTAGACCTTTATTTATTGGGAAGTTAAGGAAGCCTGTTGACCTTCATAGTGATGACCCGCATCACAAAAGATGTAGGATGTGGGTCCAAATTTCAGTTTCTAATAAATAGTTTATCACTAGCAGATCTTATATTACAAGAGGAATTGCTAGCAAAATCTAACAAGCCAAAGTTGAGGGAAAACGAGGAAGAGGACGACGTAGGCCGAAGAGGTGAGGAAGAGGAGAGGGGACTCCATTCAAGGAGAAGAGTACAGCTGGTAGAAGACCGACAGAGCTAGAGACGGCTGTGCAGAATTCCTCCTCACACTGCTTAGGCGGTAAAGAGGATTGATCATGATGATGATGTTTACCACTAATTTAGGGACTATTTCTTTGACCTCCCAGGCCATTTTCTTCTCCATTATTATGAAAGTTAAAAAAAAAAAAAAATAGGCAGTAATGAAGATTGCCCAAGTAAGTGAAACCCAAAACTTTGGAATAGCTGTGTTCTTTTGAAATTTCAAAATCAATCATAGTCTAAATTATGTAAATTTCAAATTTTAAAATTTAAATTATTAATCGGAAAGCGATCCTACTCCTTACATATATATACAATGCCGTATTGCGTACCACATACTTTCCTGATTCCTGGAAATTATCCATAGTTAAGATGATACCAAAACCTAAAAAACCACCAGAACTTCCATCTTCTTACCGTCCTATATCTCTCCTGCCCATTATGGGTAAAAGGCTTGAAAAACTCATTCTGAAACGTCTACATTCTATAATAGAATCCAACCAAATAATCCCAGATCACCAATTTGGTTTCAGAACATCACACTCCACAATCCAGCAATGCCATCGAGTGGTGAACGTTGTCTCATCCGCATTAGAGCGCGGAATGTACTGCACGGGAGCTTTTCTCGATGTAGAGCAGGCTTTTGATCGAGTTTGGTATCCGGGACTGTTGTACAAACTCCGTAAATTCTTACCTTCTACTTACTTCCTTATTATCAGTTCCTACCTCAGTAATAGAACCTTTAAAGTAAACCATAATTTTTCCTACTCTTGCCTCTTTACCCAGTTAGCTGGTGTTCCTCAAGGTAGTATCCTGGGTCCCATCCTGTACACAATATATACAGCTGACATCCCAACCCATCCAAGCACTGTCCTCACTACGTACGCTGATGACACATGTGTGTTATCAGTAAATAACGATCCATTTGTTGCATCCCAATATCTTCAATCCCATATCTCAAACCTTCAAAAATGGTGTCAAAATTGGAGAATTAAAATAAATCCTAACAAATCCCACCAAATTACCTTCACTCTTCGTCGTAAACCTACGAATTCCTGCTCTACTGTATCCTTTAATAACACTCCACTGATCCCTGTCGAATAGATACATTACCTAGGACTCCATCTGGACAAAGGTCTCACTTGGAATCCTCATACAAGACTGAAAAGACAAGAAACTGCTCGACGATTTCGCCTACTTCAACATTTACTGGACAAACGTTCAAAGCTACCAATTAATTACAAAAGACTCATTTACATGACAGTTATCAGACCTATTTGGACATACGGAGTTGAGCTTTGGGGCTCTACTAAACCATCCAATCCATCTCGCATCCAATCCTTACAATCCAAAATCCTTCGTAAAATCCTCAATGCTCCTTATTATGTCACAAACAAGCTCATCCATCATGATCTTAATATCCCATATGTTGCTGATTTGGCCCAAACTAGATACCTATCCTTCCATGAAAAGCTCCATACACACTTGAATCCGCTAGTCTCTCGACTTGCTTCCTATAATATTCCTGATAACCCTCCGAGGAGTCTGAAAAGAAGATGGCCTCGAGACCTTCTACTATAAAACTTCATTGGAGTGCTATCAATGGATAGTTTCTCCACAAGTGATTTTTTTGTTCATGTCCTTTGTTCATACAGCCAATTTACTTGATGTAATGTTATGTAATATCAATAAAAAAAAAAAAAAAAAAAAAAAAAAAAAAATTATTAATATTAGTCAGGCTTTCACATATATTGACAATCCGAACAATAATTATACACACCGTTTCTATAGTCCCGGATGAATAAGTGGTTAAGTCCATTTTTGGCCAAAATGAGTTAATGGGATTGAGAGCTTGGTTAAGGGGTTTATCCTGTCATACTTATAGTGTATAAGTGGCAAAGTCTGGAAGTGACTAGAAACGGAGTTATTGCGATGTGCGTTTTTATCCATCTTATGATTTAAAAACATCTTATTGTATTGGCCCTTCTCCCTGGTATATAAAATGGGCTCAAAATAGGCTCGTGGGCCGACAGTAGGAGAAACAAAGCCAGTACAAAAATAAGGGACCCAATGTAAAATATATTTTCACAAATAATATACATATATACATGCAAACAATCGTTTCATAAATTAAAGTACAATAATATATGATTTCTTATACAAGCCTGGTAAGAACTAGAGAGAGAGAGAGAGAGGGAGAGAGAGAGAGAGAGAGAGAGAGGTCTACACTATCTGAAGTCCGGAACAAAAGTGGCCAAGCTAAAGCTCTGTATGTCTAATCCAAAACTCTCTACCCTCCCCCTCTCCTTGACATCGTCCAATTATATGCCGTTATTTCGTACACATGAGTAGATCTAACCTTAACAACATCGCAGGTCAATGTTTAACTCTCTAATAATTCTCAGAAGGTACAAGTTACCAATAAATCTCTAACGATTCAATAAATAAATCCTACAGATCACCACATTACCCCCCCTCTTGAGAAAAAAAAATTGATGACTTCAATTTTTGATCGAACATATGCGATGAAAACAAAGATAACTTGGGCAGCTATCAAAACTCGATGTGCAAATTGCCTTGTCTATATGCTAGAAGTGCTATATCTATGGTAGACACACACACCAAAAATATGTATATATATATCATCCCAACATAAAATTTTTATCAAGTCGTCCATGTGTGTCAATATCGAGGGTGGAGAAAGGGTGGAGTCGTGTCGCACGCCTACCCCAGGAAGGGTATGGAAAATGGCCACCCGATCCATAGACCAGGACCATCTTCCGACAGGATCAGGCCAACAGGATTAACCTCATGAATGGGTCTGCCATTCATTCAGTTAGCCCGTGCCATTTATAGGAAGGACACAAATACTCCACATATCCTTTCCACAACACAGAAGGGACCCAAGGTCAAATTAAACATCAAAATACAGGAAGAAGCACATCGGAGTAAAATGTGGGACCCTTAATTTATGGAAACTAACCATCAAAATTTCTGCCCATAAAATAGAAAGTGTGGGGGTGTAATATGTGGTGATTTCTAATTATTATTTGATTTATATATACATATCACCCAATACAAACACAAATTATTCTAAATTAATAATACTAAAATTATCTTAAATCTAGAGACCACTTGCACACTTTAACACGAAGACGCATATGAATCAATTACTGAATTAAAATCCATCATCAAAATTTTTCTTTACAATTCAAGATCTCTCTGTAATATATACTTAATATACCAATACTCAAATCATTTCAAATTCAAAATATTCATAATATTCAATTCAATGTTCCAAAAAAAAAATTTTCAAAAAAAAAATTTTTTAACTCTCAACAAAATAACGTATCCAATTACTAAATTTTAATCAATATTTGTAGACAATTCAATTCATTCTAAATTTCAATTATCTATAAATTCAATTCAATTATACACAATTCAAAACTTCAATTTATTATATAATTCAGTCCCTTTTAATTCTTTGTTAATTAATGTTTTATTTTATTATAATTTTTCTTTCTTTTTTTTAATTACTGACACAAAAAAACATCTATATAAGTTGATCTTGCTTTTGGCAAAGCCGAAAATCAACTTAAATACATGTGAAAAAAAAACTTCAGTTTTATTTATTTTCTCTTTCTTTCTTTTGTTTTTAATGATTCTCGTATTAATTTTCAATCCATACATTTATCAATTAGAAAAAATAAAACTTGTTTAACTTTCCCCATATTAATTATTGAATTTATACAAATACTAAATAATTTACAAATACTTGTGTCTTCTTGATGTGAAGTGTTGGTCCCTGAAGTCCAGTCTCGACGTTTTCTGGCTCGTAGTTTTCTTTTCTTGAGACGTTCCTGCAAGATCTCTGGATTCTCTCTGGATCGATGATAGAAGATCGAGAATCAAAATGTAGTTTACCGTGATTCCGCACGATCAACAATGTTGTCTATCTGTAAATTAAACTTGGATAATTTCTGTCATTTGACAACATAAGATGCCTGCCAACATCTTTAATTACATTGTACATAATCATCATAATTATAATATTAATCAATTAATTTGTACATAATCATAATATCATTAAATTAATTAAACCTTTTCCTATATCAAAATATAATCAAATTCATAAGTTCATAATAATAATATCATATATTACATAACCATAACATACTCAAATAAAATATTTCGAAGAAACTTGGCCATTATTATTTTTGTTTTCTTCGTTGCCCATAACAAATTTTCAACATTTTACAAACATAAATCACAAATTCCTTTCATACCACATATACATACAAGATAACATATTATATCTTTCAATCAATTATATATATAGATAATCAATAAAATAAATCAAGGTTACAAAAAATAAAAATCTATAAAATACTTCTCTGAAATCAAACCAAAATAAAGTATCTCTCATCTTGTATCATTATCTTCTTACAATATCCTATATATCAATATATATATATATATATATATATATATATATATATATATATATATATATATATTAAAACAAAACTGAAACTTAAAAAACAGAATCAATTTCAAATTCAAGATATCTAAATTCTATTACAATATCTATTTCATAGAATACTGATACAAAACACTGTAGGCCAAGTTCGAGATTATCTCTTATCTCTCTCTAGATAGCAATAACTTTCACTAAAGTAACAACATCCTTTATTTTACAATTATATTTGCTCTCTCAGTGCTACATTAGGATACACAAAGACAACAGGCTTGTATGAGACTCTTTCACATATTTACTCTAAATTTACTTATTTAAATTTATAATTTATATCCTTAAATTTTTAAAAAATTTTTTTTTTTTTTCAACTCAAAAAAAAATTATATGTATTTATATATATATATATATCTCCTATTAATCTTTAATTTTCTTTAACTGGGACACATGGGCAATTTTGACATCCTTACTATCTGACTCATTAGTAACTTCATTTTGGGACCTAAGTTTTGGGACCTACGGGCAATATCAATATAACTCAAAAATTGGGACCTTTAATTGGGACACATAGGCATTAATACCAAATTCATCTGACTCAATGGTCAATAATCACCCAAGGGACGTCGGTGATCAATCTTGGGACTCAAATGGGGACCGAGTATTTATAATATAATTCACGACAATAATTATTATTAACTCGAAGTAATACTTCGATAAGAATAAATAAGAGAATTTATTCTGCACTAATATTTAACGACGACACAATTTTTTTTTTATTCTCAACATATAACGACGACACTTAATATTTTTTTATTATTAATATTAATATAGTCCCATTTAAATATTAATTAATTTTCAAAATTTTTTCAATAACTAACGACGAAAAAATTTTTTATATTTCTATTATTAATATAGTCCCATATAAATCTTGATTATTATTCATAATAATTCATAATTCACGACGACAAAAATTTTTTTATTTATTAATATAGTCCCTTATAAATCTTAATCATTATTAATACTTAACGACGACAATCAATTTATTTCTTTATTATTAATATAGTCCCTTATAAATCTTCAAATTCTTTATCAAAAGTTAACGACGACCTTTTATTTTTCTTTATTATTATAGTCCCTTATAAATATCAATTAATTTTCAAAATCTCTATCAATAATTACACGATGACATTTTATTTTTTCATTATTATTATAGTCCCTTGTAAATATAATTATTTTTTCAAAATTTTTTATCAATACTTAACGAAGACAAATTATTTCTTTATTATTAATATAGTCCCTTTTAACATTAATTATATTTTTCATAAACGACGATAAATTTTATTATTATTATTATATTTATAGTCCCTTTAAACATTAATTTAATTCTTTTATAGTCGGCGATAATTTTTCTTATTATTATATTTTTATATAGTCCCTTTAAATCTTTAATTAAATTCTTTTATAATCGACGACAAAAAATTTTCTTATTATTAATAATTTTATAGTCCCTTTTAAACATTAATTTAATTATTTTTCTAACTTAAACATTAATTAGGCCCGGTTCATATACTTTTTTAATTTCATAGACTTAGATTAATTATTTAAAGCCGTTGGGATCGCCGTGATTAGTTTAATGGGCAATGTTTTTACGTGAGCCAAGAATTCATAATTTTTCTCCTTCCACGGGTTTTTATTATTATTGTAATGATTTTTAAGACGTCCCTTCTTATAATTATAGTGATTATTTTTACGGCCCATCTTATAATTGTGATTATTTATATTACGACCGTCGTTATACCTTATATTATGCCCTTTAATATAATTTTTATTATTACGCCCATTAATATAATTGTGACTATTGATCGTAGTTAGCCCGAATCGATGATTATCATTATTATTATAATTTCTTTTAATTTTATAATTTTTATAATTATTAATATTTTTTCCATAAATGCCGCTTCTTTTATTTTTATTGAAATTATTTTTATTTCGTTGACGGGACTCATAAAGCTTGGGCTTGTTATGTTTACACGCAGTTAACTGGTACTTAGGAAGGAAATGCCGTTTGGAATTATCTTTAGGATTAAGCGGTCTAAGTTTATCTTTATCATCTAAACATTTATTTAACGGGCAATTCTTTTCTTTAAATTTAACATTATCTAAATTATTGGGCGATTTTATAGTGGTGTATAACAGGCTTGTATCATTTTCTTTTAATTCATTATTATTATCCTCTCTCTCAGTTATATTTATATTATTTAAGCCCGAATCACAAGACTGGTCACCGACGCTCTGGGATTTGACCAATTTATTATATTTTCCTTCCATATCCTCAAATTTCGTTTTGAATGAATGAATGAATTCTTTTAAAGCGGCTATCTCATTTTTTAATTCTGAATTTTGACCTACCAATTTTTGATTATCCTCACGCAACCCCTGCTCGATCTCGTCGATTCTTTTAGACAGTTCCTCCATTCGCACCATATTTAATAATTACTTAAAAATTTTCAGCCCTCAAAAAAAAATAAATTCCCACAATTATTTTAATTTAAACACCACGTGAATTAATTTTTTTTAGAACCACGCTCTGCTACCAATTTGTATTGGCCCTTCTCCCTGGTATATAAAATGGGCTCAAAATAGGCTCATGGACCGACAGTAGGAGAAACAAAGCCAGTACAAAAATAAGGGACCCAATGTAAAATATATTTTCACAAATAATATACATATATACATGCAAACAATCGTTTCATAAATTAAAGTACAATAATATATGATTTCTTATACAAGCCTGGTAAGAACTAGAGAGAGAGAGAGAGAGAGAGAGAGAGAGAGAGAGAGAGGTCTACACTATCTGAAGTCCGGAACAAAAGTGGCCAAGCTAAAGCTCTGTATGTCTAATCCAAAACTCTCTACACTCCCCCTCTCCTTGACATCGTCCAATTATATGCCGTTATTTCGTACACATGAGTAGATCTAACCTTAACAACATCGCAGGTCAATGTTTAACTCTCTAATAATTCTCAGAAGGTACAAGTTACCAATAAATCTCTAACGATTCAATAAATAAATCCTACAGATCACCACATTATGATGGTTAAGTAGAGTTTACTGAATTCGCACACATGTTTCAATTTGTAAACAATTGTCTAAGTAAAGTTAACCAGTTAGTCATCTCAAATCTAATCTGTTCAATTCTAGTTAACCACTTATGTACGAACAATTTATCAAATATAAAACCCCGTTATTCCTTTAAAACTAGTTTACTACAAAATGATGCCTTTGAAACTAGTTGGTTAAATCTAGATTACTACTTACACATACTATAGACAATTTCCGGTTGTGGTGGAGGATTTCTCATCATGTTTTAGAAGCTTTTAATAATCGCCACTCTCCCTTAACAGGGTATGTGACTTCTCCTGACTATTTCTTTTCTCTGCCTGAGGTGTTTCCTAGAATTTTCTATTTAAACGAATTCATAGAACAATATGAATATTCAGTCTAAATCGTTTTTAGTATAATTCTCATATTTGACGAGGAAACTACAAAATCGATAAAAAGAAAACTTGTTCATTCTCGTACGATTGATAGATGTATCATTTCACAAACATTATGTAAATATAAAATCATGAAAGAAATCATCATCTTGCAGGACCTGATTTGGCTGATTGGGATCCAGATGAGGAAAATAATTGTGCCCATCAAAGCAAGTAAGCAATGGTGTACGATTAAAAAGTTTGTTCTTTTTATCATATTTTCACTGTTTTTTTTATCATTAAAATAATATTTACATTACTTTGATTTTTTATATTTCTTACATAAAATGATTATTATATTACTTTAAATTATATTGAAGTATTTTTTTTTGCATTGTCAATAATGTCTTGATGATTCTTAAACGTAATATAAAATTTGCAAGTAATCAATTTCACCTTTGAGATTTCTGGAGTGCTAGTTATCAAAAAAATTGAGAAAGAAAAATTTTTCTCATTTTACTGACCATCGAAAATCTAAGAAATGATATAAAAAATTCTATAGTTATAAGTGAATGATTGGTCAAGTAGGTTCCACATTGTCGGTGAATAAATGGATAACTTTAATATCTCATTCCAGATACGACCAATCAGATTGGTGTTGTATTAGTGAAATGTGGACAACATTCTAATGATTTATACAAAATTTCAACCATCTAACATAAAACCTTGATTTAAGGGAAAGGTCCAAACTTCAAAAACGCTGCCTTGAAAAGTGGGCAAAACTGAGTTAACAATTTATTCACCAGGATTGTAGATTTATTAATCAAAACATGTGATGGGCTGCCCAAAATCAATGGAAAATATCAATAATTTAATTGAAATATGGTATTGTTTATCCCTTATATTTTTATGTTCCTAAATTAAACTTTCATTTTTAACCTTATTATCATCGTTAAGTTCAAGATTCATTTTACTTTCAATTATTTCATAAACAAGACATTAAGCTATTACAAATAAAATCTTTTAAGGAAAACGAAAGGTTCAACTCATACAGCTGCCTGTGGATGAGTTGAACCCTTTGTATGAGGTGTCACCAGTCTCGTGCAATACGTCACAAGCATGTTGAGCATGTCGTTGATGCAAACCCATAAGTTTTCCCCTACCAGTCGCTAAACGCATTTAAAGAAATTTTCATTTAATAAAAAACAACGCGAACATTTATGAAAACGTTTTGTTGGTTTCGGCTAGGTCTTTTAGGAACTAATAGAGTGAACTAAGGTATTGTCGAATCCAGCATGTTCGTAAACTAATAGTATATGAAGGCCTGTTCCTCAAATATGTTTTTACATGGATGTGATGTATGTATATACTGTTTCATTAGTTTTAAACTAATGAAAAGATTCAGGGAGAGGCATTAAGGTTTGAATATGGCAGAGCCAGAACCATACCCTCGAGATCCGAGAATTATAAAGGTTCCCCCCACTAAGTAAATGAGTGAGAGTAAACTCATGGCTGAGTTATAACGCAGGTGAAAGACTTTAAAAGCCCTAAGGGTTGGAAAATACCCACCCTTCTCTCCTCCCCGCACACACTCTGCCTTCCCAATTACATTAATTCTACTTCAGGAGCGATTCCTTTAGTGCTCGGGTTCCACTTTGCAAAAAGATTAAATATCAACGCTGCTGCATCCTGCCACTTATGCTAATAAGTGTGAACGTTTTATTACTGAATAGAATCCAGTAATGAAGGGGGGACGCTGCGTGTGTAATTACTCCTAAATTAAGTTTGCTTAAATTTGTTTTCATGTAGGAATGAAATTTATAATTATAATATTTATCCTAACAGCATAAAGTGTTTATATCAGCGGTCCCAATGAATAAGTTGTTAAACCAAATTTTCCCAGAGAGAAAACTATATTGAGGGAAGCTTCATTCAAGTTTTTTGGCTTGAAATGAAGAATTCAATTTTAAGCTATTGCCTGACTTAGCCACTTATTCATTACGAGAATAATACGGCCCGCTTCCTTAAGTAAATAAAACTCATTTTGGTAAAACTTCAACTTAATTACTTATTCATAGTGATTTTAGATATTAGGAGCAGAGAACTTTGGGAGTCAAATTAGCTTGTATAGTATCACTAATAACGACCGAAAATCCATTTGGAAGGGGTATGAGTCGAACTTTTTATTAATTTTATATTAATTTAACTTCTTAAAATAAATTCTTTAGAAATACATTTTTTTGTTTGATATATATATATATATATATATATATATATATATATATATATATATATATATATATATATATATATATATCCAAACTAAAACAGAAATTGAAAATGTCAGTCCAATATTTCGCCTATTCAGGCATCCTCAGGGTAGAAAGAGAATAACAGCAAAACAAAACACGAATAATGCACCCAAGAACTATCCCACCATCTCCAAGGCTCACATGCAACTATTGAATCAAAAGGAAGGTAACTCGAACCCAGCTGGATAAGGTTAGATAAAAACAGCTGATAAATACTTCAGAAATTGAAAATTCAATATACACTCGCCAAACTTCAAAAAGCACAACAGGAAAAAATAAATAATAGTAATCAACACAAAAACATAAGATAAAAGACCATATGAAAAAAATGAAATTAAAAGTGCAGGAAAAAAAAGAAGAACATTATCAAGAAACCATTGGACTAATGGCTATTCAACAAAATATGTTAATATTTAAAAGGGAAAGGTAAAAAGAGCCTTACCTAAATGTTAAGGCCATGAAAAAATTCCAGCGAAAAACCCTTAAGTCTCCAAACTAAAACAGAAATTGAAAATATCTGTCCGATAATATATATTTAAGTATGTATATGTATATATATATATATATATATATATATATATATATATATTTTTTTAATATTGTAGAGAAAAGATTATGTCTTGGCCGGGATTCGAACCCGGGTCAACAAAATAAAATAAAAAATATATATGTGTGTGTGTTATTTTAAATTGTTTTTACATAACTATTCATTAAACTATCGTTCGAGTAATCTGTAGACCATATTGAACAGTGAAAAACTAAAGCAACTAGTCAATTTCACCATAAAACGTTTAGCTTTAAGCAGCAGGCTTAATTTACAGAATACATATTAAAATATAAATAATTGAATAATCGATGTAAAATAGGATTTGGAATAAGATTAAGATAAACTTTCTTAGGAAGAAATTAGTTTTCAACGAAATTTTTTACAGTTATTAAACTATAATTACATTCGGATGATTAATCATAACTATGCCTTACTGACTAGGTTTTTTCGATCCCTGACAGTCCTTTTTCCCTTAGTCCCTATTTCCTCAAAACACGTCGTGGGCAGCCAGGACGTGCTCAGCAGTTCCCGGAAAAATACAACAGGGCCAAAGGGAATCAAAGTCCTTCCAGAATTCAGAGCATTCAGCACATAACCTCATACTTCCTTAAAAAAATTGCTATACCCAGTGTTCATGCTGAACCCTTTTAGCATCAAACTTCCATCAAAACGACGGTGAAGAAGTATATCGGATAAAACAAAATTAAAAACTCAGTAATTGCTAAAAACCTTAAGACTCTAAAATTGCATATAAACAGTTAACCTATCAACGTTTCGCCATTTAGGTTATAATAAATAAGCATAACGATTGTAATTGTAATGAGCACAAATTACCCAAAAGGATAGTGGTAAAATATAGAATTAATCTAATTCAATTTTATTTCGCACTATTCAGAAAATGACAATAGAAAATGCGATTTGAAAGACTATATAATAATGTAAATAAATGAATTTATAAACAGCATGCATCGTTTTCTTCAATCAATACCCCATTTTCCCCGTTCCAGTGCATCCTCTGTAATCAGCTGACTACTCATCCTTCTACGCCCTGCTCCCACGTTTGCTGGGTCATCATTTTTTGCCGTACTTGTAATGTCAAATTCCACATCTTCTTCGCCTATCTTCATCCATCCGGTTCAAATGCTCTTTCCATATTAACATTTTATTTTCTATCCTATTGATATTTGACCTTCAATGAGGGCTTCAAGTAATAACTCTATGTTAAAATTGTTTTTCTTACAGCCATAATTCAAAGTCAATTTGTCTCTGTAATAATAAGATATCAAGTGAAAGTTATTAAACATAATATGGCAGAATAGTAAGAGTCAAATCAAATCATACAAATAAATATTTGAAACCAGCATAAGTATTAAAAGTAAAAGGGATGCCGTTTTTAATAATATTAATATTTATTTTGTAAGACGAATGTAAGCTTTCTCGTTTGGGAGATATCTAGGAAGATGCAGTTTATGGTCAGACTTGTTATTCTAAGAGAATATGATATCCATTTTTATTCAGCTTGAAATTATCTTACATATAGCATGGAGACACTAATTAATACTTATTTTTGTTTGTATGTTTAGAATACTCATTTTGAATTATATATTCAGAATACTAATTTTTAATAATATACATAGCATACTGATTTTTTAATCATATATTCAAAATTATTAAATTAAATGTAATTTAAATTTAAATTAAATGTATTTTAATTAAATACATTAATTAAACAGTATTTATACTTTTTTGTCATTGCTGTATTATACAATTTTATTTTCACACTTTAAGCAGCTTGAATTACCGCAGAACTCATTGATTGGGTATGTTATAATATTCGAAAGCCTCCAGGAACTTAATTCATCCAATTATAGCATAATTATGGTTTTTCCTCTTTTTTGTGATGTTTTTACTCTCTTGAATTTTTAGAATATTTTAAAAATGATACTTTATGAACATTATACACCTATTAGCACCAGACTACCTAATTCGTGATTTTGTGATATAGGTTAAAATAAATCATTAGTAACTCTTAACAGAGTTGAAATCGGTAAAAGTTAAACAAGTACTTGGTATATGATAAGCTGAAGAATTTTAGATAAGCAGATAGCCTTAGCCCACTGCTCTTCATTACAGTAGTAGATGAAGTCCGTAAAATTCGCAAAAGGAGGACAGCATGGACATCGTTGGGAAAGTGGAATCTCAGGACAATCCTCAAAAAATATTACATGTTCGCTGATGACATTGTCCTTGAGAGCGATGCTAAAGAAAAGTCGCAACAACACTCAACTATTGGAGTGGCAGGAGGAGCTTCTGCGTAAAGGAATGAAAATTAGCTTTACCAAGAGTAAAGTACTCGTAATTTGTACGGAGAAACTCGGAAATTCAGCCGAACGGAGAAACATATAAGCCGAATTACCGCAGTAGAAATGAAATACCTCCGCAGAGTCCCTGGCGAAACAAGAAGAGACCGGGTGAGAAATTTAAGAATAAGGGAAGAATTGGGAATTCCGGCATTAAAAGATTCCTTGAAGAAATGGCAGCGGAGGGGGTTAGGACACATTTGCCGAATTAGTCACGATCGAGACCCAAGGAAGGTGTTTGAAGCTAGACCTTCAAGCACAAGGCCGCGAGGGAGACCACGAACTTCGTAAAGAGAATATGTTCGTAAATTGGGAGAGGAAAAAGGTAAAACCTTGGAGTTGACGATGATGTTGGCAAGGAACCGACAGGACAGATGGGGAGAGGCTCCTCCTCACTGAAAGGTATACGGAGAAAGGGAAAGAAGAAGAAGAATTTTAGAAGGCTGAACTAACAAGTATTACCCACCCAACAGGACAGAAATCCGTCGAGAAAGAAATGTAAGGTATATCTTACATCAATGATTATCTATAATTGTAGTAAAAATAAATATTATTTTAATCATATTTGAGCTTATTTCTCTGATTTAAGGGAGACAAATATAGGGAAAAATTCTAAAAATATGCCCTAGATTGAATTTCCATCAGGATATTCACTGATAGACGTATCATATATTAGAATATCAAACAATTTTCTACATTGCATATCAAACAAGTTAAACTATAATATTGTATTTTGTAGAATGATATAATATAGGCAAGTGAATAGTAATAGGTTCATGGATCCCGTCGAATTACAATGGAGCCTCTAAACCTCTTGTTTATCCTCATTACCATCTGTCTGTCATTCCGGCTTCCTCACTCACTCATCCGGGAACATGCTGTCACTGAAGCACAAAAGCGCTTTATACTTGTGTTATTTATGGATCACACTTGTTCAAGAACTCACACCAATCTGTATTAATAAAGTACATTAACTAAACTCTAAATAATATATACAATACTAGGTTTTAGTCACCATCTTTTTTTTCCAAGCCTCCTCCTCAGGTCTGAAACAAGCTTATCTACAAGTTATTATTAACATATTGTTATGTATAAGCACTGGGTGCATATTAGAAGAGGTTAAGAATAAGGAAATGCAAGAATGTCATTGATTCACAGGAATCTAGATACAAGTGTCAGGGTTCACTGGTTGGATTAGTAACCATATATATTTTTTCCCGATCCCCTTGGAAGTGAAGATCGAATCAAACAGGCATAAAACCTATCCAATTAGTTAAAAAGTCTTGTATGCACTGGGTGCATTTTGAGAGGGGGTTGAGGAAGATGGAGGTTATTGGCTATCAGACGAATCTGGATCCTAGTGATAAGGCTCACTAGTTGGAAGTGACCATATGTAAATTCTTATGGTTACAAAGTGGAACGGATCGTAACGAAGACACGAACACTTCTTATTCTCAGAATTATTTTTCTCCGAACCCGGATTATTAAACTTTTTTTTTTTATTTCTATTCACAGAATTCTGAAAGTAACAAAAATAACTTATTAATTCTTTATTAGGAGGAATGTTTCAGGAATATTTGTTTAACAGGAAAAAAATATTCCCCCATCATTTATTTCACATACAGGTTAAACAGGAAATAAACGAAAATCAGCATTTAAATAATATCGTATCTTTTTAACACCATTAATTCTGATGGCTTCTTTAAAAATACTTCTTTGATGTGCTTTGAACGGTATTCGTACTGAAATATACTGTTATAGAGCCAGCATCCTATATATTTTCATTTAATTGTACAAAGTTACAATGTTTTTTATTTCTGTACACACACACAAGCCCGCGCGCTTGTGTTTCTTTCCACAGTACTGATTGTCATTTGTTATTCATTGTAAGTTGCAGTAAAAAATATCAGAGCGTGTGAAAGTAGTCTTAAGTAAATATTTTGATTTTAGGTACGGTTTGTTGTATATTTATCATGTATGTATGGTATTGCATTATCAAACCTAATAAACTTATGATTTAGTTTTAGCCATCGATTAACTGTTTTCTTAATTAAAATACTTGAAATTGATTGACATTATTTTTGTACACACTAATGCGATTATTTTATACTGCCTCTAACAAAAGGCAATCAATATATCAAAAAATATATGGCAATAAACACATGTTAACATGTAAATTTTGTTTTTATACTTTTTTGTGTGTTGCAAGAATCTATTATTGTACTAAGGTATATTGCATACTAATTTAATATACAATATCACTTGGGTAAGAAAAGATTAATAAGTAAGATCAATAAAAAAATAAACTCAGACTGTTCAAATACTTGTCAAAATTCGCAGATCGCAAATCGCAGTCAAAATCAATAAAGTTTCAAGCATTTAAAGATTATCTATGGTTAATAAAAGAATTTCATTGTCGTCCTTACAATAGAAATGCTTTGCTTTACCGATACCCAAATTTTTATTTTTTAAAAATCCCTATGGAACTAAATGCATGCATTTAAAATACATGCATTAAAAAATTAAGTTTTTTGAGTTATGACTTTTTTTCCAAGGAACGATGTATTCAATTAATATGAGATTAATATTATATATTCATATTTTAAACAATTTTTTAATTTATAATATAGGTCAGAAATAGCTATTATGATATCCTTCATATCTGTTATAGATGATTTTATACCGTAATAACAATTTTTTTTCATTTCTATCTCTGAATAACCGATTGAATTCTCGTCCATTCCGGCCAGCCACTGATACCTATACTATTGGCTGAAGAAGAGACTGCGGTAGATCCGGAGGCTCCGAACTGGACTTCCCCGGAGGGTTGTTAGTTGGGATCACTCCAACTCTCAATAGGGCTTCCCTTCGCCCTAATGATCTCTCTCAGTTTCGCCTAACTGTTCCTTTGACCTTTCTCTTCCATTTGACCTCTGAGGTAATAGTCACCAACGGATATATTTATGTGTGAAATTCCGATCGATTGGAAACTAATAAATGTAACATTTAATTTAAAAATTCATTACACATTTAATATAAACCTTCCCTATCAATAATTACGGAAAAAATATAATCTAGTCCAGTGATCCTGCAAAGGATATTAAGAAAAATATTATTCGTAACATAGTCCAATGCTTAGCGTTCAACGAAGGTTTATCACCTTCATCATTAATATACACAATTATTAATTAATTAACATAACTTAAATATAAATATATACATGTATATAAATAATGAGAATATTGTATTGTATATCAAATGATGTATATTTTTTGTATGAGGATGATGCTAGAAAAATGCTGGGAATGAAACGTCGAACACAGCGCCAATTGTTTATAGACTACAAACAAGCTACGACAGCATACACAAAAGTGAGATTTACGAAAGGTTAAAATATCTAGGATGTTCTTTGAAGCTTATCTGGCTTATCAAGATGACCATGAAGAACAGCAAGGGAGTTGCCAAAATCCAAGGAGAACTGTCAAAGGAATTTGATATTAAGAGAGGAGTTAAACAGGGAGATCCTCTTTCCCCAGTTATATTCAATACGGTATTAGAAGTGCTCATGAGGTCGATCCGGACAAGGCCTGGAGGATTTATCTACCACAGACTGACACAGCATCTAGCTTTTGCAGATGACATTGTGATCACCGAAAGAACATTCAGTGCATTACTTGGAGCATTCGAGGAATGCTAAGTAACAGCTAGTAGAACTGGAAGTAGTAGGACTGGGAATTAATATGGAGAAAACTAAATATATGAGGACCAGCTAGGCAGAAGAAAGGAACAGGCATATCGAGGGGGCTGGGTATCTTTTCGAAAGTGTACAGCAGTTTAAGTAATTGGGCACGTTTATCGCTGAAGATAATAAGGTTAGAGAAGAAATTAAGGCAAGGATAACTGCTGGCAATTGATGCAACTGGTCTCTAATGAAAATATTTCGAAACCAAAATATATCCAGAGTTCTCAAAATAAGAGTGTATCGTACTGTCCTTCAACAGGTGATCATGTATAGAAGTGAGTCTTGGATGCTTATATGCAACGATGAAAGGCTGTTGTGTGGTTAAGAAAAACCCTCAGAAAGATCTTTGGAGGGAGATCACCACGATTAAGAGTGTACAAGATGTCTGGGGCACGTACAAAGAATGGAAAGAAGTAGATTCCCAAAAATTATGATGGAAGGACATCCTGGTGGAAGGAAGAGCAGAGGGAGACCTGAAGACTTCGTTTGCAGCAGGATATAGAACTTCGGACGTTGGGTGTCAGTATATGGAGGTAAAAAAAAAGAAAAAAAAAAGATGGAAGTCAGCCGAAGACAGGTCGCTTACAAACGCTGTTGTACAATTGATATATAAATAATATATCTATTATTGAATAGATAATTGAGAAGGAAGTTCTAATTCATAGAAAAAGAAACGTTTTGGAGTAAACCAAACTGTAACGAGTTCAAAATGTACAATGTCATTTTAGCTAGAAAAATTAAATTACCTTTTATTTAATAGTGGAATTAGGAAAAAATAATTAAACGTAAAACCTGGCCATAAAAAAAACCTGTACTTCTACCAGCAATTTAGACTAAAATCCTTGGGTTCAGTACGTGGTCGATACTGCACTGCTTGTAGGATAACGATTGTCAAGGGAGGTTATTTATCCGAGATCGGGTTTTTTCCTTTAGGATAGTCTTTAGATACCACTGGGTCCATCTGTGACTGTAAACAGATTAAATAATTTATTATTTGATCCCGGAACCTTTGACGTAGCAACTCAACATATACAAAAAATAAAATCATTATTAAAATTATTCAAAATCATTAAAAAAATCTAATATTAATATTAATCAATTATTTTTTATTATTTTTATTTTGAGGAGAAAAGATTTGTCCTTGTTAAAAATTCTTCTCTTAAAAATAAAAATAAATAAAATAGAGCAAAAAACTCAAAAAGAAACACTATTATTTATTATAATGCAATTGGGAAAAACCACAATGCAAAGCCTTATGATTCAAATTTCTCCAGTAATACACCCACTTACCGGTCGACGTTTCGCCCATTCAGGCATTGATTCTATAACCTTCCTAGCTGGTTGTGTATTGCTTTCCTTTCAGTTGTATGTTGAACGTCTTGATGGTGGGGTGCTGTCTCATGTTTGGAGCCTGTTTGGGCTGTTGATCGTTGGGATATATTGCACCTTTTCTTCGAGATATGATTCACATAATCTTTTTTTGTTTTTGTGTCTTGATAATGCCTGAATAGGCGAAACGTCGACCGGTAAGTGTATTACTGGAGAAATTTGAAACATAAGGCTTTGCATTGCGGTTTTTCCCAATTGCATTATAAAAAAACAAAATATTTAATAATAGTCACCATCAAAAGAACAATAAATAGAAATTATTGTTTTACAAATTAATTAGTATTACTTGATAAACATCAAGGATACAACAATAATCGATAGTTTATCCAGATTAATTAGAATAATTAACTAAAATATTATTGTAGAATAGTTATTTTATTTCTAGAACTACAAATATCTCCTACCTATCCGGACCCGAGAAAGAACAAAGCGAGAGTTCCGCCCAGGCCCGAAGGGGTCGGCCGAAGTCCCACTATTCAAGTGGTGGTTCTTTTTTTATTTAGGACACGAGGATTGATCAGAGGGTGTGGATAAAAAAAACATGTAAACCACCTAAAAATACTAAGGACATTAGTACAATCCACTAATTTCTACAGTGGACTTTTCATAGAAAAGTGGCACCTCCTTAGCCTGTAACACCAGCCCCCGGGAGCTCAGGATGTTCCTCACCCCCCCCCCCCCTCTACTAAGCACCACGCGGGCCCACACCAGTGAGCTTCGTTTTAGTACAAGTATATGCAAATACTTATAATAAATTCTTCTCTATATAATTACTTCACTGTAATAGATGGCAATTCAATAATTCGCATTATTTGATGAACATAGGGGTACAACAATAGTAGTTAAGCCAGCTAAATTGGAATTATTAACTACAATCTTATTGGACGATGGTGGTTTAATTTCAAGATCTACAAGTACCTTAAATTTTAAATTGTTCACATATGGTAAGTCTATCAAGACATGTGTTTCACTGAATACAGTATTGCAAACATTATGTCAAAATTGTAAGTACAATAGATATCACCTAAATTGTAATTCCAATCTCTTATCTTTTAAGAGTAATTGAAATTGCTATAATTTAGTATTAAGGGTTAATTGCAAACACATGCAATTGGAGTTAATTTTGAGTTAAATTGTTTATTAAAACCAATTATGTTTATGTTCTGATTTATTTAATCATTTTCCTGTTAGTATTATAATCAGATTTAGCTCATGTAATTTAGTTTTACTTCTAGTTTAATTATACTACATCTAGTTAAATTTTACTATCTAATATAATAACAATGAATAAAATTATTTTTATATTATTACTTAAATATTGAATGTAAAATGTGCGCATCTTCATTGGATGGTGATTCAA
Organism: Arma custos; assembly: GCA_037127475.1. Lineage (NCBI taxonomy): Eukaryota > Metazoa > Arthropoda > Insecta > Hemiptera > Pentatomidae > Arma > Arma custos. The sequence goes on along the minus strand of CM073762.1, from coordinate 58,273,997 downwards.
ACGGCTCAAATTGCTTTACTTATCGAAATTAAGTATGCGAAGTATATCGATATGAAATTTATCTATTGTCTGAGGTTTTTAAACGAGGAGTAACACCTGCGACATGAATATCTCTTTCCTGTCCTTTATTATACATATAAGATAACAAAAGTCAAGGAAAAATTGTTGGAATAGGATATGGATACTATTTCATTACTCTATTATATCTCACCTCAGTAAATCACCTAGTTAGTGCTACATAATTGCGGCGCATCTGTCATGCATTACCCGCAATTCTGATATATGTTGAGGCCGAGAGATTCTATGTCATCCTGCTAAATGAAGGTCACACGAAGAATTTTTTATTAATAGTTAATATAACAAATTTCATTAATTATTACTTAAACAATATAATGCGGAAATTTAATGAAGATATTGCAATTTTTATAGCAAATGTTCGAATTTAACATTTCTCAAATCAGGTATAATTAACTATTACGAATAAACTGATGATATAGAATTTAATTTTGACTGAAATATCCTAAATATTTTTAATAAGTAAAGTTAATAAAACTTATTTTAAACCTTATTAGGGGTATTTACGCTATATTTAGATCTCATTTGTGTGTAGAGTGCTGATTTGCTAGGCAGTGGTAGAATAATTATTTAATCCGTTAACAGCCACGGATGAACCCTGTGGGATCTACACTAAATATAGGGCGAAACCTTGCGGTTGAGCGTGATCCGGATAAATCTTTAGATAGTAGTTGTCCTACTGACTGTGCCCTGTACTAAACCCTTCATACTTCATGTAGAGCGGCAGATTTTATTATTGTATTTTTTTAAACTTTTTATACACGAAAAAATAGTTAATAGTATGACTTAGTCGAATACACTGACAATACTATTTCTACAACCACCGTTACTAACACTTGGCCAAAAAAATATAGACTGTTGTGAAATGAGAAAACACTATTCTTTCAATATTAAAGTACATTAAACAACATTATTTAGACATACAAGAAACCAGCTCCTGGTTGTATTACATGCACCCCATATAACTTGAACGTCTTTAAGAGGTTTCATACGATTTTTATTAATTTGATATACCACCAGCGATTAAACTAGAAAATAATGAAAAATTTAAATTTCTATCTTCAAAGTTTTATGGAAATTAAATTAGTATTACCTACTTACAATTGATAATAAAGTAGAGAGCAAATTACAAGCCAGAATAACAGAGAGAATTTGATGTTATTCCTAACTGCCAAGGGTTTTTCAGTTTAAACCGCACTCTAAAAGAATGCAGTTACAAATATACTAACTTATTTATTACAAATAAACTATAGTGAGACCGGTAGTCATGTATGGGTACAAGACGTGTCCCTGGCTAAAAAAATCAAAAGTTATGGTCTACCCGTAGGAAAAAAAAAAATATTAAGAAAGCTATGGGGCAGAATGGCCGAAAGTGGGGTACGGAAAAGTAGAAAGAATGATTAGCTGATGGAGCTGTATGGAGAGCCTGATATGGTTGTGTTGATTAAGAATGCCAAGATGGATAGGACGACTTGAATGCGAGCTTTGCTAATCTACTTCTAAAAATAGATAACGGTATTTACCCTTCACTAGAAGGTAAAATTCAAATATCTTCTGAGTTAGCTATAGAAGGTAAAAGTTTGTCTGAATTAACTTAATAAATTCCGATAATGTAAATATTAAGGAAAAACGTTAAAGAAAATGGTCCGAGTAGAGTTCAAGAAAATTCTTATGAAGAACAATCTCTTATTTATCTCTCATCAATTTACATTCTCATCATAAAACTATATCCTGTAATAGTTTAGTATATAATCATATCAAATATTATTGTTGAATAACATTAAGGAGAAACATATATATGGGTTATGTGAGCGAGTTTTATGGACACCGAAAAATGAGTGTATTTAAGAATAATGATATGCTTCTAGTGGTATTCTAAGGCGAGCAGATAGAAAACATTTCGATAGATACAGTAGTCGAAATTGACAAAGTTATTTTATTATATCCTTTAGAGAGGAAAATAGTTGACTGGATGATATAACGGAGGATGGAAGTAGTTGGGGGATCAATAATAGTTCTTGGCTTGTTTGGTGTTTTTTTTACTGCACCCCCAACCATCTCCATCCTCCAATTATATTCTATGTACTTCTATTTTTTCTTTTGTATTTTAAGGGATCTCCTTTAGTTCCTCTTAGTAGCCTCAGACGCAAAAGATCAGAACGCAAAAGCTCAACCTAATCGTGGATGTGAATTGGCCCCATCAAATCTACAGTTCATAATTAACTCCTGTTCACCAGTAAATCGGTCCTCGCCGCCCACTCTCATTGTTCATTCAGGTTGCCAACACAGGGACACCATAGCGTCCAACAGATGTCATACACAGAAATCGCTGTCATCTGATACTGTAACATTCGCTACAATTCATCAATCTAGGTGATACTGTACGGTCGGGTTCGAAACTGGACACGATGAGACGAAATTTCAATCGGTGACAAGCAAGAGACCGGATCTAATTTTTGTTACGATCAATTCACTGAATATTATCAAATACAATTATTTACAATAATTGTATCTACGATAATTATATTTGTAAGCAAGTGGTGTTGCTTATTCTATTAACACCACTTTATGCCGCTGGGGCTAATTTCTCATCATATAATCCTGTAATAGTTTAGTGTATAATTATATCAAAGAAGAGGGAATGTTATAGAAGTTTACAATACTGACCATCAGTAAGCAAAGGAATAACTCTCTGGATTAGAAACCTGAATGATACTCTGAATTATAAAAATGTCACTTTAAGCTGAAATGGCTAATCGGACGATGCTAATTTAGGAATCCACCTAAATTTTCTTCACCCAGGTATAATTAGAATCGGGATGTTTAACGAATAGCTGTCACCTTATAGGCTCTGAACCACCATTTTACACCCCTATCGAAAGACGACATGACCAAGTATTGTTCACTTCCTTTAATATATCTTAGGACAATTTGGCTAAGCCATGAATTCGGTATAGAATTTTGTTATGCTAACCATTACTGCTGCTGTCACAAACATTACTGACAGTGCACTTGTCAGAAAGGTATAATCTCTTATTTATTGAGATGGCGTCATTCTCTTACAATACTTTAAACAAGAACGCTTTTATTCATTTTACATCATAGATAAGATTGGGTACTTATTGCAATTCTAGCCTACGCAGATGATATAGACCTCATAGCGAGATCACAAAGGGACTTGGAACGGACCTTCTTGGCTATAGAGGCAGCAGGGCGGAAAATGGGTATTCAAGTCAACCGAGCAAAGGCCAAATACATGGTTGCTAACCCTCTAAGGCCACTACCACCACCTACTCTTAGGTTAGAAGGATACACCTTTGAAAACGTGAATAGTTCTGTGTATCTAGGCTCCCTAGTGTGTGCAGACAATATGCCCTGTCAGGAGGTTCAGAGACGAATAACGACAGCAAACAGGTGCTATTTTGGCTTAGCCTAAATACTAAGAAGTCATTTTCTAGCAAGAAAGTATAAGATCGCTGTGTAAAAATCTTTAATTAGATCTGTACTGGCATACGCTACAGAGGCATGGTCCTTATCACGTACAGATGCCATCAGCTTGCTGGTTTTTAACGAAAAATTCTGAGAAGAATATTTGGACCGGTAAGGTATGGTGCCCAGTAAAGGCAGAGACCCAACGCAGAGTTGTACCAGATTTAACCGGGAGCCAGATGTGGTACAATTTATAAGGATCTCAACAAGGGCGTAATCGTAATGAATTTATATGAATATATTATTTATTATTTTATTACATAAACCTTTCCATTATTATACAACTTATTGAGTAAGATTGTATTTATATTTCGATTTATTTATTCAACTGTAATCCTTAGTTATAGGGGCTTGTCTGTAATGAATACGAGTGTTTATTTGTTTATAAAAGTTAATTATCTTAATACAATTTCACTATAGTTTATTTTATAATTATGATTGTAATGAAAAATAAAATGTTTTACATAGTGGACACGGATGACATATATATATTTCGGTCTTTGAGAATACCTGTTCCTTACCTCAGAGGCACCTTTCCCCCTAATTTTACCATTTATATGCGAGATCCTATTGCATATTCATAACATTGTGTTAGTTGGCCGCTCTGTGCCATCTCATTGTATATCTTAAAATTGTTGCGACACTAACAATTTTAAAGTGAATGAGACGACTTCCTTCTGCGTGAAACAGTTCGCCTGGAGGACCCCTTATTCTGGCAATGTTTTAATTTATTCAAATAAGCATATTTTTATTTTTTCTTATTTGAAGTTTACGTAAAGGTAATAGGTTTATAAGAAGAATATAAAAGAGTGTATCATTAGATTCTAATTGTCAGTATTCTAAGTACTCATGTCTCTGATAACTGTTAGTCATTAGGTGATGTGATTGGTAATCTTTTAATAGGATTAATATGCTGTTGGAATATTATTTAAATTTAGTATTTTAATATCTTTAGAATTATTTTAATTCCAATAATTATCGAAAACATGCTTAAATTATTCGTTAAGTTAACTTACAGTTCGTTGAGGTCCAAGATCAAACATGAATTTATTGTTCAATGCAATAAAATTTACATGGTTTATACAAAGAACTGTCACGAATAATATTGTGTATCTACTAAAACTATATTGTATCTTTATATACTTATATAAATATGATCAGTAAAAATTATTTCAGTGATAAGATTGGAAATTTTCATTTTAGGATTCATTTTTATATGAACCATTCTTATCATTAAAATAGTTTTTATTACAATTGATTATTTAATACATGCTTAAATTATTGGTTAAGTCAACTTACAGAGAGTTGAAGTGGAAGATGAAAAATGAATCTATTGTTGAGTGGAATTAAATTGAAATGGCTTCTGTAAAGATCTACGAAATAGATTGTCAACTATGGACTAATGTATCACCACATGTAGTAAAGAAACACGGTTAGTATGACTTATTTCTGTGATGCGAATGGTAATCATCATTTAAGGATTCAGTTTTATTTGAATAAATCTATTGCGTAAAATACTTTTTATTACAATTAATTATTTAATATATTCTTTAATTATTGGGTAAATAAAAAGAGAGATAAAGCGCAAAGTGAAAAATTAAGTTATTGCTGAATGGAATGAAATTTACATAGTTTATATAAAAATCTCCGACGTCATATCTATCGAAGCTACAATAGTCTATCGACAATGGACTATTCATGTAGAACATGATCAGTATGTCACGTTCAGTGAGGTGATTATTTATCTTACTTTTATTATTAATTTTATCTAAAATATTCTTAAATTATTCGCTAAATCATCTCACAGAGGTTTGAAGTGCAGGATAAAAAATGTATCCCCTTGTATATTAGAATGAAATGAAATTTGCATTGCAGACATCAACACTAGCCTGGCACTGTAGATTATAAATTATCAAACGGACTACACTTCACTTTACTTTGTACATCTTCTTCTTTTCTCTATTCTCCCTTATCTCTATATCCTATTTATAATGTAGTATTATAGTATATAATCGTATCAAAGAAGAGTGAGGGTTAAGGAAATTGTAAACTTGCTAACTAAAGCTGACTATAAGATAGCAACAAAGCTTGGATTTTTATTTGTTCACATAATTGATTTACTTAGGTTTGTTTATTTACGCTCTTCACTTTACGCTGTTATGGCTAATCGGTCGACGATTCCGTGGGAGTTCTAAATTTTGCCTGTTCATGTATAGTTAGGATAGGTGTCTTTAACGAGTATCTCATACCGTTCTGGCTCGGGATCCCTATTTTACTTCTCTCACCAAAGACGTAATAACCAAGGATATTTTACTCCCATTTAAAATACCCTAGTCATGTTACGATCCCACGATCATGCTTGGAATACAATGTTGATATGTTTACAACTACGCCACAGTTAACTCCTTATATTAAACTTGCTACATCTTCTCCTCTCTCTGTCCATTCTCTCTTATCTCTGCATTATATATATTTACGATTTAGTATATATGCATATCAAGCAGGAAGGGATGCTATGGATGTTTATAATACTGACTCCAAGGAAGCAATGGTATAACTACCTAGGCCACAAACATGTATTATAAACATAATTTTTTTATAAAATAGAGCCAAAAACTCAAAAAGAAACACTATTAATTATTATAATGCAATTGGGAAAAACCACAATGCAAAGCCTTATGTTTCAAAAAATACACCTACTTACCAGTCGACGTTTCGCCTATTCAGGCATTATCAAGACACCAAAATCAAAAAGGGGTTATGTGAATCGCATCTCGAAGAAAAAAGTGCATAATATTACTTGATATGTTTTGTGGATCAGCTGATGCTATAACCTTCCCAGCTGGTTGCGTATTACTTTCGTTCAGTTGTATGTTGAACGTCTTGGTGGTAGGGTGCGGTCTCGTGTGTGGAGCCTGTTTGGGCTGTTGATCGTTGGGATGTATTGCACTTTTTTCTTCGAGATGCGATTCACATAACCCCTTTTTGATTTTGGTGTCTTGATAATGCCTGAATAGGCGAACTGGTAAGTAGGTGTATTTTTTGAAACATAAGGCTTTGCATTGTGGTTTTTCCCAATTGCATTATAATAATTTTTTTTTATTTATTTATTTATTTAACCTCCCTTTATGATGGCTATGGGTAAACGGACCATGTACAGTGGGAGTTATAATGTTTATAACCATACAAGCTCGGCACCCCCCCCATTTTACGCCCCCTAAGAAGTACAGCCAAGGTTGTTTTACTAAAAAATGTTAGGCCACCTCTTACACCCTGCCTTATGTACCTTCTTCTCTTCTCTCTCCCTCTGTCTCTCTGTCTCTCTGTCTCTCTCTCTCTCTCTCTCTCTCTCTCTCTCTCTCCCTCCCTATATATATATATATATATATATATATATATATATATATATATATATATATATATACATCAAAGAGGAGGGTATTTTTATAGAAAAATACAATACTGACTACTAGGAAGCAAAGATATAATAACTTTCTAGGTTACCAACCTGTATTTGTATTATAAATATAATTATTTACGTTTGCTAGATTCCCAAATCGATTTATGCCGCCATGGCTAATCGATGATGCTTTGTTCTTAATGTCATAATTTATTTTAAACTAGTTACCCACCCGGCTTTGTAAGACATATTTTACCATGCAGAATTTATAATAATAAAGACAAAACAAAATATTTGTTTAAATAGTTTTTGCGATAACCATAGGATACTCATTTAAATTATGTGGTGTAAAATATTCTAATAATGCGCATGGAATGCTAAAGGTAACTGAAGTATATAAGTTGATAAGGATTAATATTGTATTCGTCTAAATAGCTTTCCAAATACTGCATTTTACGTTATCAATTTTTTAGAAGATAAAATAGGTATAGTAAGCTATCCTTAAAAGAGAGATATATGCTATCGTCGACTTCTTTGTGTATCTATAAAAGAGGAATATACCACTATGCATTTTTTCCTTATATGATTAAGGGATTAGGCAGTACCATCAATGATACCTCCCTGGAGTCTATACTTTTTCCAACAACTCCAACAATAATCGTTATATTCCAACCAATTTACATAAACTCTCATCAAGTTATATACATAAACCTTCCTGGTGAATCGCTCTATCTATTGGTGAAAACCGTGAATATCCGTGCAGTAGTTTACCGCGAACAGACAGGAAGACGCGGCCGTAGACTTTGTTTTATAATATCTTTTAAAATTAGAAATCTTAAACGAGTACTTGGCTTTCTACAGACTAGGGATTCTCATTTTCAATCTTTCCCGAAGGAAAACATGTTTTAAGCTAGAGCCACATCCTTGTCGGGCTTCTTACTCGCAGTCTTTGGAATATAATATTTTTTTTACATTCTTGGTTCATTAGTTAATTATTATTGTACTTATTCAGTTAATTATTATTGTTATCTTTATTCAATTGATCGTTATAGAAATAGTAGACAATTTTATCCGAAAACATTTATTCAACATTCTCTCCTGGTCTGTATTTTTTTGAACTGGTACCTTGTTCACAATTTCCAATTATTTCTGTCCGTTTACGGAAAAAAAATTTATTATCATTTGGCAATAAAACCGTGCTTTCATTTCCTATGATAAAAGTGCTTTATTAGGGTCAACCTTTGTTAAGTTTCGTAGAAGTATCTCTTTATGTTCAGTTCTATTGGATTGATCCCTCCTTCTACTTTATTCACATCGTCCTAAAAATAAGTTTGTCAACTTGGGCGAAGTACTGCGGTTGGCAGGCTTACCTGCCCTTTATCCATCCCGTGCCTCCGCATCCGCGGGATGGTGAAATTTAGCTAGATTATTTAGATCTACAGCGGCCCACCGGTTTCGCTCCATTGAATAAAAAGTGGATATTGATGACCGGTGAGCCGGGATTATAGCCACCGGTTGGAGGGAGCGGATATACCCTGGATTTTAGTACCGTTCTCCCGGCCCCTGTCAAATGCCGGCGTGTCGTCATATTTATCTATCTATAACCCGTCTATTATATATGATGTGTTTATTTGTTTTTTTTCTTTTGTAGGATTTTTTTTTAATTATTTGTGTATTTTTGAGAAAAACTAGAAATATTTGCTAATATTACTAAAAAATAACAAACTTGTACCTAAGTAAAATGTATATATATATTTTTTTAATATTATAATTTATGTTCAAAATCTAATATGGTTTTTATTTGGATTGCTGCTAAGCATATGTTTATTTTGGTTTTTAATCCGTCCAAATCTTTCGTCAGAGATTTTTATAACGTCCCACTTAGTTGAACACTAAATACATAATTGCTAAATAATAGTCTATAGTAGTAATATATGGTGCACAAATATAATCTATATATTTCTTTAAACGTCTCTGGAGCAGGGATCTGCTACAGTGAGATGATCCACGATAGGAGTGCCTTCAATGGGAGGTTTCTCCATACACGCTTTCAAGAGAATCCCTTAGGGGAGGTTTTCCGAAGAACACCAAAAATACAATATATGCCAAATGGCATTTGTATGATTTCTTAAATAAATATTTTTATTATTATATATTTCTTTCATTTTGATAATTTGAATTTAACGTTTTTTTAATTGAATTTAACGTTTATTTAAAGATAACGTGGTTTATTTTTGTTCAAGACTTTCGATTGAGACACCCAACGTGCTTAGAAACAATGAATACATAAAACTGGCTGAAAACGGAAATTAAAATAATAAATGAAAAAATGAATCTATTCCCCTTATAATAAAATAATTCTCTGAAGGTTATATAAACCTTTTTACACCTCAGACTTTAGGAATAAATGCATCAAAATAGGTTAAAACAAAACGAATCCTCTTAAAGACATTGATACTTTATATATACATAAAACGATATATGGGAATGAGGATGACCCCAGCTGTTTTATTAATCACGTAGCTGTTGTTATAAGCACGTACATTATATTCTATACATTTTAAAACTCTTTTTTAGTTGATTAACTTTAAAACAACTAATATTTAACAACAAAGGAAACGTGTGTTGTTTTATTCGAATACAAATGTAGGACTGGAATGTATGAACGAACTAATGCTGAGAGCAGAGATTATGGAGGAGGAAAATATTGACTCTAATAAATTGAGCTGCTACAGCGGCAATGGCCTACTTTATACCCCTACCTCATCTAATCGTTCGTCAGGAATCGTGGCAACATCGACGCCCTAACCCTGGTCCTTTTAATGGATGGTGATTGATTCTAAGGTTTCTTCCCCATCACTACCGATAAGCGGCCCTCGTTATCAAGACTCTTCTCTTTCATTCACGATATCGACTCGATGTTTTCAAAAGATTTTAAGATCTGATCTAACAGTCAATTGAGTGATCATTAGCAACCAAATGTATTTTTTAATATAAAAATGTATGACATTTAAATCTGTTCAAATAAATAAGGGATCTTACATTTATATAATTTCTGTTAGTGGGCTTAATATGACGCATTACTTTAAAGAAACTTGTATCATGTATCATTCAAGCCATATAGTGTTTTAGTCGGAATAAGAATTGTAAGAGAAAGAGAATTGATGGTTACCGAAACCAGGAACCAAAGTGTCATGTAAGCAGAAAGCCGTAGAACCCAGGAGGGGTTGATATGCCTGCATGAATAAAGACCTACAATGTGAGCCCAAGATGTAGGACTGAGCTATACCTTGGAACATGGAAGATGACCAGATCATCCAGTTCTCCTACCTGATGACGAACGTTATATGAACCTCTTCTATACTAGATAAATTTTAATTTTAATTTTAAATGTGATTTTATGACAATACTGTCAATCTGAATCATTAATAGTCATCTCTCATTGTGTATATTAATTTTATCCAAAATAATATCTATTATATAAATTATATTATAAAACTGTTGTGGATAATAAAGTAATTAATAACTTTTATTTTATTTTAAATAATTACTGACGACAACCCAGAATAAAAAGATGAAAATAAGTACCCTCTTTAAGAATATAACCTAGCATTTATAAAACAGCAAAAATTTATCAAGTGAACCAAATAAATGTATTGATCAACGATATTAATAAATTATTTTTATTTTAGCAAAGTAATAGCTTTAAATGACCGATTGATAGTGAGACATTATCTCTACCAATATTCGTTTATATTCATATTATCTCTTTTTACATAGCACCCACATGTGTTAGGGACGATCAGAAATTGCAAGGATAGATTAAGATGTATGACGTGTTAGGCTTAGGCAATATTCTGTATCCAGCGGCTCTTCTAAGCTGAAAAAAGGAGATCGTTCATCCAGTTTTATTTTAGTTGTCTCGTATTGGAGACTTAAGTTTTAGTTATTTCCTTAATTACGACGTTGTAATTTAAGGTTAATATTAAAATGGAAAAAAGGGAGTATGTATAATTTGGTCAAAATTAGTTGTATGTCTAGATTTGTCATGTACGTAATAATTACGTATATGTTCTGTTATTAGTGTTAAGAGTTAAAGTTATATTTTTTGAAGTTTTGTATTTACTTAAGTAGTTTCGTGTATATATATCGTTTCTGTCTGCTTTTTATGGTATTACAATATCCGGTTTTATTAGAATTTCGTAAAATAAGATAATAAATCCCACAAAAGCGAGTAAGGGGAACGAAGATAAATAGAAATAGGTACCAAAGGGTCACTTACGAAAGAAGCTAGTGAACGTAGGAGGGTGCTTATACCTTCAAGGGTATCTCCAAGGGAATCCAGCTGAGAAAAGTAGAAGTGAGGAGAAACCAAGTGTTGAGGTTATACACTCTCGGTGGAGTCTGTGAAGATAAGAAGGTACCCAGAAGGTAAGACCTGGACCCTAGGGTTAGATATTCAAATACGAGAGCTCGGATATCTACTTACACCAATCAAAGTTCTACCTTAACTACTTGGCAAAGCATCAACAAAGTCTCAATTAAAATATTTAAAAATACCTTAAATGATTTCTATCACTTTCAATTCAAGGACATGTTTCAATGCAAATATTGATTAGTAAATCAAAATAGATGTATTGATTTAATAATTGGAAAGAATAAAATAATTAAATTAATAAATTATATTCGTTATTATATTATATGATTTTGCTGCTTATTCAATCCAGATTCGCAATATATAGATTAATGTATTGATGATTATGATGTATATATGATATTGATTGTTTAATGCAGGTATTAATAGTGACTAATTAGTAAATTAGTTATTGGAAAAACCACTGGAATGTAACCCAATTTAGAATTTATGCGGACATTGAAATAATTACCATTCCCCATAAGAGTGCTATAATATTTCTATTCTCCCTTAAATGATAAGGACCATAGAATGTCTAATTTTAAGTTTTGGTGTTTGTAAAATACAGGAACTCCATTAACGTGACTTTTAGTTTGCGTATTTATTGGACACTCCTAGAATAGCGTCTGATGGTATTGAATCCCAAAGTAGGTATCAAGGCTTCTCTAAAACAGCAAACCAGACTACATGAAATATACAGAGGGTGTGCTATATCATTATAGGTTGTTTCTCAATATTTTATATATTCAGTGAACTCATCGAGTCTGCACAATCCTCACCCGGCTTCTCTACAATTCTTGAACTTAATTGACGGAAAAACTTGATGATTAAGCGTGATCTCGGATAAATCACCTCCTGCACAACCGTGCAGAAATATTACTGTCTCCACAATGTACTAAATCAAACATCATTCTTGTGGATTGATTGATGTAGGTTTTTGTAATTGATTTAGATAAACCTAATAAAAATAAAAGCAGATGAAAATATTTACTAATATTTTAATTTGATAAGCTTTTTGCTATTACTCAAGTCCGAAATGACTATCTTAACATATTAGGGAATAAAATGTTAACTAGAAGACAGTTCTAATCGTATACATTCGTATAGATTCCTAGGAATCCTGTCAGATTATATGGTGAGGAATGTTTCGGAACAGCATAGATTATGTAGGTTAAAGAGTAAGTTTCAATCTCCTACGTATGTTGTTGATGGGTAATTCATATATCAGTATCATTGCTGATTCCGGAACACGCATTACACGCCAAATCCGCCAATCCGCTTTCGGAATATTCAAAAAGAAAGAACAATTAATCACAAAGACAGGGACGTCGGGAACAAGAGCTATGTTGTTCAAAGCCATTTGAAGTTCGGGAAACGAGATGAAGTTAAGGGAGTGGGAAAGGAAGGGAGGGAGGGACCCCGGGAGAAATAAAGAGGTCGTCAGGGAGATAAATTGCTACTCTTAATTAAATGAAGCCAAGGCTGGCTTTAGAATCTAATTACTCTAAGGAGATAGCGACCGCTACAGATCCTTGTTCCTAGCCGGCCTCCTTCTTATCTTTTCCCCTTTATTAGGGAAAAAATATAACCCAGCAGTTTTCTAGGAGCCTGATAATAATATATTAAATATCACACCTCCGGGGCCCTTCTGGGAATCCATCTGTTCCGAGCTGTTAATACATCATCTTGATTGCGATGAGCCCCTATCCGTCTTAATGACTAATTAGTACACCCGCATTACATGTGTAATTCATACTAGTAATTAATTTAAATGTTAATGCGTTTTAATATAGAACGATCTATAATAAAGAATGAAAATTATAAAATATATTTGACGGTACGCTCTAATTACTATTGTACCTTGATTTTTTTTCGCCGTTTGAGGCTACTCCAACACTTAGTAGACAAACGCTCTAAGCTCCCAATTAATTACAAAAGTCTCCTATATAAACCTAAAACCTATTTGGACTTACAGAGTAGAGCTTTGAGCATCCGCTATGCTATCGAATTCCTCTCGTACCCAATCTTTACAATCCAAAATCCTTAATGCTCCTTCCTTTGTTACGAATAAAGTCATCCATAACGATCTCAATGCCCCATTTGTTTCTGATTTGGTCCGAACCCGATAACTTTCTTTTCATGACAAGCTTCATTTCCACTCAAACCCACTCCTTTTAAACCTAGCAACCTCTTCAATTCATGATAATCCGGGGTGTCTGTAAAGAAGATGCCTCGTGACCTTCCTTCTTGAATTCTATATCTGAGTTGAGTTCTACCACTGGGTAGTTTCTCTACTTGTCTTTATCCATGTCACTCTGTATCATTCCTGCCATTTACTTGTATTTTTATAATACAATTGTAAATTTCAAGAATAAATTAATTAAAAAACATGATTTTTATACATTATTTTTGAGCCAAATTAACAATCAATATCCATTCCCGTTCCTTGATCTTGTTCTTCAATCAGCTTTGATGCCCTGCCAGATTATCTTGCCTCACCCAATGCCTTCTTTTGCTCTTCAGACATAGTACCTCTTCACCTTTTGAGTACCTACATCTCCAAACTTAAAACTCTTGTAGCTGTTCACCGTTCATTAAAGCCAACCCTGATGACAATCTAAGCCTCCTTATATCATTCCACCTTCTTTAAGATGTTTGTCATATTCCAGAAGCAATCCCAATCTTTTTTCTTTAGGTTCTATAAAATTCCATTTTTTTTTAGCAGACATTTGAATATGTGTCATATGTCATCTTTTTTGTTTTGATTTATGTAGTTATCGGGTCTAACTTTATAATTCCTCATTTGAACCTTAACATATCTGCCCATTAACCAATCTGTGCCCTAAAATCTATATTATTGCCCTCCATTCTCTCTTGATCATCCAGTCCCCTTATATTCATGGTAAAAGCATCCGAAGCATATAATCATTCTGGTTTTACAACTGTAAGACCACAGAGTCTTAACTTGGCTCCAATGTTCAGAGAAATTTTATTATAAAAGTTTGTGTCAGGTGTTTCTGCCCAATTTGGCAATCTTGAGATTGATAGCACCCTAGGACATTTTGTTGAATATAAATAAATATGTACATTCATAAAAAAATCTGTATCACTACTACTATTAAGTTTATTCCATGTAGGATCTAAAACATGGGAGGAATATACTGTTTTTAAGGCAAGTTTGCAGGATGTTTTCTTCATTTTTTATTTGTGGATCATGTTCAGCCGCACCTATCTCATGTTTTTTTCCTAATTAAAAATATCGACTTAGCAGAAGTTATTCCCCAGAAAAGCGACGCGATGCTGTAGGGGCGATTCTAAGCTATTAATAAACAGAATAATAATATTTTTCCTTGGGTGTAACAAAACACAAAATTCATTTAATTTCGTCTATTCTTTATATACGTTTCGAACCAAATTGGTCATTTTCAATATATAACTTTCATGATCACTCAAAAACAGTATAAAACTCAATCAAAGAAAACATCAATATGAAGATTCAAACAATCACTAAATTTAAAATTATAAAAAATTACATAAAACAACAAATTTTTTAACATCTTAAATTAGTTGCACAACTATACATAACACCGTAAGAATGCATTCTATAAGTGTTATAATTTCTGCATTATTATAGTCCTTACAATAATACACAAAAGATAGTTTTTTTTTGGAGATTAATAGATTCAATATTTAAAATAAACTGGGTGAGTTCCATCCCATAGTCAGTTACTATAGCTAATAAGTGGAGCTGGGACTTTGTCCAATCTGGATTAGTAGAATAATAATGGCTTATTATATTTTATTTATTACATATTGAGTTTTACTTTTAGGGAAACAAAACATTAAAGTTATTTTTAAGGTCAGTTAAAGTTAGGAAACAATTTTAAAAAGTTCTTTTTATTAAAGAATATTGAGGACTATCTTTTAGTTCTATTTTATATACATATCCGAAATCAATTTGTTTAAAATTACTGAATTTAATAGATAATAAGGAGAAGTTTAGGTTGTGTTAATAGGTTGAAATCTCTTATTTAATTTTGTATTAATATTTTAATGTATATTAAGAAGCAGATAATTAGTAGAAATTAATTTATTTTTTTTATTTTCATGTTATTTTAATTTTTAAGTCCAGTACCCTATACAATTATTATAAAAAATAATAATGATAATAACAGAATAAATAATTTAACTGCCACAGTCGGTCTCGCAATCAAGACCAACTAAAGCTATTTTAGAGCTTACATGTTGTATATGGTGTGTTGTATTAACACTATCTATCATACTTCTTTCAGAACATTTGTCATTATAATAAACTCCAAACCCTATCCTTAGCATTAAGGATTATTTCCATGTTGGCCATGTAGTTTTATAATTTATTAACAGATTTACAATGTAACAGAGAAAATGAATATTAAAAAAAACAAAAACCAAAACACAATATGAATGATCAGATATACGCAATGCGGAAGTATATATAACCATGCCATACGACCATAGTCTAGTGCTTTACACCATATTGCCGAAACATATGGCGCTCAGTTACAAAAACGCTCGTTAAAAGTTTAGTTATAGAATATAACGGCTACTGGTAGAAAGTTCGAGCAAAGCTTTGCTCCTTTTGCTTGAACGGTAGCATCTGTCACATGCAGACTTCTATTTAATGAAGGAGACTGATGTTTCCGACGCTCTGATAAAATTAATTTCAATCCCTATGGCCGTGTTGCTACTCTTTGTGAGAGCGGCATGTATATTAATTTATTTAAATAGTAGGCTGTCTTAATCATATTCAAGAATCCTTCCTTAATCTTTAGCACATAAAGGCTTTCCTCATTTATTAGATCTCCAAGTATTTATTAAAATTCAATAGAATCATGAATAACTGTATTATGGAGGAAGCCTATCAATATACAAATATAATTTTAACGCACCCAAAACATCCTCAAATCAAATACGAGCCCCTGTTATATTAATAAAAAAGGTACACCCAATAATAATAATGACTTATTGGGAAAAATCCGCTCATCACAGTAAAGTTAATTCCCGATAGCGTAAACATATTCAGTACGATGCTGTACGCTGTTGTGCCCTAGCCGATCCATTTGACTAATTTCTATCGATCGAAAAGGAATTATTTTATGAAACCTTACCCCTTTCGGTAAATGAATCTGCAACGTTCACAGAAACAGCATGATGGAACTGATTGATTAGGTTGCAACGCCTCAATCATTGATGACATTTTTTCCATATCGAAACAATTCCTTAACCTAAAAACAAATTAATTTTTTCCTTAATTACATACCTTTAACTAATAGTATAATTTTTGTACTACCAAAGTGTTGTTTCTTTACATTTCTTTAAATTATGTCATTATGTGTATCATTCATTTTTTTTTTTGCTCCATTATTATAATACAGTTATAAATTTCAATTAATGAAATACAAAAATAAATATTATTACATATTATAAATAAATTTAAATATTGCTTACTTAATCAGTATTCAATCAAATATTTGATTATTGATTATATTAAAATTATTATCAAACTTCGTTTCGACAAACAAATTCATTACAGTAATATATAGTATGTAAAAAGAAACAAATATTCTTGGCTCCATTCAAAGCCTTTTTTTTTGTTTTAGCGAAATAACAGTTCAAATCCAGCTGCAGCAGATAAATTACGCAGTCTGTTAATGACCTTGACATAGAATTTCCTCATAGAACTTCCTGGGGCTCACTCAATTCTATAAATTGGGTACTCTAAATTGGGGGAAAACATGACTGTTGAGCCTGTTCTCGGACCAACAACTTTCCTCCACAAACGTTGCCCTAAAAACAGTATAGTCTATATCATGTCCTCAGCCCAGAACACATCACTGGGTTGTAGTTGTGTAGGTTTTATATATGTATATATATATATATATATATATATATATATATATATATATATATATATATATATGTATGTATATATATATATATATATATATATATATATATATATATATATATATATATATGTATGTATATATATGTATATATATATATATATATATATATATGTATGTATAACTTTATTAATAAGGGTATTGTATTGTACTTTTTTTGTGGTAACTTGATTTTCCTAGCAAAACTTTAATGATGATAAAAAAAAATTAAAAATTAATGATTAAAAAAGAAGGCCTTAGAAGTTTTAATCCTTCTTGTATATCAGGAAAAATTGATTTAAAATTAGCAGCCGGTATTCAATTAAAAGTTTGTTGGCTAGAGCGCTTGTCTTCCACTTGTTAGTAGGGAACTTTTCCAGTGGTATACTTCTCTAACTATCACGATATTCAGAAATAAAACTTGATTTAGCCTACAAGATCAGACTAGTTAATTAATATTTATATTTAATGTCCATTTGTATTGTAAATAATTTATTTTATAATAGGGAGTAGTAGTTCTGCAATAACGGAACTATACTAAGGTACCGACTCGACAGGAGAGATCTATCACTACCTAGGAACAGTTATTTCGCCGGCCCAGCCTGTGTCAGATTAAAGCTTTTGTTATGGAACAATGGGACTCTAGAAGTCATCAGGTTCTTAGGATTAAGTCCTCTCCATGTCTTCCAACAACCGACATAACAGAAAATATCTAAAATAAAGTAAAAATAAAAAACAAATCTTGACGTATTGTGGCAAACTAAATTTCGGAATAATGAAACATTGCAAATGTAATAAAAACAATAACGCTATCCTTTTCAGAAATATTTATATATTTATTGTAGCATAATTGTTAGTCTCAACGAAGCCTTCCTGTTCTCAGCCGTTTCTTGTTGTCCTGACCTAGAAAAACTAATTTTTTTTTTTAATAAAGAACGGCTTTATACTTTAAAACAAATAAATTGTTAACAAAATGTCTATAGACCTAAATATGAATATATTTATTTGGAACTTTTTAGATATTTCAAAAGGTATATAGATCGACAGGAATAAAACAAGGTCCTTACTTACCTATAATAGTATGGAAGAAATCCATACTCACTGCAACATAGGAGAAAATCCACGGAACTGTCTTGGATAGGAACGGGAAATGGGACTTGGAAATTCAAAATAATTCAAAATAATAGGCAAGTATAATGTAGTCTACTGCCAGACTTTTAATACTGTGATTGGGAAACTAGAATTTAGTAGAAAAGTAAAGCCCCACGTCTTCAAAACGGTTTACTTACCTATACCATAATACGGTGCTGAAAGCTGGATGTTAAAGAGTAAAATTGCAGCTGTACAGATAAAGATTATTCGATGGATTGCAGCATATACAAGATGAGACCATATCTGCAATGTAACGATCAGGGAGGAACTCAAGGCAGCTTCCATGAAAGAATTCTTAGACCCACGCCAATTAAAATGATTTTGATATGTAGTGAGGATGGAAGACCACAGGGATTTCCTGAAAAAGTTTGGACTACACCACTAAGGGTAGGATACTTGAGGACGTCCAAGAATATTGTGTGGAAGAATATTTTTGTTGACTATTATTTCGCTGCTGCTATGTAATTTCAAAGTTGTAACAAGTTTGTATCCAGAAGCAGGGTTATATGAAAGTTTATTGAAACTTGAATGTATTCATCAAACATCCTTGTTCTTTTTCAGGGCTAAACATGCAAAATACTAATTAAAATTACATATCGTAAATATTAAAAAAAAATATATATAAGCATCAAGGCATCTGTGTGGTGGAAAATAAAAATGGGGGGCCTGAGATTGAGATATAAAGCAAGAGGAATAAATTTAGGAGTATTAATAACTATGTGACAAGGAAGGTAATACAAAAAGTAATAAAGAATAAAATAAATAATAAAAATTGAAGCATAAGGTAATAAAGATAACATTAAAGTATAATTGAAATTAAAATTGGTAAACATTAAAATTAAAGTAATAAATATTAAAATTAAATCTGAGAAGTGAAAATAAAGACGGAGTGGGAGAACCTAATAAATGTTTCATCACTTATTTTATGAAGTTATGTACGGTAATTGGTGAATACATTTTTAAAAAATCTTTTAAAAAATATATATATTTAACTAAGTGATGCTTAATGATGTATATAAGGTTACTCGAGCAACCTTTAATCATCTGTGTTATTTATCTTTCAATAATCTGTGTTTATCATTTTATCATGAAACCTTCTTAGAGGTTTTATTGGTTATGTACAAGTCTTATAATAAATAAATATAATATAATAAATCCCTTAAAAATACCTTAGATGTATATAAAATATTAAATGACGATGGTAGAATACTATTACTATCCCGATATTTAAAGACACCATATTTACGGTACCTAATTGGATACCAATATTTACTGCCATACGGTTCTCGCCAAAAAAACTTTTAAAGTATGTTTAGTTACTCTTTCAAATCCTTTCAACGATCATTACACAACTTTACTTTCCTGAATTCCGATGGCCTAATATCGTTTTCTTCCCATCAATATTCAACAAGGCCTGTACTAACGAGTTTTGCCATAAATTTAAGTTAAAACGATGGTCCAACCTTTTTTTCAATACTATCAATAATTTCTAAGCGTATTTTGTTCAATATCTAAATCTTTTAAACTTCTTAGAAAATAATTTTAAAAGCTGATTTATCTAATCTGGATGGTTTTGTAGTACAAATAGAACCTTATTTATTTATTGTTTTTAACTATAAACGTTTATAGTTATTTTAATTTATATAATAAATCGTTATCACTTTAAATATCTAGGAGAAGTTATTTCTGAAAAATATTCACGACAAGGAAGGATACAAAAAGCTCGTAGAGGCCTAGTGTTGGTGTAAAAACTTTACAATATAAAATTTATATCTCTAAATACAAAAATTGAACATTATAATACGGTAATTAAAACAAAAATGTCATATACTAGCTAAATCTTGACACTTAATAGAAATTCATATGAGGAAAATATAAAGAAAGATTATAGGAAAATAATTTGGAAAGTTCTGGGACCAAGATTCACAGTTCGGTCCGAAGAAGGGTATAGCTTACAGTAAACACCTAAAATTGAAGATAGTGAACATAGTGATAGACATGGGGAAAATACATCTTAAATTCTATGGTCACATAATGAGGCTTCCCGATCACAGACTTACAAAAAGAATAGTAAAATACGTAGCATCCCTTGTTAATGGAGGGCTATGAATACAAAATATTAAGAAATACTAGAAATTAGCCAAAATTACTAAAACAAAAGAAATAATTTTAAACTTAAAGTTCAAAAATGGGAAGTTAAGCCGGAAATAAATCCCCGAAAGCTGGAACAAAATGGAGCAAAGAGAGAAAAGCTGAATTCCTGCAAATAATGAAAACCTGGTGGGCAAATAAGAAGAACAAGAAGCCCCAAACGTGAACCATCTTTACTTAGCGTCTTCCACTTTGGGGGCTTTACGGCCTGTACAACCCAACCCAAAAAAAAACCTGTACCACTACAACCCATGAAGGGTCTGGGGTTCAGTATATGGTAGAGACTGTTCTGTTTCACGAACAACGGTTCTGCAAGGAGGTGACGTCCTAGGTCACGCTCAACCGTCAAATTTTCCCTCATATTTTGGATATCCTATTTCTATATTTTATAGAGGCTGGATGGGCCCCAAGAGGGTCCTAGATCCCATATGATCCATCTCCTGCTGCAAACAGACTAAATAAAAGTCTTGCCTGCAGCGGGATTTGAACCAGAATTTCCGGTATGGCAACTCAGTGCTCTACCACTGAGCCACTCCGCTCCCACAATAATAATAAATCATTACCAAAAGTTAATTTAGATACGATAGGAGAACCCATTGTAAATTTAAAGAGAAATGGTGATTTGAACTGAATTAACAGAAAAATAAGGCCAAGGCTTTTTGACACTTGCTGGGCTCAGAAGTGTAGAGTATTTACTATTCAATAATTATTTTGGTCTAAAAAAATATATTACCAAGTAAATAAATTGTATTTATTGAAATTTAATTTATCAAAACAATTAAATTGCATTATGATTTTGATTAAATGTTTTCATAAAAAGAGATAATCTAAAACAATTAGTTTTCTGATTTCACGTCTAGATTAAAAAAATTCTAATGCTTTTAATTTAATTCATTTTATGTCAAATTTCATTTTTATTTTGGCAAAGAGTAAGACTAGTATATTTACGATTCATATTGGATAAATGATCTTTCTCATTTATAAATTTATTTGTATGTTGTGAGCGATAACAATATCACTTCTCATCATCGGTAAAATTTATTCGCTTTTAGTAGTTGTGTCAAAAGTATAAATTTAAAAATTATAGTTTTTTTCTTACATTTCTTTAATTGATAGTATCAATAAGCAAATGGTAAAATTAAAATTGTAGTTAACTGATTATAATTTAAACGGCATTTATGTAGACAATTTTAATACACGAATTATTAGGTTGCAGAACATTGTTTGCAGAACATTTAAAAATAATAGTAAATTAACATCTTTGCATATTCGTTTTTAAAAAATTAATCCTTATATTGAAAATCAAGGACGGTTTCTTTTCGAACCATTGAGCTTTATAAGTAATGACTAGTGTACTTATAATCCTATGCATGCTAAAAATATTTTGGTATAACCAAATCTTAGCGATGCTTCCAATGTTTTTCTTCATTTTTTTAAAGATTAAAACATATTTAATAAGACATTAATAGACAAGAAAGGAATTTTTCTTGCCTACAAAGAAATAATCCGTATGTCTCCAGAATTTAGTTTCTAAATTGTTGTCTTAGGCTCAACGGTTCTTTCTGCTCTTTTCATAATATAAATTTAAAATGATAGTTCCAGAAAATTATTACTGTGAGATAAAATAATAATAATAATCTTATCGCTCCTTCTAGCTGACTTTTTATGAAAGTACAAGTAGTAAGGAAATCGTTGTTAGTCTATAATGATGTCCCGCGATTTCTAGGATAAAAATGTTAATAAAGTCCAAGTGTTGACCGATAGTGGTTTAGTTGTTAGTTAGCCAGCAAGGCTGATGATAAGGACGAAGCGCTCTTATACGAGTATGTTGGTAGTCTTCATCATGCCAATTATTACGAAGTTTTTATGAGTACATATTTTATGTAAAACCGAAAAATTTTTAGTTGTAATTTCATGGTTCGAAATAGGTTTATGTGTATATTTATAACTAGTTATTATTATTTCTAATTTATTCTGATAATTAGGTAAAAAGAAAATGTATTTATTTTTTTCATAAGTATTTATTTTTATTTTAAAAATTTAAACTTGTACCCAAGTCCATCCTTCGTTTGAATATAACCAAATACTCTGTATGTCAAAATAATAAATCGTAAAATACCTTCTTAAATAGAAAACCTATCAAGTTATCCATCTTTTCTCCAATTGAGCGCGATAAGCGAATGCGAACCGAGCTCTCCTGTAACGTCCCGAATCTCGATGCAGAGGAAGGCTTTAATAAAATATCATATAAGGAGCAGTTGGTAAATCTAAATTGAGTACCATTAGGAAAAGATGAAAAGGAGAAGCAGCTGCGACCCGAAAGATTTATTTCCGAACCAGTTGAGAGGATCCCATTCTAGGTCAGGCACATCCAATATAACTTCACATCCGCCCCCGCGTCCTCCTCTGTCTTCTTGTATCGGTTCGGGTTCACCCGGTCAGATCTGGGTGTTTTCGAGGTTCGTGGAAGTGTTAGCAGCAGTAAACAGTAGAATAATCCATAACAATATGGTTTAACTACAACTCAGACCTTCCCAAACCATAGCAACAAATCGATATCATTCCTCGATATTACTTAGAAACGGTCGACCATTCTTACATACTACCCTCAACATTTACTATACCTCCATTCATTAATATTAAAAGTTATCCTTTTATGAGTATTTTTTTTATTAATTTAATCATTGAAATTTACAACTGTATTATAATAACCTACCAAGTAAATAATAAAGACAATTAGAGAAACTACCCTATGGCAGTACTCAAATAACAAATTCAACCTATAATGCAATTTCTCTATTATCCAATCCTATCTCTCCTACAGGTCATTCACAGTAAACCATAATAATGTCTACTCATCCCTCTTTCCTTAATCTGCCGGAGTTCCTCAAGGCAGTATCCTCGGCCCAATCCTCTACACAGTTTATACAGCTGACATCCCAACTTATCCTAATACTATCCTTACCACGTATGCGGATGACACATGTCTATTATCTGTCAACACTGATCCAGTTATAGCATCCCGAACTCTTCAATCCCATATCACTACCTTGAAAAATGGTGTCA
Source organism: Arma custos (assembly GCA_037127475.1). Classification (NCBI taxonomy): domain Eukaryota; kingdom Metazoa; phylum Arthropoda; class Insecta; order Hemiptera; family Pentatomidae; genus Arma; species Arma custos. The sequence continues at coordinate 58,250,326 of CM073762.1, read as the reverse complement.
CAACTTGAGGATTAAAATAAAGTTCCATAAATCTCATCAAATCACCTTTACCCTCCGTCGTAAACCAATGACTTCCTACCCTCCTGTATCGTTTAATAAAATCCCACTAATTCCTGTAGAACAGGTCCGGTACTTAGGACTACACCTTGACAAATGCTTAACTTGGAATCCTCATACTAGACTGAAACGACAAGAAACAGCTCGCCGTTTCAGGCTACTTCAACATTTAATATACAAACTTCACTATCTGTCGTGAAATATGAAGCGGTTTCTGGTAAGTAAATTAATCAATGCAGGTTTTTAAATAAGTTTTTGCTGCATTATGCCAAAATGAAGTATGAAGTGAATGTGGTAGGTTCACCTCTGGGTAGAAAGCAGAAATGAAGTATTTATGAATTAATATGTGTCATCAGCTGAAAAATTCTCAAATCATCATCCTCGAATGGTCCGTTCGTTACAATATCCTTCCTCGAACGCTGTATTATTGTTACTCGAAGCTTGTGATGCCGAGTGTTCACGTTTAAACTAAAAAAAAATACAAGAAAATTGCGTATTTCTATTCTATAGTCATATCTAATAGGATACTTAACAGTATTCTTTCAATTGTAGTGACCGTAGATATCATCAAAAAAAGAGTTGATTGGTGAGGTATTATCACTACAACCTGTGAACATATATAGTAAACAACAAAAGTCCCCTGATTTCACTTTGAATATTTAAAATAATAAAAATTGACATTTCGTATGAAATGTAACAAAGAAAGCTATATATAGATAGATAGATAGATAAAATAAAATGCCGTTTTGGCTTAGTCGCCTGTGACCATCATTTTTTGAGGATTGATACACGCCGCTGAATGCCGAAATATGAAATTGTATTTCACTCGTCCGTCGTGGGGGTTCGCAGGCACCAGTTCCACCTACTCTACTTTAAAGTACCAAAATAACTAACTTAAATGAGGTATTTCGTAAAACAAATTAACAAACTTATTAAATTGTAATTATTTATGTTTTGATTTGGGAATTGATATTTTTTTTTAATATTTAGTAATATGCAGATTAAGTAAAAGTAAAAAAGTGTAACTTTGATATTAAAAAACATTTTTCCAATTCGACGAAGTTTTCAATATATATATTTTTATTCTAGCTTCAGAATTTATGCTAGTTCCGATCGTTAAGCTAAAGTAACTATTACTTTACCTGAAACAAAATTCTGTGTACCGAAAAAAAATCGTTTTTAGAGACTTAATAATGAAGATAAAATGACAGCTCGGTCAAAGCTTGTGGCAGTCAATCCACATTTTCAGGGCTCCTCATTTTAAAACGTCGAACAGAATAAAAAGGGAACTCCAATTCATTGTCAAACTTTGACAAGCTCCTCTAACAGTGCTACGATTCTTTGTTTTGTTTTGTTGCTTTTTTGTTTTCGTTGATGAACCATCACATATTTTCCCTCAATGATATAACAATGGCTTACAGAGTTTTTCTCGATTTCCTGTTCATTTATGGCTTTGTATCTGACATGTTCAGAATACGATAGAAATATTAATTCATATTTTAAAGGACTACGGGTCTATGATACAGGTTTCTTTTTCAGTTCTTTCTTCTTAGCCCATCTCTGTCTGAGGGTTTCATTAATATTTTTCGGTCTACCATAAGTACCGCAATATCCTATTTTCATTTAAATCCTGTGTAATTCCCATTTTCTGTGATTATTATATATTGCTAAATAATATGGAAATAAAATAATATAATTGTGGAAAACGTTGGATACCTATATAAAAAAAAAACCTCTACTACAAAAATGAATAAATTACTTGGACAGGATTGTTGTTTCTAGACCATAGGTTTTTACATGGTAGTTAGCATTGTTGTGTAAAGGAAAGACCCTGTAAAGTAATGACTTAATCATATAACGGCATGATGATAATTTTAACAATCTTTAAAAAAATGTATAGTAATGAAAAAACGCGTGTATTGTTTATACTTCTTCTTTTTAAAATATAATCAGTGACACTACAACCCATATATGAAACCATCGGTTTTGCCAGGAGGTTATTTACTCGAGATCACTCTCAACCGAGAGTTTTTGCCATTTCAATTAAGGGTACTTAATTAATACTAGGCTGGATGAGCCTCAGACGAATCTACAGATTCCAGAAGGTTCATTCGTGACTGTTATCAGATTTATTTGTCACATTTATTTGTGACAAATAAATCGGTCGGTGTTGAACCTAAATACCCCAAGCACAGAAAATCAGCACATTACACACTTTGCTATCCCGTTCCCACACTATCTACTTCATATCCATGTTACAACATTAATTATAGCAAATATTTAATGGGTGCTACCCATAAATAACCCCGGAGTGAGCTGAAGCATTATTTATGTTTACGCTGTTATATTTATGTATTGTTTACATATTTATATCGTAGTGCTAACATCTTTAAATAAATGGAGTTTAGAAACTCGAAAAAAAAATGTTTAAAGGCAAAATAAACAAGCTTGAGTACTGTGAATAGCGAACGGTGAATGCTAATATTTTATAAATAAATGAAGAATATAATTACAATATATAGGATTATTAGGTAACAGTTGCTGTTTTTGTTGTTTTTTGACAACCAATGTTTTTTTATTTGATAAACAATATATTGTTGTTTTTTGATACCAGATAGTAGCGTGAGCATATCGAGGTCAGAGTGGCGCTGCAGAACAGCAAGAAGTACCAAAGCCTTAAAAAAATCTGGCAATTAAGAGCCACAACCAGGGGAAATGAATAATGGAATAAGCCGGTCCAACGAGAAATAGTTGTAGAGTTGAGGGAAGTTCGCATTGAAAAGAGATACGAAGAGAGTAAGAAATGAACGTAACCGATAACGCAAATAAAAAGAATTGCTTGATTATTTAGATCTGGATTTGATAATATGCAGTTTTATTTTCTTTGGTATTGACTCAGGAGATAAGAAAGTAAGAACGAAAATTGGCATCTCACGAATTAAACTCTCTGACAGGTGACTTAAAAATATTTTAAGCAAACAGTAAATAATAAAGTATGAACTAAATAATTCTGTAGTTTAGAAGTATTATTTTTCACAGAAAAGAAATCAAGTGCTAACTTGTATTTTATTTTAGTGCCCCTTTTTAGCAATTATATGATGTATGATAAAATATCATCATATCATATCATATGAATCACTTTAACTAAACTGTTCACAACTCACTTTTTTGTATTCCTCATTTATATGTAAAATAAAGTAATTATTAAACGTTGATGACTGATTATATCTTATATCTAAAAGATATATGTTATAACTGCATATAAACTACAGGATTTGATGCGAATAAATAACTCAAATAAATATTTATTTGGCTCACCCCTGAAAAGTATAAAATTAAATTACCAGTACTTTAAACTATTTCAAACTTTGGCTAATGACAGAACTTATTTCCGAGAAATCGGTAAACATAATCTGGAAATAATGACATAACCTCAACCAAGCCAGGCTACTTACAAGTTTCACAGCCAAGAATAATATATAAATATGAATTCCAAATTACATGTAAAATGCAAAATTTGATAAAACTTTCTCGGATATCTCATAAAATATTTCTGGTTTAGATATTTAGTATAAATTAGGTAGCTCAGGTTCTATTATTTTATTCGATATAGTGTTAGCAGAAATAAAAAGTTGAATCCGCTATCCTAGTAGTTTAATTTGAACTGAACTGTCAATTCCAATGCTTCCAAGGGAGAAATATGGCTGGGAGAAGGAATTTTGGTGTTCCCATAACGATGCGTTTTATACGAAGGTAAAATAAAATATTGCATCATTATTCAAGAATATTTTACATAATGGAAAGAATAATTATTGTACATTGTATGTGACCTTTGGCATTTGAGCCTCTTGTAATCATGCCTTGCATATTTAGATTATAATATAATAGCATAACATATTATAGCATAACTAATATGTTAGCGTTGCCAATTATTAATGAACGTACTATGACGGACGGCTATGAATAGAACGTACATTGGCTTCAAGCAACAATAGACCAACAGTTACACAAATTCGTATGGAATACATTATTCCGCCTGATGCTCTAATAACAATGGCTTATTCACACAACCACATTGCATAGAATAGAATTATATTTAGCTTAAATAAAAGAAGTGTAGAACGTAGAAAATATTTTATATTTAAGGTTTACATTTGATTGTAATTTGGAAGAAGAAAGCCCTGTACCACTACGATCCGTAAAGGGTCTAGGGTTCTGTACGCTGTAGAGACTGTACAGCATGTATTCCTTGGGCAAAGGTTGTACATGGAGGTGATTTAACCTAGATCACGCTCAACCGCCAGATTCCCCCTCCTATTTTTATTTATATTTTTATAGTTAACACTTTATAGAAGCTGGGTGAACCCTAATAGAGTCCTAATTTGTAAGAAGATGGTGGCATAATTTTACTAATATTGAATTATTTTCCTCAAATATCTTGATTCAAATGACACCAAAACAACATGCGGTTGTGTGAATTTTGCATCTATTTTTAATAATTGAAGAGAAACACACATATGATTGTGAATAACTAGATACAGGGTTTTCTCGCAATTATGATAGCAATAATACATAATTATTTTATGGATAGGCTTCATTCCTTCATAATGAATGACATTAATGACCGATGTACGTTTTCAGGCATAGCTTACATTTTTGACTTTTGCCTGGTGTATAGAAGCCTATATTTAATTTATGGTAAGATATATGGTATATATTTCGTCGTGTGGGCGTCCAACCTTTAGGATAGCTAAGACCTTAAATCTACCTATAACGAAATACTTATCATCATACCTTAGATGTGAAACAAAAGAAATAACATAATTAAGGAGCAAATTCCAATGCTCTAATGAATTTACATAAATTTATTATCTACTATTATTCAAAACAAAACATTTATTCAAATGGAGTAATAATCCATTTTTTTCAAATAGAAGAATGTTAGATAGTTCGTTTCATTTTCTTGGTGGAACAAAAATGCTTCCCTAGACTTTATCTTTTGTGACCGGAATTCCGTGCATTTTGTCATTATAAGAGGATTTTCTTTCTACAGGGCAGTGATTTATAAAGTTCATTAGAACATTTTCCTGATATGAAAATTCCTTCAGTAACTAAGAACAAATTCCAAAAATAACTTGATTTTCTAAGAGGTTGCTCGAACGTATTGCATTTTTATTGATTATCAACGACACTATGCGTTATTAAAAAACATTTAATATTTTCATAAAGTGTCGTAACTTTAAAAAAATAAAAATTGTATTAAATATACAATATATAATCTACTATTATATAATAACCAGGAGCAATGTACATTTCAGTGAATGGTTTTGAGTACTTTTACCGAAGATCCCAGGTATAAATCCAGCTGTGACAGATAAATTATTTAATCTGTTTAAAGTTATTATTTGTAGATGGGTTGTAGTGTTACTGGTTAAATCGGGAAACCACAAATAATAAAACATGAAATATCAACCAATTGTGAAATGAAAATTATTTTCTGTATGTTGAGTTTATAATGTTCAATGCATACACCACGTCCACTGAGTAATTTAACTTATAAAAAAAAAAATCAGAATATTTGATCAAAACAATCACCAGATACTCATAGATGTAATGAATGGACAAACTAAAACATTTTTGTTATTAGTATAATATACAATATATATTTGTAATTATCATTATTAATTCAGATGAACAAGTCTTCCTTAACTCAACCCATTCGAATTTTTAATACAGAAAACATTAATCTGAGATTCCGTAGTTTTTTTTTTGCTCCTTTGTTATAATAAAAATAATTTTCTATGGTGTAGAAACGTATGAACATAATATACTTATACTTCGAAATTTATATTTTTCCCCAACATTTTAAAGACTTATTTTGTATTTACTTCTGAATAAATTGTAAAACAATAATAAGTTTAAGCTTCAAGTTTCAACATTTAAGTTAATATAAATGAGTTGTAGAAAGAACTAATAATAAAAGCTTATGGTAATAGATTAACTTGGATAATGTTTTCAGAAGAAAATATTCTTTTTTTTTTGTCATCCTTGAATATAATATATCTTGCTGTATTTCGTCCTAATACATAATATCTAGGTTTGATTTAATCAATTCCTTTCGGGTTAAAGGATATTGCGCAGTGTTGTTGTTTTAACACCTGCACCAGCAACCAGTTAATGAAACCACAAAGACCGTAAGACGAAAGGGACTGGGTGGATTTCAAACGCATTGCAGTTAACACAACACAGCAACCGACTAATTTTGTTATTTATTCAATACTTACTGTTATTATATACTTTTCACTCATTACAATTGTATACGTAATTATTTTAAATTTTATTTTAATCTACTGTTAGTTATACATTGTTTTATTAAATACAGCTCTCATCACAGTCATGTATACCTTCATTCAGCTATTGAATTTTTTTTCTTCATACTCAAAATAATCTCATAAATAGCACATTCCATTCTTCAACTCGAAGGGTTGACTCAGTCCTATCCTTATTCTATAATCTAACCGATATTTGTTCTTTTACACATTGTACAATGTCTTATTCAATTTTAACAACATTAATACCACCCAGTTTACCTTACAAGGTGGGATTTTTAAGAATCATTTATGGTTAAATTCTATTATTTTTTTACTTGGTACATATTTCTATTTGCCAAATATTTATTGGAATATAAGAAACAGAATACCTTTTCACGTAAAAATGTTTTGCACCTTCTTGCTCATTTTTAGTGCCATGTGAGATCTAAAATTCAACTATCCGAATTCCTAATAGAATGGACGGATTTTGGCATTCATTTCTACTACTCTTGCTTTAAAATTAAATAAAAAAAATATATTACATGAATTAATAAGAAACGAATAAAGATTGATAATTATATAATGGAGCAGAGAATTCAAGTTTCCGACTTTCTCATTCTGAAGCTTCGAGGAAGTGAAATTAAACTGGATCTAAGGTTTTTTAATTACATAATTCCTGTGACCCAATTTCATGAAATGAAAACATTGAAATTTACTGGAGGAAAGAGTGTAATTTTCTCAGAAGCATTCTGTTACTACAGTATAATAACTACATGTAGTATGTCTGTACACGGAATTCAATAAGGTTTCCACTTTCTTATACATTCGGTCGTTCTTAAATTATTGAATCTTCTAACTACTAAGATTAAGAAAAATAAAATAAAACGGCACCATTACAGCCGATGAAGGCTCTTCAGTTCAGTTCATAGTAGCAACAATACTGTTTCTATGGCAGCGATTGTGAGGGAATCTGATTTGTTCAAGATCCCGCTCAGCCGCCAGTTTTTACCGCCAATTAACGGTCTCCCCCACTTTGAGGCTTAGTGAGCTCCAGAAGTGTCTCTAGGGTCCAACCATAGCTTTTAAGGGATTAAATAATTCATCTTCCACTGCTGGATTTGAATCCAGAACCTTCAGCATAGCAACACAACGCTTTACCCCCTGAGCTTCCCCGCTGTAAATATATCTTACAAATAGCTTAATTATTAATAATACCTATATCAAGTTACTTAGCAATGCTAAGCAACCGAGCCAATCGTACCACAGCAATGTGACCCTCCAAATTCAAGGAATGGTGGATAAGGGCATTGGATGATATACAAATAGTTTGTGAGAGGGGGCGGAATACCACAACATCCCATAGAGCCCAGGCCTCAATTCCATCAATGCGCTATATTAAATGTCTGACTAGCAACAATTCTCGGCTCCTTCAATTGATATTTATGTATATTTATTAAAATACAAATCGCATTGCAAAATAAACAAAGCATGTGGAGGCTTCCGGGAGTTGTGTAGTATTAGTTTTAAAAGAAGTTAAAAAAAAAATACTTCTGCAGAAGATACCAGGTTCAAATTAGGATGTATCAGATTTTAATTACACTAATCAATAATCAACCATTCTACTAAGAAATTTAAAATATTGTGAAGTCAAAAATATGAACTCCGGAACTTTGGAGAATTCTATACTATAAGTTTTATTCATTAATTAATAGAATATAATAGAAAAATAATATTATTCTGGGACTAGGACCCTGAAAATAGCATTTGTAGAAAATACAATTATTATATATCTGGCAAAAGGGCTAAATAAATAAATATTTACATAAGTACAATTTAAAATATAAAAACAAAAAGGTATATTCTGATTAAGAAAAATAATAGAATAAAAATATAAAATAACAAAAATTAAGCTGAGAGAAAAACAAATGAATAAAAGCAACTAACAATATAAAAAATAATATAAGTGAAGAATATTTACAGTAATTCATCTATCACTTCTGATGGATATGATTAATTCTAACAGATTAGAGAGCATCTGTTTGAGAAATTAAGCGACAGGTAAAGCTTGAATTGGAATGAGGGCCAGTAAGACGGATATCAGGTGGAGGTGAGCTCCAGAGGTTGGTGAAACGGGCGATAAAGGAACGCTCAAATGTTTTGGTTCTGTGAGAGATGGTTGGATAGAGGATTTGAATTGTCGGAGACTATAGATGTAACAAAGGCAGTTGCAATTTGACGGTTTGCTATAAGAAAGAATGCAGGAAATAGAGTATAGAAGTATATTATTATAATATATTATTATTCCAGAAAATCTAAGTGGCACAATTTTTTTTATAAAAAAGAAGGAATTAGTCATAAACTTCTAATAAATAACTTATTTATCAAGAATTTATATGCGAATAAACGAAATGCATATATTTATATACAAATATACGAATTTACATCATTACGAAGGTATGTTGCTACACAGCTTTTTCAACACAAAACTATTTTTATGTACAATCCAGCAGGTAAAAATTATCTATGTTGAAAAAATATACAGTGGTATAACCAAATGAAAATACATATCCTGGAATGAATTGATTCAGTTGGAACTGTTTTATCTTGATTTTTACGACCAAGGAGATTTTTGGAAGTTTTCCAAAAGTTCCGCTCTAAAAACCATGATTGAAGGTTTCAGGGCACCCTCCTCTACTCGGCCAAGCGGTTTCGGCTTATCTAACGAAACCTGGAAAACAGAACTTTTAATTCATTACGATAATAAAACTTATAAATCAACGGTTTTAATAATATAAATTCAAAGTGTCTTTTAAAGAACATTTCATTTCTTATTAAAATCAAATAAAAATTACTCAAAATCAAATAAAAAGTTCTAAAATAATCTTAAAAGCTGTCCTGTTTAGAATTTCGGAATACAAGAATTAAAAAACATTTATTCTCAACTTTCAAGATAAGATTTTACTTAAATATAATGAGGAAGTAATAATAAAAAAAGATATATTACAGGGTAGAGACTGTACTGATAAAAAAAATGGTTGTTTTGGGGGGGAGAAGCTAACCGCCAGAATTGGGTACCTTTCCCCAATTTTAGAGGCTTGGTATGTACCCAGGATAGTATGCAGATTCCACAGTATCGATCAATGCCTTTTTGATTAAATAATTTTAATCTAATTCAAACTTGAGACATTCAACATTACGGCAATCTACACACTGAATCACATCGCTCCAAAATAAATTAGTCTCGTGATTAAGATGAAGTACCGAAGAAAATGCCTATAGAGCCACTTCATGGAACCAGGAAAAGAGCTGAAAGATATCCTTCGCGTCAGAAATCTGATGACAAGAGCATGGGATCCTGATGATTGTTAGAGCCCAGGACCGCCGTCGGGTTGTCACGCCTCAATAAAAATAATAATGAAGAATTATTTATTGGAGACTTTTTCCTATTTTAGAGATTTTTTTACCTACATCAGGAACATTTCCTTCCTCATGTATACGATGTCAACTAATATTATTCAAGGTTCAAGATAAAATGTAATTCCAGTAAATATTATAAAGTTGACCGGTATGAAGGCGAACCTCCCTCATGTTATAATCGTACGTAGGTGCTAAAAGTTGTAAATCCACGAGGCAGCTAACTGAAATTGCCCGCTCAGCGCCGGGTACTCCAAGCCCTCATTGTGCTGGGGCTGTAGGGCCCTGGGCCGAACGCCCTGAATACCTTATACTCCCGTGTGTTTTCCTCCTCTACTGTTCAGCCCTTATTGTGTTCCACCTTCCCTCTTGTTCAAGTGCCAGTTTCATAATATTTGATTTAAATTAAAATTTTATTTACATTTAAATGTAAGTTGTAAATTATTCATGATTCTATGAACTATACAGTATATATATATATATATATATATATATATATATATATATATATACACACACAAAATTAAATAATTAATTTATTTTCAAAAAATTCAGGCATTGAATTGAAAAGGAGTCATGGCGTTTCAAGGCAAAGCCCGATAATGATACGATTTCGTTTCCCACAGTTACTAAGTTAACTCTCTCTGGACAAAATTACACTTAATAACTTTTTAACTGAGGCTTCTGAAATATTTTTATATAAAAAGGTATTTATTATTTTTCTTGATTTTTTTTATATGGCATTTAAGTTTTTCCTTGGATTCTTAAGATTCAGTCGATGCTTGTTAAAGCATTTTTGGCGGTGTTTCGAAAAATTATAGTTCTCATATTTATGCCTTAACAATGAAACAACAGGCTTTAAGAAAATAATATTAAATCTGTAATTTTAAAAATATAAATTGGCACTTTTATGACTAGAAGACAAAGCTGATACATTCATTATGGTCATAAATTAATGACGAATCAATATACTCATCAATTTATACTTATCAATATAATCACTCAATCAATATACCTGACCTCCCAAAAACACAACCTTAAATACATATATAATCTGAAGATCCTGCTGAGGCTCACCCAATCTCAATAAACTGGGTACCCTAAATTGGAGGAAAAACCTAGCTGTCGAGTGTGATTTAGAATATACAACCTCCCTTCACAGCCATTGTCATTAAAACAGTACACAGTTAACAGTTGCTTCTTGGTTTTAATTGTATATATATATATGTGTATGTATATATATATATATATATATATATATATATATATATATATATATATATATATATATATATATATATATATATATATAATGAAAGAAAAAGTAATTTATGAGTTTAAATTCATCAACAATTATTTTTTTTATTAATTCCTATAATTTTAAATATTTACACGGGGATATGGGATCAGTGAAAAGAATGGATTTGTCTGACCAAGGTACGAACCAGGATAGCTCAGTTGGTAGAGCACCATGACTGAAACATGGGAGACCCGGGTTTGAATCTCGTCCCTGGACAAATCTTTTCTCTTCGAAATAAAAAAAATTTTTTTTGTTTATAATCTATATAGAATAAAGTTTTATAATTCTATATAAAGTTTAAAAATTCTTCTAAGGCACGCATCACCCTTATTTATATGTATACGTAATTTCTATGTGTCTATGTTGAAGTAAAGTGCTTAATTATTAATTCACTGCAAGTATTAATATATTTTTAAAAAATACGATTTATTGAATAAATAATAATTACTTCATTAGCCCATTCTTACATCTCACCTTCAGACATTATTAAAATGATATTAAATAATTAAAAAATATGTTTGGGAGTAATAATGATATTTCAACTTTAAGAGCCTACCAAACATAAGAAACCTATGTAATAATCCAAAATACTGTTGAGGCATTTATAAAGAAAAATAAATGAAAAGAATACCAAGTTTCATAACTGAGATACTGGAACTGGGGAGATATTCCATCCGTCATTGGCTACAAGATAGCACTCTGTTCTTCCTCTGATTAATTTGTTAATATTTCCGTCCCAGCTCGTAGTGATTCATAAGCGGCTTTGTTGTTATAGATCTAATTGCGTTTTGTCGGATCCAAACTTCATCTCCTGGGTCTCAATCATTGTTGAAACAAGAAATTTGATTGGACTATAGAAATGATTATTCAGTATTCAGAGTGATTTCAACCATTATAATTTATTATTAGTTATTATTGATTTTAGTTAATATTTAATTATTGTTATATCTAAACATATAATGCAATATTTTGTTTTTATTATTATTCTTTTTAATATTAACGAATGTCTAAAAAGTTAATAAGCATTGTGTGGAGTGGGAAGGGTCTCAGGGGAAACCGAGGCATAAGTGGGAGGATTCCGTTAAGAGTGATTTGGCGGATTTGGGATTGATAAGTAGCACCCTTAGGTCCGCAAAACTTTATTATTATTATAGTTTATATTCTATAACTGTGCCACTACAATCCATAAAAAGTCTTGGGTTCAGTACGTGGTACAGAAAGTACAGTTTCCAGGACAACGGTTGAGCAGAGAGGTGATTTGTTCTAGATCACGCTCAAAGGTTAGGTTTCCTCCTCTTATTTTGGGTACCCACATTACAGAGGCTGGGTGAGGCTCAGGAAGGTCCTAGATACAATAGGATCTATCTCCTGCAGCTAACAGATTAAATATATATCTGCCAGTGAGGGGGATTTTAACCCAGGACCTTCGGCACGGCAACTCAGTGCTCTACCACTGAGCCACTGAGGTACTACTTTTATAATAACTATAAATATTATTATATTTTGTTTGAAGTAATAGAAAAATCATTAATAGAAACAGGTTTTTTAAAACTAAAAAGGTTAAGTTTGATCGTAATATTTCAATAAAAAAAAATTATATAGTTACTTAATTTTATTTGGATAACTATAATTTAAACCTTTGTATAAAACTAATTATGAAATAAAACTAAACCTTCTTTATAATTATTCTTAATTTTTTATATCCAGTTACCTCTAGATTTCTGTCCATTTAACTAATTAAATTAAAAACTCATTTTATGTTATAATATATTAATGCCTATTTAATTTAGTTATAATCAATCATATCATTACCATCATTATCATCAATCATATTATCGTCAATCAAAATCATATAAATTTTTTTTTTTAATGAAAACTGTCCAGCCTAGGGCTAAATGGGCTAGTAATATGCGGGAATGCTAATATTTCTTCAAAATTATTTTTTGTTGTTATTACTAATCATTTTTATATAATAACTTATATAATAACCCTTGAATTTAATATCTTATTAGAATGAAATAGAAAATATTATCTTCATACAAACCTAAGAAGAAGGACAATTTCAGTTAAATTATATTAATTATTAGTAATAAATGGTAGTCGGTAGAGTTTGCTAGATACGGGTCGTGAATAATGGTTCAAGTAGAACTCATTCCGTTAGATAAAGCAGTTTGCTCTATCTGAATTCTGCCGATATTTCTCCCAATATTTTAGGGCAATATTCTAATTTCCAATGGGCATTACGAGTTGCGAAGTGTTCCGATCATTCAAAACTCTATCTTGATTTGAATTAAATGCATTATAATATTTATTTCATAGATTTCAATTGTATATATTAATAAAAAAATAGGGTTGAATCTCCGAATCTGTAGCGAATTGACCTAGTCCAAAGCTGTCTGACTAAATTTAAATTAAACATATTATAATAGATTCTATGGGATTGGTGTAATTCAGTGAGTAGAGCGCTGCGTTACCTTGCTACGCTAAAGGTACCGGGTTCAAATCTGTTAATGAGAAATAAAATAAGTTAATTAACAGTTAATTAAATATCAAATGAACCATCTAGGATAAGAATACTCCCATGGGGCTCGCCCAATACAATAAAATATACTGAAGCAAAAACTTAAATAAACCTTTCACAATACGTATAGAAATAAAATCTTGGAATATCTAAAAAAAATATTTTGTATTAATAAATAAATGTTATAAGCTGATTTAATTTACTTTTTAAGTTAATATTTTGTCTTGTATTTTATTTCTCGTTTGCTCAAAAACGTAACTATTTTTTACTAATTATTATAAATTTAATGTACATATACCTACTTCCTTCTGTGGAATTAATAGATCCAAATAGAAAAAACTTTGATTCTACTTAAAAGATAATTGGTCATAAGATAATAAAAATTGCAGAAAACATATTTTACTAAGGCTTTTCTCGAATTTGCAGCCCGGCCGGTGGTCTTGGGATTTTTTAAAGTAAGTAAAAAGTCCTTAGTTATGCCGCCCTTCAAAGGGCACGTAAAATACCAGTCCCGAGCCTGTCTTGTATCAAGTACTTCTTAATGATACATACTTTACCTGGACAGGCGGAATTTAGGGCTATTGTAGCATGGGCCGATTAGCCATAGTAGCATAAAGTGGCGTTTAATAAAATAACAAACAAACTAAAGCATTTCATGGCTATATCGTGTCAGTGTTTTCAAACCCATCAAATTATATTTATTAATCAATTTAAGAAGTTGATTTTATATCAATGAAATTTATTGAATATCCCAGCAGCATTCATTAGGATCTTTAAAAATTCTACAACTAAATTGATTGTATTAAAAATATATTAGATAAGAGTTAATCGACACTATTTTACAAAGCAAATGAAGAAACATGTACACTTTATTTGAATAATAATCAATCTGAATGGAATATTGAAGTAATTAAAATAGCTGGACTTCAAAAATATCATATGGAAAATATATTCTCCATCACTAGCTTTATAATTGCTGTTTGTTCATTTAACGTCACTTTATCCTACTATGGCTACTCGGACGATGCTTCACTGATAGCTGAAAATGTTGCTCTCCAAGTTTAACTAGGATAGGGATTTTTAACGAGTACCTGACATCGTACAGGTTCGGGACCCCCGTTTAACGTCCCTGCCAAACGACGGTATAACCAAGGAGTTTTTACTCCCTTTAAAAAATCCTAGAGCCAACTGCCGGGCTACGAACCCGCGACCTCGGGCTTTATAGGTTGCTATGCTAACCACTAGACCACAGGTAATATATTTACTTTACTTTTTATTTTGTTCATCTATATTTCAATATTTTCTTCAACCTCCGTTCGATACTGACTCATTACGAACATTTTTCTCTTGTTGTCAATGATCCTATCTCCGTTCCGCTTTTCCAACTTTCGGAACCCATTCCTTGGAATTGTTCCAAGTGTGTACTAGGCCCACTTTATAGATTTCTGCCAATTGCTTACTGGTGAATTTCTTCGTATCAGGCACCAAATTGTACAAAACAAGAGCAAAGTTAACTTCGAGTTGCTTTACACAATTTAGGACTGTTGTTCTGCAGCGAATTCAATATTGCTGCAAGTACTGCAGACTATTTGAACGTCCTATAAAAAAAATTCTTTTACTGCCGTTCTCATAAGACGCTCGATGTTTTTAGTATAGGGTTCATTGTAGGTATAAAAGTTCCAAGATTAGTGATAAACTTTAAAGGAGTTGGTCATAGAAGTTTGCAGACTGCTGAGTATACATGATTTGAAAAATATGGCCACTGGAGCTGATAAACAAGTTTTCATTGGATACCTTAAAGCAATCTCATAAACAGTATCCCCCATATGAATGAAAACGTTCAGAAAACCTTATCTATCAACTCGCATAGACTATCTCCCTATTCGTTTAATGGCCTTGATTTAATAACTAAAAAAAAAAAAAAAAGCTGTACCATTACAATTCTCGAATTGTCTTGGTTAGATGAATGAGAGGCCTTACTGATTCTAGGACAGCGGTTGTGCAGGAAGGTAATTGGTCGACGATTTCGCTGAACCGCCAGATCTTCTGCTCACTACCGGTATCCACTTTATAGATTCCAAGCAGTCCATCGGTTTACATGTTAATAGATTAAATAATTTATTTAACTCAGTCAGATCCGCACCTGGGACCTTTGGCGCAGCATCTCAGCACTCAACGCACTCAGTTTTCCCGTTCCCAACTTTAAGGAGTTTATTTATTATAATAGACTTCATGTAAAATAAAACTAATTTGAAAAAAAATATTAGATAATGTATTCATTTTTTAGTATTAAATGAACATCAATTACTTGATATGTTACTAATGATAATATTTGTATATACTGTTTCATATTAATGTTTGATCAAAATGATCATAGAAAAAAATTAGTCTTATATTATTGAGGAGGTAACGGTTAATTCTTATCAATTAACCGTTACCTCCTCTTATCGAGCATTCTAAATAAATCTATCATCAATAATCTTTCATTGAATATGAGTTATAATTTACACTACTTTTATTTAATATAGCATTTAATATTAGAACTAATTAAAATTTTAATTGTAATAATATGAATATTTTTTTTAATTCTAAATTAAACTTTAATACAAAATATTAGGTAAAAATTATTCCTCATAGCTTAACATAGATGGGGGTATTTCAGCATCTCTGGTGCTAAGTTACTAAGCTAACGATCCCGGATTCAAATCCGACTATGAAAGATAAGTTATTTGATCTCTTAACAGGTTCGGATGGACTCTGTAAGATCTTCCTGGAGATGGGCACTAAAGTGGGTACCCTAAATGGGGAAAGGCCTGATTGAGTGTGATCTCGGACATATCACGTCCCTGCATTACCGTTGTCCTCGAAACAGTACAGCCACCATGAGCTGAGCCCAAGTTCCTTCATGGGCTTTAGTGTTTTTGAAGTTAAGTCGTCTTTAAAATTGCTTCAATAGTGGGAGGAAATTCAAAAAAATCAATGGTAACAAAATCGGGGGATATAGTTTGATGATGCCGCTACGCTTCTATCATTTTCATCCAAAATTCAATGATACCACTGTTTAGCTAAAATGTCAAAGAATGGATTTCCATAAGTCAGGACTGTGACACATTACTTGAGGTGGAGGAGGAAGCGCCGTAATATTGAGGTCATTTTGGTGCGTATTGAGATTTCCATTCATTATAATTTTGGACTCGGAGAAGCTACGACATTCATTTAAGCTATGATCGTCAGCTGTCGTCAAAATCTATCGATTGGATATAAAACATTAGGGTAAAATAGTGATAGTGAATATAAAAAGTCATTAGAATAAAAAAATATTATTGGAAATATATAATTTCGGCATTTACGCATCAAAAAGCCAAGTACAAATACATAGATCGTGTACGGTCGGATAAGGCTTCTTAAGAGCGATCGAATGTTAATAATAAAACACCAGATGACCCAGTCAAGCAGTGCCGGGAACGTAATAGAATGAATGTGGCCGAGCGTATCAATGATGCTGCCAGTATATCTGCAGCTGGGGCGGTTGAAATTATGTAAGTGATGATGAAATCGCTTTTAATACCGACAACGTACTGTGTAGATACTTTCATCGGATAACAGAATCACACGGAAGCTGCTACAGCCCGGCAACAGCTTCACAAAATTAGTGTCATCGAGTTGGGTGGACTGTGTTATAAGATTCCGCTTGCAGTGGGTAATCCTTGCATCATTGCAACTAACATTGAAGTTGAGGATGCCTAGTGAATGTCGCGATTGGTTTCTTAAAGAATATAGAGCTGCTCAATGAATACGAGCATTATGAGGAGTTAAAGACACAGGGCATAAATATTTTATATAAAAAATATTAGCCGTTACGTAAACGTATTCACATAAAACACACCTTTTTTTTATTGATGTTTAATTAATAATTACTGTTTAATATTTATTAGTTGTTGCAATGAAGGCAAGATCTGAATTCCAAAACGTCATAATGTTCTCGCTGAAGTAGCAATCACTTTAACTTCAAAAGATGCCAAGTACTTACTATACGAGGTTTATTTTAAAAATCTTTAACAAAATTAATATATCATTGGATAATATTATGTATAATATTGGATAACAAAAATGTAGTATACGACCTCAGTTGTAATAACTGTGACAATTATTATATAGGCCACAGTAGTACTCATCTAAAAAACAGAATTTACCATCACAAAAATAGTCTAAAACCCACCTCTAAAACTAATACAACATTATCAACTCATTGTAAAAAAGAATTACATACCTTTAATTTTAATAAACCAAAGATTTTGCATAGAGAGAAAAATACAATAAAGAGAAGATATTTAGAGGCACTTTACATAAATGACAATATGAATAGCATAGTAAATGACAGAAAAGAGGCTGGAGAAATAAGCAAACTGTATTCATCCGTCGTTTTCAAATTGAAAAAGCAATAATATATAATAGGATTTTTAACTTCAAAGCAAGGCCAGTAATGAATACTTATAACCTGACCCAATAACCTACCAATATATTTCATATATCTTTTGACTGTTTCCATATAATATTTGTAAATTTTCATATTGTGATTAAACTATTTAAATCTGAAATAAATTAATTTAATAGTTATGTATTTTAAATTTTGTTGTTGTTTTTAAAATAAAAAAATAAAAATAAATAAAAAAAATTAAAATAATTTAATACATAAAGATTTTTAAATAGCAGTAAGGTACAAATAATATAATCATAATAACTCAAATTACCTTACATATCAAAGTTCAAGCCAGTAGTGGACAATTGACCATGGGAGGATAGTGAATCCCCACGAAAATGAAAAAAATAATTTTTAAATATTACTATGTATTCTTTATTGAGGTATCTTATGTTTGGTTTTGCTAACTGTTTTTGGGACAAGTCTTTTTGTTTTTGGATTGTATAACATATTTATGATTGTTGTTTTTTTGCAGAATTTTGACTTATAACTTTTTTTAAAGTTATGTTTAGAAAGTTGATGTATTTTAATATTGAAAATGGCATTTAAGTTGCCGAAACGTCTTGTTTATGAAAGAATAAAATAAATTGACTGGAAGCTGGTTTTTTCGAAGATAAAATTTACATTAATAAATCATTGTTACAAGAATGACAGTTTAATAATAAAAACTACTGAGCGAAGGGATAAAAAAACCATGGGGTTTTTTAAAGGTCGAAGGCCAAAAAAGTTTTCCAACTGTTAGGGGAATAACAACTGGTCTGAAAAGGAAGCTATAATGGAACAAGTTTGTCCCTGAAAAAATTCTACAAGGCTATGAAATTTCGTCAGCTCGTTTATTTTAGTATAGGAAGTTAAATGTAAAGATTACTCTGACACGCTCATTAACAAATACCAACCATTCTCCTGAAAATAGCCAATTGCAGTTCCAGAAGTATTAAATTGAAATTTGCAATTTCTTTCCAAGAACTAATCAGAAAGGGTCTTTGCATATTTAAACGTAACTATAACGCCCACATTCCAGCTGTATCCCAATTTTTTTAATGTAAACTACAAAAAATGTGCAGCTTTTTTTCGTGTTTTTTTTTTCTCTTCCATGCCTCACGAACGTCTCATGTGTCCCACCTCTATTACGAGTTAAAGTGGTTCTTCCCCTCCATCTGTAGACAATATTATCTAGGTTCATTCTGATACGAAAACCATCTACTCTTAACAACTCTCATACACCCACAGTATCTAATTACTCAAATCCTCTATCCAGTTATGTGTTATAAGATCTCGCCTTTCCGACCTATACAATCGTTCCTACAGAACCAAAATATTGGTGCATTCCATCCTCACAAGCTCCAATACACCATGCATCACTCCCAAATATTATCTGTCATGCTTTTTCTCTATCCACATTCAAACCGACGCAACGCCTACATCTCATTGATCCCTAAACAGATATTATCTAATTAGTTATAATTATTAGCTTATATCCATCAGAAGTAACTAATGACTGTTAATTTCTTTCCTCAGAAACTGTAATGTTTTTTATATATTTTATGAGCATTTATTTGTTTATTTAATTTGCATTTTTAAGTTGCTTTTCTTGACTACAACATATTTTTTAGTCCCAGAATAATTTCTTTTTAAATGTAAACAAATGTCTTCATCCTCGAGTGAATGATAGTTGATAAAAAAAAAATAGTATCTTTCATGCACTATGATTGGGCTCCCTCCTCTAGAAATCTTCAGATCAGGAAATATTTTCCAAAAATTCGTTAATGCAATTAAGAAACGTTCAATTTTATCTATTCTCACTTAGTTTAGTTACGCAATTTTTTAACTTGTGCCCATTTATTATCCTTCATTATTAACTTATTACTTTTTAATCCTCTATTATGTTAGATATGATACAGATTAATAAGGTTAAGAGGCGAGGCTTATAAATAGAAACCTGTATTAATTTACACTAATAAAAAGTATTAAGACACATTATATAACTGGTTCCAAAATAAAACGGTTATACCAAAAAAACAGGGTTTAAAAATACTTTAGCATTAATGAGGAAAAGACTGCAATAAAAATACAGAACCCCCTGAAACTTACGATAATGAGTGGTAATTTCTAGACCACGGCGAACACGATCCGACATTCCTGACCCTTCCTTAATTTGGAAGTTCTTTAAAACAATGAATTTTAACTGCATTTAGTACTTGCTTATTTTTTTTTTCTTTCTCACCAGAATCCAAATTATCCCTTGGTGATGGAATGAAATGTCACACTCTTAGAAAAATATTTTACCAAATTATAAACAAATAATGAATCTTTTTTTTTTTTTTTTTTTGAATCTTTTGAAATCTTCATTGCTCTTAAATAACTTTTTTAAACATTACGAACGAGATTCAGGACGGAGTAAAAAATTGAATTCGACCACCCACGAGAGGACGATTGTATGTAGAAGGGGAAAAATACGTGTTTAAAGGTGGAACATTTGCCTTAGCCTCAACATCTCTCTGCGCTTAATGATGACGGTTTAAATGCTCAATAAATATTAACGATAATTAATTCAATAAATATTTTATTGTTTCAATAAGTAATCTATTATAATTGGTTTTTGTGGTTTTTATGTGGCGTGGTTTACCACATCAATTTTAAAGTTAAATGTGTATTTATTTATGTACGTATTTAACCAGCCAGTGAAATATGAAACACATTAAGAACCAAAATTATGTAAATTAAAGTTGTATAGCATAAATTAATACTAAGTAGAAATATTTCTTGTATATCTGATTGACCGAAAAATATCACAGGAATTCTTACAAGAATGTTATTATTGAATGTATTTTTTGAATCAGTTTCATATTTATATGTGTTCATGCCATTTGGCGTTCTTTTGTAAATTAATGATTACAATACTTAAAATCACAGCCAGAGCGCGATATACAGGTGCTCTCTTCACATGTGGCACTGTTCTTTAATCTTGGGTTCAGCGTGCAGTTACAAAAAGCAGTTTCTTGTCCATCGCTTATACCTCCAGTTATCCAGCTCAATTTTAGCGAATCTAGTTCTTGACCAGTTCTCTTCTTTCCGTTGTATCATACTATTCATGTTTTTTACAAGTAATGCCCGTTTCACCTGCAAATAAGTGTGAATTCCCCTGAATGATTTCTAGACCACAGGAACCCCAGCTAGAAGGACGTTACAAGATTCTTTTGGTCGTTTGAGCGCGCTCAAGAGGCCAAGGAGGTTTTATCGACGAAGCTGCCCGGCCTGCGTCTTGGGTAAGTAACTTTTATTTCAATGGTTTAGAATTCTTCCTATTATTTCTCTATTGCTGCGAACTCTTTTCAAATACACCATACAGTCCACACCCTGAGCGAGATTTGATTCAGATTAAACCTACGCTTCAGTGACTTTATTTAATATGTTAGTTGGAATATTTTTAAGAAGATTTTCGGCATTTGTATTTAATATAAATCTATTTTAAAAAAGAGAGATTAAGTAAGAATTCTCACATTCCATAATCATATAAGGTTTTCTATTTTTTTAGTTATTGCTAAATATTAAACTGATATAGTATGCACTTAGTTTGATTATTTATGATAACTAATTATTAATGTGGCATTTCAAGAAACTAAATTTTCATTATTATTAAAGCATTATGTATTAATAATTAACACTCATAATTATTTTGATGTTGAAGGTAATTCGCGATATTTGGTATTATTAAAGATTCAATTATCGATTTCCAATGAGGATAGTGTCTGTAATAGATTTCGAATTAAATATAAGACGCATTGCGCAAAATAAGGACAGACAAAGTCTCAAACGCTACGAATGTACTCTGACTAATGGACGATTGAACCATAAACGAACGTCTTTGCTATTCCATGTCAAAAGGTATACTGAAAGGAGATCTAGATACTTAGCAAAATGGCGACGCTTCCCCCTCCACCGCTTGCGATGTATTCCACATTAATTTTAAAGAGCAGAGAGAGCTCTACTGCAGGCGGAGGTAGCCTGTGAGGAAATAACTAAAAGACTGGACGGATTGAATATTACAGTTAATCCCAAGAAGACCGACTGTATTATTCTCTCCTTCCAAAAGAATAAGTGCCCTCTACCTAAGGTGTATAGAGTAGCAGACAAAGTTAACAAACCTGTGAATTGGATAACTATCTCGGTGTTACCTTCGACCGGCACTTGACGTTATCCCAACATTGCAATAAGAAGATCAGGTCGGTGAGAACAAAATCTTACAGGCTTAATAACCTATTAACCTCACCGAACTTATCACTCCGCCTCAAACTAATGATCTATAAGGTAGTTATTAGACCAGCACTCCTTTATGGGCCGCCTATGTTGAATAATATTTCGCCAACAACTTCAAAAAGGCTCCAACAATTTCAAAATCGTATACTGAGGCGTATAGTAAGGCACACTTCTCTACAAAGGACGAAATCAGACGCAATACACGAGACCCTCGAACTCCCGCCTATAATGGACTTCATCACACAGAGGCATATCAAATTCTTTGATAGCCTCCAACACTGCACGAACCCACTATTCAACGCACTTACACCGACAGGCTGACCTCAGCGTTGGCAAACACATGTACAGTCACTTAACATGGACTAAGTAATCTACTAACTCCAATCAGAATGTACTAGTGAGCCCCATCACTAGATCCCCCACTCCTACCATCTAATTAATCTTAAGAAAATTCAATGTACAATTTTCTCTTAAGAAGCACCTGGTGCTGTAAAAGAGATACCATGTATCATTATTAATAGTAATATGCTATGTCAAAAATTAATAAAAGCCAAGGGGTTAAGAAAGAGAAAAAAAAAAGTCTGCATGCCCGAAAAATCCATTCAGGAGTATTTATTAATAACGAATGTATTTTTGAATACCTGATTAAATCAGTTACAAATTGAAGTGTCTTTTTCGTTTTTTTTTCACTCTTATTACCATTTTTTTTCCTGCTGGATTGAAGAGCGGGGTATTTGATTGTACAGAGCGCTGTGTTATTATTGTATCGAGCATTTTTTTTCAAATCCGACTGTTTGTTCATTTATGTCTGCTATGTATCGTTCCGGACGTTATTATAAAAAACAAATATGAATTTACAAAATGAGCAAAATGTGGTTAATGGATAAGAAATAGGTCACTCAGGCGAGTAGAAAGACCCCGTGGGTCATGAAACACGAAATAGGTGTGGTGTTGAGGGACTCATTCCTGGAAGAACAACAGAAGGAAACAAAGGCTGACGAAGAACCATATTTGATAATAAATGATATTTGATATTACTTACTCCCTTGAGCACATTTTCCCCTGTTGTAAGGGATTAGATAAGATTAACTAATAAAATATTCCGCCCCAGAATCTGTTAAGTCTCCGAGGATGACATGGACTAATTCCTTTGTAGAGACTGATTTATGCCAGTATTTAAGGAGCACAATGTTGAGGCCGGGGAACGGGTAAGAGAGCATCCTTAGGGGCTGTCTGTATTAATCTCCTCCCTCAAGAAACATTTATCTCCAGGCTAGGGTCTCATCCCCAACCCCAATCTTGTCAGTGGCTGGGAGAAATCTGTTGTTGGGTTCAATAACTCCTAGCTTTGGAAAATTATGGAATTAAGCAATAATAAGTTTATAGAACGTACTAAAACTTCTTAAAAAAAAATGATTTGTTCACATTTTTCGCTGTTTTGTGTAACTCAACACTTTGCCTCCTTATTTCCTATGGTTTTAATCTTTTTCTGAGCCTGCAGTTTGAGCAGCGTAAAGCATTGTTTAGAAAAACTAGTGGAAAATGTGAAAAAGTAAATTTTTGGAAAATTCGGAGTTAACCGCTTTTTATCCAGAAAACCTCGTATACGGTATTGACCATTATATGGCAAGACGATCTCCCAGTATAATTAACATATTACACTGATTGTTAACAGATCAGTTCTGTTTTTACCGTCAAATTCTTTCCCTAAGCAACTGCAAGCTCCTTCAGGGTTTAATCTGAGACTGACAGTGGGTGAATTCACAAATCTGAAAACCCGGCACGTCTGCACAAGTGGCATGAATTGAAAAGTGTATAAGTCGTCTGGGGTAAGAGTCAAAGGACATTCAATTACTTTTGAAAACGCGATGAGCACACATGCCAACATTAAAAATTTACTATTTTTCTGACATAATTAATAAACAGAAGATAAATAAAGGTATAGTTATATTCAGTTTCGAAACAAATAAACATACAAGTTTTGTGTTAAACTTCAGAGACAAATAAATTGAATTATTTGCCATGCATAAAATATTTCTACTTTTTATATTCTTTAAAGACAGATTTCAGACAGATCGAGATTGCAAAATGCCAGGTCTTAATGTATCAAAGAAAAGAAATATCTCTTTTAAGGGAAAGAATTCCCGGCATTCGTTTGATGTCCGATGTGAAATTACAATTGAATTCTAAAGAAAAGGATAAACGCTTTATGGGAGTTGAGGTTCCGTTACCCCTGGATTTCATGATCATCGTTGATTGAAACTAAAGGAAAATGATTGGATTTCAAATGAGTGAAAGTAAAAATGGATTTTAATGATTCATATAAATGACTTTTCAGTTTACATAGGACAGTAAATTCGTAGCTTTGTAAAATGCAATACTTTTTAAGTACATATATACATATTTATTACATATGCTGTTGATATTATTATCTAGATTAGTATAAGGTATTTTTTTTTCTTTCACTGTAAGTTTAATGCCTTTATTTTTTCAATTTATTTATTTGTTATGTATATCTTCGCGATTATAGGTTTCTTGTGAACGATTACCATGATTTTCATTAAT